>VBSM01002121.1:24997013-25009401 GCA_008086735.1 Cheirogaleus medius
AAAAAAAAAAAAAAAAAAAAAAGCCCCCCCCAGCCCTGTCTTCAGCTAAGTTGCCCCTAGAGGCAACAAATTTTACCAAATTCCTGTGGGCTGCACTGTTTGAAATGATGAGTACCAAAGAATCTTTGAACAAATTTTAAAATCATCACATCCATTGAAGATAATTATTGTTATTGTCCATCAATATATTCAGTTCTCCCCACTTCTGGGCACTACCTGACCCCTCTTGTATGGGTGGGGTCATGTGACCAGATCTAGGCAAGAATTGTGAGTGGACCATTCAATAACTATTTTTGGAAAACTGCTTATATGGAAAAACACAAGAAGATATTCTTTTATTTATGTTATTCACAAAAATAAAATGCAAATGAAATAAAGAAGTAAAAAAGAAAAATCAGAAATGTGAAAATTTTCCAAGAAAATATACATTTTATGGCCTTGGGAAAACTATGAATTTCCTAATAAGACACAAAAAGTATAAACTATAATGAGATACCATTTCACACTCACCAAAGTGGCAAAAAGTTAATAAATCTGACAGCACAAACTCTTAACCAGGTAGTGATTGCTGGTGTGAGTATTAAAAAAAATTCATACAAGTACTGTGGAGGGCATTAGAACAAAAGTCAATAAAATCTAAAATGTAAATAGTCTATGATGCAGAAATTCCACTTCTGGATCCATGTTCTTTATCTTGGAAAAGCACAAGGGATGTATGCACAAGGATACACATGTAAGGTTGTTCACCGAAGCACTGTTTGGAACAATGAGAACCTGGAAATAACTTTACCATCTCTTAAATGTGGTTAATTTAAGCAATGAAACACTATGCCAGTTAAAATAAATTAACTAGATCTGCATTTACCAACATGGATAAATACCAAAAATCAATAATGAGTGAACAAGCAATTTGCAAATTGGCATTCACAACGATTCCATTTATGTAAATTTTAAATAAGACATAAAAAATATAGCGTTGTTGAGTAAATGCATTTGTAGAAAAGATAAGAACACTTGCATGCATTTCAAGGTTGAGATTATTTCTAGGGAAAAATAGGCAAAATAATTGGGGGATACAAGAAGGGTGTATCAGGAATATTTTTTTCTATTTTTTAAAAAGCAATCTGAAGCAGATAGCAAAATGTTACCATCTGCTTAATACTGATAGTGAATACATGTATGCTTATTTTCCATAATTTTCAGTGTATTTGGAGAATTTCAAAGTTGGACACTAAAATTTTATTTTAAGAAAACGACTGGACTAGATTATCTCAATTTCTTGTTTTATTAAAATCTGTGATTCTAACAGGGAAAGGGGTAATCCCTAAATCATGGTGAGTGATTCCTAAGATTCTGGGCTTTTTAAATGAACCTGCATTAGCAACTCCTCTACGATGAATTCTGTATATAACATATCCTGGAGCAGGACTCATGGATGCCTATGGCCCAGAAAGGTGCCAGGCCACCCAAAACTTTTTCCCTTTGCAACAAGATAATGCCATTATCTCAGTTCTGGAAAATATCATCCAAATTATATATCTGTATCTACTCCAAAGAATCAAAATGGTTTGCACTCTACTGAGTGTTTCCATGGCGTCAAATTGAATGATATAATAAAAAAAAGCTGTTTGTTTCAAAGGAGATAAGTTCAAGCTATTCAAATCTCTCTTTCCCACAAAACCAACCCAATCACATTGAAATTCATTAGAAATGAAAAATATACACAAACCTCCATCATCTCCTGATTTCCCAAAGAAGGCTTTGGAGAGAGTGGAAAACATGTGAATTACACTTTGATTATAGCTGTCATTTCCTGGACACAGCTGGATTACAAGAAGCTGTGAAATAGTTTTAATTTAAAATATATATACATATCCGACAGTTCTTTGCTTACAAGAGAAAGGTCCAACTTTCTCTCACAGGAAAGACAATCTTGTCATATTTCTAACCACATTTTGGGCTGGATGGGACTAAATAGCACAGATAAGCATCCAATCTTCCAGATGCTTATCCTGAATAAATCTCCACACTTTGAAGGGACTGTCTGGGAGTTAATCTTTTCAGCTTTGAGCTTGAGTCAGCCAATAATGAACAATAAAATGGAAAGCTGATCCATTTCCCAGTTATTTCCCCCATCATTGTGTAATACCAAGAGCAACACTAATCTAAGCTACAATGTTTCCGCATTAGGTGTGCTTGTGTATGTGTGTGTGTGTGTGTCTGTGAGTGTGTACCTTTATCCGAAAAAACTTTCACCATCCAAGGGCACAGAATTGCTCTCTCTCAGTAGCAGAGGTTTGTAAATCTCCACAGTGTGGACTGTATTTTGGACCCAGATCAAATAACCAAGGAAGAAATTACTCAATTATTCTAATCGTAAATTGTCCGTTCTAATAAGTCCAAACCTCATGATTATTTCTATAAATCACCTTCTTCTATTTTCCTATCATTTATTCATTCAACAACAAATCAATACTTACTGAGTACTTACCCTGAGCATATTCTACACTAGGCATTTCACAGTCAAGCCTATGGGACTATACGACAAAATGTCGTTTCCTGTTTTTGTATCAATTAAACTACAGGAAAATTAAATCACAGAATTCTTAATGAAAGATATGATTTCAAGTCATAAAACCAGAAAATCTGATCCCTGGTAATACTGGTGGTTATAACTCTCCATCACTACAGTCAATGTACTGCCAGTAACTCAGCAAAATTAGACAGAGTCTGACAACAAGAGGAAATCAAAATGATTTGTAAAGCAAGAATTCATCACATTTTCAGGGAAAACCACACAGTATCTTGAAATGAAAGCCATTAGAGGGAAAATGCATCTCATTAGCCTGGTTTTCTAAGGATGGTTAAGTTATAAAACGAGTTTGCCTTCTTTTAATCCATTTCCTCCACCCTCTGCCATATATCATCATGTTGTCATGGGTGTTCTGTGATTGTCTTGGAAATTTTAAGATTTTAAAAGGAAACCAAAAACATTTTTTGGAATATTGTTAGACATGATGGATTATATTTGACCCGTCACTCCCTTTCTCTGGGAAATTTCAACAGAAACCCAAACCTCCACTTACCTCACAAACAAACTTTTGTTATATAGTTAACATTTCATGAAATGTGTTTCTTGAGTTTGAGAAAATACAAATAAGAGTCTGAAAAGTTCTAAGTTTTCAAGAGAAAAAAATTTGCTTTCCATCTAGTTTGGCTGATTTCATATGCAGCACTTATATGATGGGACTCATTCTCAGACTGCCTCTCTCTAATGACACAAATAACGGAAGGTTAGAAATTTATATGTGTCTCTGGGGCTGTGTGTGCATGTGCATGTATGTTTGTTTGTATGTGTGTGTGTGTGTGTGTGTGTATGCATGTGCATGGAGAAAGAGACAGAAGAAAATAAAAAGAGAAAGAAACAGAGCAATAGGAAAACAAAGACAAGAGGGAGTGCGATTTGAACTAAAACAAAACAACAAAAATCTGTACAAATAAGTATGTATCAGTTAATGTTTATGGTAGAAATTGTGAGATGAAAAGAGAACAAAAGAGCTGGAAATGACCTCTTTTTAAATAAATGAACTGAACTGAAAAAGAACTGATAATGCTTCTTAACATGAAAATAGTTCTAGTACTATCAACAAAGTTATGATTCTATAAGTAAAGGGGACCAGGAGATGATCTCTGCAAATGGTCTGAAATGACAACACCAATGCTACGGAGGGTCTCAGTATGTTCTCCTCCCATGACCCAAAGCACTTTAAGATTATTTATCAGACATACCTGAAGTCATAGAACTGCTATGTTTTTTCACTCTAATATCACAACACTAAGATAAAGAAAAGCCCTGAATCTTCAAATTAGAAGGGCATATATGTCCTGGCAGAAAAACGGTATGGAATGACCAATACCATTGCACAATTTGGTAAAATTATTAGCCTTTGAGCTTGAGAATGAATGCCATCCAGGCCAAAAAGTGAGCTGCCAAATGGTGAATAAAAACGGTCTGGCCTGGGGTTATTAATGGAAGCTTTCATAGTCCAGAAGACAGGGAACATATTATGTATTTGTGTGTTTATTTATATGTACATGGAAATATCTAAAGGATATGCACTATATCTGTTTAGTAGCATTGTAGTGGTAATCTTTGGCAGTCAAACTGTGATCTTTTAATTTTTTCTTTATTTTCTATTTTTCTGCAACATATATGTATTTCTTTGTAGTAATAAAAAATAGTAACAATAAAAATAAAACAGCAAAGTTATAAAAAATAAATAAGAAAAAGAAAGTGAAAAACACTCTCAAAGAAAAAACACAATACAAAAGAAAGCTGTATGAATAAAATAGATTGATTTTAAATGCAAAAGACACCTATGCGTTTTGAGGCAAAAAATAAAATTAAAAAATCCAACAAAACAAGAAATACTTGGACAAACCATTTTAAAACAAGTGATAGTAAGCATTCAATCATTTTCAAAATATATAATATCAGCAAAATAATAATGATTCAGTCAGCTAGCTGTTACAAAATTGGTAACCCAGAAATCCAATAACTTTCCTGAGTAAAAACTGTAACCAATTCAAAAATAATATAAGGAAAGATTCTATTTACCAACACTCATGTACACGAAAATACACGTATACAGCCAAGTAATAAACAAGAAATGGTGGGAAAAACAACCTCAAGCTTTTCTTAGGGACATGAAAACTATGAATTAATGGAAATGTATACCGCATTTTTGGTTAAGAATATTCAATAGCAAATATTTCAGTTTCCCATAAATTAATCTAAATGTTTAGTGTGATATCATAAGAATGACATTTTTTGTACAGGGACAAACTATTTTAAAAGTTTAATTGGAACAAAGAAATATGTGATAACAGCTAGAAAATTCTGAAAAAGAATAGAAATGTGTGAATGTGTGGGAAGTTGGGTGGGGGAGGGGAGAGAAGCCTAGGTGGCCATACTATGGAATGGTTACAAAAAGCCTAGAAACATACACAGGTAAATAGGAGAACTTAGTACAGTAGACCTCCCTTATCAAGGAGGGTACATTCCAAGACCCAGAGAGGATGCCTGATACCTCAGATAGGACCAAACCCTACATATGCATTACTGTTTTTTCCTATACATATATACCTATGACAAAGTTTAATTTATAAATTAGGCACAGTAAGAGATTAACAACAATAATAATAAAATAGAGCAACTGTAACAATATTACAGCATCACTACTCTTGTGCTTTGGGACCATTAGTAAGTAAAGTAAGGGTTATTTGAACACAAGCACTGTGATACTTGTGACAGTCTATCTGATGACAAAGAGATCTACTGACAAACAAGCAGGTAGCACATTCAGCCTGAATATGCTGGAAAAACAGAGGATTCATGACCCAAGCAAGATGGAGCAAGACAATGAGAGATTTCATCACTCAGAATGGTGGCATACAATTTAAAACTTACAAGTTGTTTATTTCTGGAATTTTCTTTTTAATATTTTCCGACCACAGTCTGCCTAATATTAAATAACTGAAATTGCAGAAAACCAGGCCACAGATAAGGGGGAATTATCATATATGCAAAAGGCCATTTAAACTAAAAGTAAAGCTGAATTCTTCCCTCACTTTTTATACCAAAATAAATTCCAACTGGATTACATTTTGAAAGAAAAATAATAAAATCACATCCATAATATATCCCAATTTTTCAAAATCCTGAAGTTAACAACTTTTGAAATCAAGACTAGAAAATCCAGAATCCATAACAGTGTATTGATAAATTACCCTTTATGCAAATTTAAAACTTTTATGTTATTAAGACCAAATAGTATGAACAAGAAAACAGTGGGAAAAAAGAGAGAAAGAATGTCAGCAACATATTCAAAAGTAAAAGGTTATTTTCCTTAAAATAGAAAATGCTTCTACAAATCATTATGGAAAATACTCAAAATCCTTTAGAAAAATAAAATAGGAATTTCACAGAAAAATAAATACATATGGCTTATAAGCAGATGGAAGGATGCCCAGTCCCTCTCATAAATAAACTCAAGGCAAAACACAGATAGTATTTTTTAGCTGCCAGATTGGCAATGGTTTGATAGTATACTGTCTTGGCAAGGATGTGATGAACAAAGAATTATCGCACACTGGGAGTAAATGTACACATTTCTTTGGAAGGTAATTTGACAGTATCTATGAAAACTAAAAATGTGCAGATCCTCCAACTGAGAAATTTGATCTTGAGGAATTTATCCTACAGATAGATTCTCATGTGTACAACTGTGAATGCACCAAAAAAAAAAATGTTTTAATGTTTTAAAGCACATCTGAAGCTCTACTGTCTGGGTTAGTAAGTGGTTCCACTACTTACTAGCTCTATGACTCTGAACAAGCTCCATCAGTGCTCGGTGCCTCACTGTCCTCATCTGTAAAGCAGTGCTCAAAGAAGTACCCATCCATTTCATAGGATTTTTAAGATTAAATGAATTAACGCATATATCAAAAAATGAAATTACACAGATTTAGTTAAAAGATCTTAATTGGCTATATTTGCAATTCTAGAATTTGGCAACACTTCATTCCACAAAGTAGAATAAGTGTTCCAATGAGCTAAGCAGAGGAAGTTGGCTTTATACTTCAATCCCCAATCCCAGGGCCACAGACTGGTACCTCTCTGTGGCCTTTTAGGAACAGGGCCATACAGCAGGAGATGAGCCTCAGGCCAGCAGTGCAGCTTCATCTGTATTTACAGCTCCTCCCCATTGCTGGTGTCACCACATAAGCTCCGCCTCCTCTCAGATCAGCAGCAGCATTAGATTCTCATAGGAGCGCTAACACTACTGTAAACTGCCCATGCGAGGGATCTAGGTTGTGAGCTCCTTATGAGAATCTAATGCCTGATGATCCAGGGTGCAGCTGAGGCGGTGGTGCTGGGGAGCGGCTGCAAATACAGATTATCCTTCGCAGAGAGGTTTGACTGCACCATAAATGTAATGCCCTTGAATCATCCTGAAACCATCCCCCTCACCAGTCCATGGAAAAATTGTCTTCCGTGAAACCAGTCCCTGATGCCAAAAAGGTTGGGGATCGCTGGCTTTATAGACAGAAAAGAGCTGACAAAAACAGAAATAGAGAATAAAAAGCAAATTGGTCATTTCAAAGTTACTTTCCTTGTAAGGTAGGAACAGGCAAACAGAACAATAAAAAAATAACTATTTGGTTACCATCAAGGCAAAAGAACTTTAGTATCATGCAGACTAAAACTGGCCTGTTTGGGAAATTTGGTTGTTATCTCTCTCTCCCATTTTCCGGGAAGGTTGGATAATAACTCAGTTTCAGTTTGGTGATGTGAAACCTCATCATGAGTGACTCTATTTTGGTTTTTAGTCTGGTCTGTTGGGGTCTAGTGCAGGAGCTCAGTCCAAAACGATGGCCTCCTATAGTTTTATTTAACATATATAAAGTGCTTATGACACAGTATGTGTCATATAGACATAATATATATATACTTTTATACTATATATACTTTTATAGACACTATATATACTTTTATACTACATATACATAAAAGTATATATACACACTATCGTAATATTATAAAATTATTATAAAGCAGTAAAAGTTCATTGTTAATATGGAAACATCTCTAAGATATATTATTACATTAAAAAAATAAGATAAATTACAGAGTGGGCCCTGTCCTCCCACATATGTTCAAAAAGATATGTATTCACTCATAAAGCTCCGAAATAATATGTGAGCATCTTGTAGCACACCTTTCCTACAGGATACACAAGAAACTGCTGGCAGTTGTAAAACGGCATCAGACCAATCTGGCTCAACTTTTATGTGACAAAGTTGTAAGTTGTTTTTCAGTTGCCATGGTTGAAGGTCCTGCAACCTGAGCATACCCAGATGAACCAAGCGTGCAACCCTGGGCAGAACCTAAGTGCTCGAACCAAGGAGTTGGGACTGAATCAAGAAGCAGATCCAGGATCCAATCAGATTCAGCCCTGGAATCCCATGTCAGGAGCTAGTTAGAGCATGTTCCCTGGCATCACCCCATCGAAGATCCTATCAGGTCATGCCTCATTGCCCTCTGACTATAAAACCAGCCCGACCCCCTTATTGGGGGACATGTTGCTTTGGGAACTCTCCCCAGTGTGCTCCTTACTTATGCCAAGAAAACCCCCTTGCTATAACCAACTTGGCTGTGTCTGTGGACTTGACATCCACTGAGCAAACTAACCTCTCCCTTTGGGAATTAACAATTGTTCCCCGTGGGGACAGAGTCCAAGATCAGAGGACAGAGTTAGATATTTCAGTATATATTTTTATATGGCTTAACATTTTTTTCCTTGGACATACATTAATTTTTTAATTTACAAGTCTAGGTGGTTTGTTTTGTTTGGTTTTAAGAAATGGAAACAAGCAGCTAATCATAGAGGTCCTCACGTTAAATTATGGCTCTCAGCTGTATCCAGTAAAACTGCACAGTACACAACTCCCGTCTTCCATCTCCTCTGTAGGATGCCCCTTCTGATTACATTACCCATCATTACTCCAGAAAACAGAGCAACGGCCTCATAAAAACACCTTTGTGTTTTGTTGTGACAACATTTAGGAGCAGCTAAGATTACTAAACAAGGGAAAACGTGAAAACAGAAAGCAATGCTTCTCCATGTAACTTGTCAGCCCACTTAAGCAGACCTCATAATGTGGTTCCTGTACTCAATCCTATCTGAGTAAGTGATTTGGCCTTCCTTAGCCTCTCACTTTTACATATAACTAAAGGGCTAACTATTTACTAGTAACCTTTCTATGAGCTACTAAAATGAGCTGTTAAAAAGTCGAAACTATTTTAAATTATATTAATATTATATAATTCTGTTATCGTTCAGTTCTTTTTGAATAGGATAAGCAGGCCATAGCATCTATATTCATTTTCTATTGCTGTGTAACTAATAAACACACACTTAAAACAGTACACAGTTATAATCTCACAGTTTCCTTGGATGAGGACTTGGGCATGCTTAACTGGGTCCGCACTCAAGATCTCATAAGGCTGTAATCAAGGTGTCAGCTGGACTGTGTTCACATCTGCAGCTTAGGTTCTTTTCCAAGCTCATTCAGGTTGTTGGAAAATGTATTTTCTCATGGTTGTATGATTGAGGTCCCCATTTTCTTGCCAGCAGTTGGCTGTAGACTGCTCTCAGCTCCTAGGGGACACCCTCAGATCCTTGCCATATACCCTCTCCAGAGGCCATCTCACAGTATTCAGCTTATGTCTGCCAGGCCAGCAGGAGAATATCTCACTTTGGTCTCTAAGAAGGAGTCTTACAGGCTGGGCACAGTGGCACACACTTGTAATTCTAGCAATTTGGGAGTCAAGACAGTAGAATTGCTTGAGGACAGGAGTTTGAGAGCAGCAAGACCCACTCTCTACAAAAAGTCATAGCAAGATCCTGTCTCTACAAAAAACAGAAAAATTAGCTGGGCGTAGTGGCACGTGCCTGTAGTCCCAGTTACTCGAGAGGCTGAGGCAGGCGGATCTCATGAGCCCAGGAGTTGGAGATTGCAGTGAGCTATGATGATGCCACTACACTCCAGCCTGGGCAACAGAGGAAGACCCTGTCTCAAAAAAAAAAAAAAAAAAAAAAAAAGAGGAGATTTTTAGAAAATGACATAATTACAGGAATGAGGTCCCATCACCTTTGCCAATATTCTACTAGAATTACAGGTCCATCCCACATTCAAGGAAAAGGGAATATACAAGGATGTGACTTACAGGAGTCACCTTAGGGTGTGTATGCCCAGTGTCCCATCTGGTAGATGCCAGGAAAGTTTGAGAATTATTGCCCATTGAAAAACCTCTAAGGGGTAAAATAAAATAATGCGATGTACTTACAGATGAAAGCAACATCAACATCTGGCAGAAGCTGCAGTGTGGTGATATTGGTTGACATGCTACTTGGTTGTTAAGAATCTGTAAGCTAAAATATTTTTATGGATGAGAAATACTTGGATGGCCATATAATGAGTTCTATAAACTGTTTTGATTTTTGCCTTCTCACCTATAACAGCGGGAACATTTTTAAACAAACACACACACACAAAAAGGCCATGCTTCCAGAATTATCTATTTTCTGCTGCAACTCAAACCTGACATTTGGATATAATCCCTCAGGGAAATTCTTGTTGTTGTTTTTTTAAATGTTATTTCTTCGAACTCTGACATTCACGAAGATAGCAGCCACCTGTTCAGAAGTAGGTCCGGGAGATGCTATCCGGAGGCAGAGGTACTTACAGGCTACTGGGTCTCCTTATCTCTTCCTCATTTCCTTCGTAGTCACCTCTAGAGACATGTCCTTTTCTCCAGTTTCTGAATGTATTTGAGAGAAATTAGAATTATCTAGTTCAACTGAGCCTTGCAAAACCTGATTAGATACCTTCTCAGAAAAAGCATCAGATTTTGCTTAGAAAATAATAAAAAAAGAAAAGATTAAATTTCCCTATTATCATGCTTTTACCATGCTTTCTGTAGGAAATTATTATAGACTAGTTAATAATTTTTATTTATTTGTAAGCACAATTTAAATACTACATAGGTTACTCTTGAGAACTACAGAGCATTTCAGGTAGAGATATGAAGGGAATACACATGGATTTCAATGAGTGAGAATACTTCTTTAGTTGGCTTTTATTTTTGTTTTTATAATAGAAGACTGAACAAATTCTAAGAGGAAAGGTATATTCAAAGGCCCCAGAACATCTGGGGTCAGAAGATCTATGTATGTGAATACCAATGCCAATCACTATTCAGATCTATCAATTATACAAAACAATGATTTAATTACTTAGGAATGAAGTTGAAATTTGAATGAAACTCCAAGATAAAGCTAAGTACCTAAATTATCTTTAAACAATTCTTAAATAGAATCTAAACACTAGGATTGCCTATTCCTGGGTCTTAGATGGAGAAATGGAAGCACACCACCTGAAAAATGCCATGTATAGTGAATTTACTCCATGGATTCCTCCTCACACTACTTGAGTTAAAATCTCAACTCTTCCCCATTATCCATTAGACCTGGGAAAATTATAATACTAAATTTTTCTGAGCCTCTGTTTACACATCTGTAAAATAGGTCAGATTATACAACCTATAAAGTTCTCCATATTGCATGCCACTGCTTTTAACACAGTGCCTTGAATATACTATGTGTTCATTAAATGACAGCTATTATTAATAATACTATATAGAAAAAAAGTGATTCAGTTAGAATCTTGTGCAGATAAGTCTGTGCCATCTTACTAGCAGGGCATATATAATTTTCTTTGTGGGTTTTAATGGTAGAAATTTTGAGTCTTGCAATACAAAATAGCATAATGCTGATAGGTGTGAACAGTTCTCTTTATGTTAAAATTACACTGCTCTTCTTTCAAGGCTACCTGCATTTTATATAACTGAAAAAAATGTTACATTCTAGTTTCTTTCATGACCATGGAAAAGGCCACATATCTAAGTCAGAGAAGAAAGACACATGCAGCCACTTCTTATTCCTGGGAAGAAAACTACTAACACAGCATTACCTGTTATTGTCAAATGAAAGCAGTTTGATTTGCTGTCTTCTTAATCCTATTTTGCATAGCTTGAGCTCCTCTAAAGTCTTCCTTTCTGCTCAGGCACTTGCTCTCTCATTCTGTGTGTTCTCTCTCTCTCTCTCTCTCTCTCTCTCTCTCTCTCTCTCTCTTCCTCTCTCAGAGCGGCAGCTCCACACACTCCTCTCTTCTCTCTCAGCCTCTGCGGATTTGATCATCTAATTATTGAAATGCAATGTCCTGTGTTCACATCTAAGGCAGATATTAACATTTTTATTGAAAACCAAAGTAATTCACTTACTCTGTGAATTCTCCACTGCTGTAAATGACAGAAGGGACCCTATGACCAAGTGCAGTCATTTCGGACACTTTATTACATTCAGGAAGAAAAAGGTCCAGGTTAAAATGAAGTTAGCAGATTTGCTGAAGGGCATGTTTCTACACACCAGAAAGTGTTTTCCTTTCTAACATATTCCAGTGTTGAACTCTGTGACCTCACTCCACCACAACCGCCAGTCATAAAGTGTTCAACACACTTTCAGCTGTAAAACTCCAGGTCTGAACTCTTGGCAACTTGCAGTGACAGCTCTTGGGGACCAAACTATTCTACACAAATTGCCCAGGGTAATGAGCAATATTTGACTTTTTTCAGCTGGATATTTTTCTAAGCCTAGGAAAGAGTAGGCAAATCATGTACTGTGCTGGGTTCAACATCAAAAAATCAAAGTGGCCGGGTGCAGTGGCTCACACCTGTAATCCTAGCACTCTGGGAGGCTGAGGC
>VBSM01002121.1:25009501-25037562 GCA_008086735.1 Cheirogaleus medius
GTAAAAAAACAAACAGGCAAAAACACCCACATGTGGCCCGCGGGCTGTAGTTTGAGGATGCCTGCTAGGCCTATCTCAGCTCCATTCAACATCAGCTAAGATTATTTAAAACGCCTTAAGAAAACTTTTTGCCTTTTCACTAGCCTTCCTGGTCTAGTGAAAAGAATATTGAACTGGAATTCAACAGGCCTGAATTCTAATATTGCCAGATCCATGCCTGGCTTTGAAGTTTTTCCCTTCTGAAACTCGAGGTCCTCAGTGGAGATATAATGGGTACAATTGTGCCCATCAAACCTAGTTCACTGAGCACTTATGAGGACCAAATAAGAAAGCTTCTGATAAAACATAAATACTGTATGAGTCTGCCCGGCGCGGCA
Organism: Cheirogaleus medius; assembly: GCA_008086735.1. Classification (NCBI taxonomy): domain Eukaryota; kingdom Metazoa; phylum Chordata; class Mammalia; order Primates; family Cheirogaleidae; genus Cheirogaleus; species Cheirogaleus medius. Next base: position 25,009,879 of record VBSM01002121.1, read on the forward strand.
GCTCACGCCTGTAATCCTAGCACTCTGGGAGTCCGAGGCTGGCAGATCGTTTGCGCTCAGGAGTTTGTTTCTTTTTACAGCATATTATGGGGGTACAGATGTTTAGGTTATGTATATTGCCCTTGCCCTCCTCCCCGTCAGAGCTTCAAGTGTGTCCATCCCCCAGACTGTGCGCATCGCACTCATTATGTATGTATATACCCATCCCCTCCTCCCCACTCCCATCTGCCTGACGCCCAATTAATGTTATTCCTATATGTGCGCTTAGGTGTTGATCAGTTAAAACCAATTTGATGGTGAGTACATGTGGTGCTTACAGAATCTGAAGTTTGTGTAGAACTTATTTTTTTCTTTCTCTTCAGAATTTAGAAATAGATTTTTTTTTTGAGACAGAGTCTCACTTTGTTGCCCTACTTCTACTTCTAATTCTAAATTCTGAAGAGAAAGAAAAAAATAAGTTCTACACAAACTTCTTATGTTGTGCACATACTCTTCCTTCTGCTTCAGTGATCTTCTCAACCATTTTAACCCTTACTGAACTTTCAGGTTTCAGCTAGTTCAAACTGTCATTTCCTCCAGAAGCTTCTCTTGACCTTCAGATCAGGTCTAGTTGTTTCATCTGTGTTCCAAGAACACCCTTTGCTAAACACATATCACACTCTACAAAAATCCTCTCCCTATCTGTTCATCTTTCCCTCCAGACTAGAGAGTTCTTGAGATCAGGGATTGTGTCCTGAACACTATCATATCCCAAGTGGCTCACATGGTACATGACATCTAAATATTTGTTTAAAGTTGTCAACACATGAGGAACCAATGAGAGCTTACCTGCCAAACAATTACATAAGCCATAGGATTTTTCTTAAAAGAATTCATTATTGGTTAGTTATCTTCTACCTGGACCAAATGCAAATCTCTATCATAAATTTCTCATCGGTGAAATAAATATGTTTTAAATTACAATCATATGCTCAGCTAAAGTTAAATACTGCTGTGTCTTTAGGGAAACCAGCCTCAAGTTAGAGAGATAATCAAATACAATTAGGGTAGTGAGATTAAAAACAAAACAATTAGAAAAAAAGCACTGCAGGATAAGTCTAAAAGTACTATGTGTGGCAGATTTTGTCCACTCTTGGTGCTCAGATGAAAGAGAGACCATTGAAAACTGGAGGACATTAAACTTGAGCACCTCTTGAAGGAGGATTAAAAGTTAAATTGGTCACATTTAGGAGAAACTACCTATGGGCTACTGAAAAGAGACCCATCTGTCATTTTATTCAGCTTACATTGTCTTGGTTGATTAAAAAAAATCTTTTTCAGAGGAATTAGAATCATAATCTTTGGGAAATGGGTTAACTCAATTAATTTAAAATCCATTCTTAGTTAAATTCTCAAGTAGACTCATTCTGCTCTCTTCTCATTCTATCATACGCGTCCTTATTCCTGCCGCATTATGTTGTTATTCAGCTTAGGAAAAAATATAGGTAAATCCTGAAGAGATCTAAGGATAATTATTCTGAAAGTGGAGAATGTCAGTAACACTCAGCAGAGCTGTACATGATGCCGGCATTTGCCCGTTTCAGACAATGTTAGCAACTCATCAATTTCTCAGACAAAAAGTCACAGTGACCTGCAGTTGAAGAGGAGTCACTCTGCACCACTTAGTCAAAATGACAAGCATGTCCCTGGTGACATGATGTTTGAATAGATGGCCACAGGTTTGCTGAGGTGACAGCCTATGGGTCTAATTGAAACTGTAATTGCCCCCAAAGAGCTTTTAAAGGCTGCTTCCATCTCTGACTCCCTTCTCTCTGTGTAAAATATTTTTATTTTAACAACAATATTTCAGTTACAGTAATGATATAGAATTCTGCTCTTATATTACTTTGTCAAGGCCATCACTCACTGGAAAATACTTATGAGAAAGTGAAAATTGGAAAGTGACCCACCACTGACCCCTTGAGCCTGAGACAGAAATAGAAGTCAGGTAGGAATCCACTGCCAGAAAGAAGGACCTGCACAGCCAATCAGCAGTCATGTAGGTGAAAAGGGTGTGGGCTGCCTCTTTTTTGCCATGATAGCTCAAAGTGTATCTTTGTGGGTATATTGCTCCCAGTTATGTATCTTTTCTGCGAGCACCAATTTTTAACATAAATTCCACTCCCATGGTCCATACCACGAAATTCGTCATTACCAATAGCTACGAATTCTTCAATATTCTTAATTTCATGCATTCTATTTTCTGACAACCCTATTTTTCTACCTCACTCCCTCTAGAAGCTCAATTTCAAATATCTCCTGCCATCTAGACAACCCATAAACCAAGAGTTTATTGACTCTTTCACCTTTATCCTGTCCTTTTGATATCGTCTTCCTTTACTCAACTTAAATTTCATGATCAATTATTATAATCATTTCTTTGTATGTACCGCCTAAGAAATCATTTTACCTTTCTTTTCAGACAGGTCTGTTGGTGACAAATTCTTTCAGCTTTTGTTTGTCTAAAGTGCCTTTACTTTGCCTTTATCCAGGTGTTCTACATTGAACTGTTTTTACTTTTAAAATTTAAGGATGTAATTGTGTCCTGTAGCATGCATTGTTTCTGATAGCAAGTCTATAATAATTCATTGTTTCTCTGTACTTAATGTGTGTTGTTTGCGGTTTTTTTTTTTTGTTTTTTTTTTGCCTTTTTCCTTTTCTTCATCACTGGCTTACAGCAACTTGATTTTGATATACTTAGAGTGGTTCTCTTTGTATTTATCCTCTTTGTAGTTCATTGAGCTCACTGGGTCTGTCAATTTATAATTTTCATCAAATTTGGAAAATTTTAAGCCTTTGTTTATTCAAATATTTTTTATTTTTCTCTTTCTTCTCTTCTTCTGAGACTCCACTGTCATATTTTAGACTATTTGGGTATTGCCCAGTCACTGAGGCTCTGTTCATTTCTTTTCAGATATTTTACTCTCCGTTCTTCACTTTGGATAATATATATTGCTATGTCATCTAGTTTACTGACGTTTTTCCCCTGCAGTGTTCTCCTACTTTAATCCCATCCAGTGAATTTTTCATTTCTGACATTATATTTTTCACCTATAAAATTTCTACTTGAGTCTTTTTTTGTTTTTCATTTCTCCCTCATTAGGATCATATTTTCCTTCAAATCCTTGAGTTCTCTACCTTTTTAAAGCCTTGGGCTTCTAATTTCACATCTCTATTATTTCTGTGTCCCTTTGCGTTACCTGAATTTTTTCTCCTAGCAATGGGTCACATTTTCTTGTTTCTTTTTATTTATGATTTTAAAAATTATATGCTGGACATCTTTTGTTGTCCATGTTTCATTATCTTCCTTAAACAGTGCTGAACACTTTTCTGACAGCTAATTAAGTTACTTGAGAATCCTCTTGGTCATTTTGAGGTTTTTTTTTAAGTTCTGCTAGGGTAGGTCTACTTAAGACCTATTGCTATGATACCACCCTTTTTGACTCTCTATTGGATGTCACAGTGTTCAGTGAGGACTCTTGACTGTGGCTGTTTGGAACTTGAATGTCTTCCAGCCTGGCATGAGCCACGAGAACTGCATCAGCTTAAAGATTCCCATTTGTTCCTTTTCCAACCTCATTTGTGCCTTAGTATTCAGCAACGAAATCAAAAGGAACCCCATGAACATTTCTGGATTTATTTCTCTGCTACTTGCCCTGCAAATTCTAGCTACTTCAGGCTCCCTCAACTCCAATTTTTTTCATCTCCACTCAGTTAAACCACTATATTCTGGTCGGGTCCTCTCCCTGTTCTGTGGGCCAGAAATGCTTCCAGGTAGAAAGCCAAGGAAATCGCAGGGCAGGGCTCACTTCATTTGTTTTCCTTCTCTAAGGGTTACAGTCCAACATTGCCTAATGTCCAATGTTTGAAAACAGTTGTTTCATGTATTTTTTCTAGTTTTCTAGTTGTTTATGGCGAAGTCTTATCCCAGTTACTCTAACATGAACAGAAGCAAAAATCCTGGGTATGTTCCTTTCTAAAGTGGTTGCTTAGAATAGTGCCATGTTCAAAAGTTCCATGTCCTCATCCCCAGTAAGGTTTTCAAGAGGAAACATGAAGAAATTAGATTTAAACAAATCTGAGCTTGAATTCTGGCACCATTACTTAACTAGTTGCGTGATCTTGAATACGCCCCTTAAACTCTCTGTGCTTTGTTTCTTCTTCTATATAAAAATGTAGGTAGTGCACTAAGAGCACTAGATCCATAATTACCTACAGTAACAGATAGTAACAATAACTACCACAATTGGGGTAGAGATAAGGTTTAAATAAAATAATACAAATGGAGAGCTTAGCAAAGTCTTCTGCTTCTAATAGTAAAATAATAAATATATAACCTAAGATCAAAGAACCCTCCCCTTTTTGTTTTCAAATTTTTATAATTGGAGTGGGGTTGGCCAACAGTCAAAGAATGGAACAAGAGTAGAAAATAAATAATATGGTTTTTTCACTCCCTGCTGGGAAGATCAGTGTGCCTGGTGCTCTCTTCTCCAGGCCATGACTGGCAGAACCCTGCCATCTGTGTGGCCTTTCAGTCTCAAAATGCTGAGGAAGAGAGTCAGGTGCAACCCCACCTGAGCCAGAGGTAGAAGAGAGAACTGGAGGAGGGTCCTGTTTATACCTACTTATCCCTCTTAACCAGCTTCCTCTCTTTCCTACTTTTGCTTCTTTCTCCTCTCTGCTTCTTCCTGGGATGCCTAGTGGCTCAGTCTCTTATAGCTTGCTAGAAAGGAGAAAAAGAAGTCAGCTCTGTGAACCTTGCCTTCTCTCATCTGGTGCAGTAATTATTACCTTGTTAGTAGCAGGCTATCTGGTCTAAGCTAAGATTCCATGCCTGAGTTACAAAGGCCACAGTTCACTATAGGTTCAGTTTTACTCTTTGGAAAGCCACTTAATACATTATTTATTTATTAAAGCAAATAATAATATCTATTCTGGAGTATGTTTAAAAATCTGGATATGTTATTTCAATGTTCTGTTTTGGGAAAGCTGTTATGTCTTCATGTGCCTTCCCTTCTCCCTTTCACTTCATTCATTCACCTCTGCCATTGAGGCAAAAAGCTTCAAAGTGCAACACTGAGAGATACATAGCTTTCTAAAAGATGGAATTTTCCAAGAAAAGAGACCACACAGTTTACTCCACTGGATTCTGGTGTATGATAGTTATTCTCACCTTACTTAGACATTAAACAAAGGGCAAAAGAAACTGAGTCTAGCGTGGATGATCAATGCTGTGTCCCAGTAGTGTCATTCAGTTGAATTATTGTTGAGTCCTGCATACAAAAGAAAGATATTGGTTGCAGCATTAAGGGCATTGGCCCCATCTGTATTTCCGTTAGAATATAAGCATAATTTGGTGCTCTATCAGCCTCTCCCATCTAAGAATCTCCATCCTTGACTCCCACATTCATGTACGCATGCCTCTTCCAATATCCTGGACTTCACTTTGCTGTTCCCAATATTATTTCTACCTGTAATGACATGGAATCCATCTTCTTCAGTAATGGCAGTAACCTGCAGCCCTGGCAATAGCAGACAAGCATTAAGGAATTCTGACATCTAGTGGAATTAGCTAGTAACTGTTGTATCAAAATTCTGCACCGTCCCAAATAGAATTCTGATCCTGTGCTGGTAGATGTAGAAAGATATACTCAAAACCTACCTGAATTTCTTGTTTAAAAATATCTCGTGGTAGATTATGCACTCCTTTTTCTCTACTTTTCTTAGAAAACTAAAAAGAATGAGAAGAAAATAAAAAATATCTTATTTGGAGGTAATCCCCTCCAACTGGTCTTTTCTATATGTGACTGGCCCACAAATAAACCTGAACTCTTTGATTGAATAAACTGATCTTTCAAAACTTCATTGAAGTATCTTCAGAAACTACAATTCAGAACTCATTTCTATGACTCACACACTCTAAGTTTTCTTCTTACATCTTTGTTTTACTCCTTTTCCTCTTGTACAGGTTTCTCTTCTTGACTTACTGTTGAAGGGTCCCATAGTTTGTTACTTGATCCTCTTCTCAATCTATGCTTGCTCTTTTGCTGACTACAGTCTTGTCACTTAAATACGTTCTATATGCCAACAGCTCCAAAATCTATACTTTCCTTCTGAATGACAAACTTGTATGTCCAGCAATCTACTTAACATGCCCATTTGGATATCTAATTATCATCTGAAATTCAACATGCCCTCAGCTAAACTCATCATCCCCTTCACATCTGCTCCACCCAAAAGTTTTCTCATTTGAATTAACGAAAACTGCAATGTTCCAACTACTCAGGACAAAAACCTTAGGGCTATCTCTAACTCTTTCTCTCACATCGAACATCCATCATCAGCATTGCCTATTGGTTCTGCCTTCAAAATGTAAACAGAATCCTACCACTTCTCAGTACCTGCATTGCCACCCCTTGATCTGCACCTTCCTCTTCTCTATCAGATTGGGGCCATTGCCTCTTGACAGGACTCTGCTCTGGACTCTGTTGTCCCTCCAGGGTATACACAGCATGTAACTCCTCTGCTTAAATCTCTCTGGGGACTCCTCATTTCACTTACAGAAAAAGCCAAAGTCCTAACAAAATGCTAAAAGGTGCAATATGATCTGACTTCATGTCCTACAAAACCACATCTCATTCACTCCATTCCAGCCTATCTGGCAGCCCAATATAGGGCTTCTTGCATCTGCCTTGAATGCTCTTCTGCCAGGTAGGTAGCTCCCTCATCTCCAAGTCAATGCTCAATTGTCACTTTCTTAATGAGGCCAATTCTGAACACCTTTAAAAAACCCTTCCCTCCAGGCATTGCTAATCCTTCTTACTATGCCCACACTTTCTTTTTGCCTTCTAGCTCTTACATCCCCCCAACTCACCATATAATTTACATATTCATTGTATTCTTTGCTTATCTCCCACATTCCCCTGCCAAGAATGTAGACCCACAGGATCAGGCATCTTTGTCCTGATGTAGAACAGTATCTGGCAAAATGTGCTCAAAAGATATGTGTTGAATGAATGATACTGCAGAGCAATAAAAACCATGGAGCCTTCCAATAGTATTGCCAAGACAAAGGTGATTGTTAGCCCCTAGCGTGTCAGCCTTATTACTTCACAGATTTTATGTTATCCATTTTCCTTTAATCGTCACAGAATTTTCATCCCATTTGCCTCACATTTATCTGTTCTAAGCATTTTCTTAACCACATTTGCTAAAAATATGTACTCCTTTTGTCTTGGAAAAATCAGAAATTAAAAGACCAATTTATAATATTAGAGATAGTTTCATTATTATTCATAGGAATACATCTGTTTTACCATAATTACCAGTACAATTGTCTTCACAGGCTGCTGTGGAAACCCCTGCAGATTGCCCAAAATAAAATCTAGTCAGTTCTTAACAGAGCTCCTTAATCTGAGTTCTTAAGGATATGATAATAGATAAGAGAGCTCAGTACCCTACTTTGATTGTGTATTATTTCTTATCACTTGTCACTTTAAAATACACATTTCTCTGAATAGAGTGTGGGTTTCCCGAGGGCAGGGGGAGGAGTTTCTCATGCCTGTGTCACTAATTCCTATCACGGTACACGGTGTGGGCTGTAGATGCTCAGTGCATGTTTGTTGACTGAAAGTTAAGCCACCAAAACTCATTTGCTGAAGATCCTCTGATAGCACAATATCATTCATGAGGCAGGACACGTCACACATCAGGGAAAAAGTATATAAAATGACAAGGCCTAGAGATATGGTAACTGTACCCAGAGCACTAAAACTGTCCCATTTAGTGTATCCTGTAGGGCCCCAGGTAACAGTCCCACTTTGTATAAAGAATGGTGAAAATCAGAGACGAGTTTTCTGCTTACTGAACCACCTTAAACATACTAAAAAAAGGAATATATTTGATAGGTAGAATTAAGAAGAGAGATAAAGAGAAATATCAAAAAAATGTATTTTACTATTTCTTATCCAAGGCAGTATTTCCTAAAACTTGTTAATCAAAATAACAGAGGTGGTAAGTGAAGAAAATACAGAGTGGGATATTTTATTTAGCCACAGTTTAAAAAGCATTATTATGAATTTGCTTATTATTCTGTTCAAAGCAAAGTGGCTTTTTAACTCCATCTTTTTTTTCTTTCTTTTTTTTAATCATGATATCTTTGGAGAGTGGCATCTAGAGAAAGAATTTTGGACTAGTATTCAGAAGTCTTGAATTTTTAAGCCCAATTCTGCCTTTACATGACTATATGATTTGGAGTAAGTCTCAACCACTGGGTGCTTCGCTTCTTAGCTATAAAATAAGTGTATGTTCTGATAATTACTAAATTGCCTTCAGGAACTAAATTCAATGACAATCATTCCATAGGTCCAGAATTTACCATTATAAAGCAGATTACAAATAGAATTTTTTAAAAGAATTAAACTCCAGGTGAAAAATATCTCTATTCATCATGTGTTTAGGAATTCGGTTCCTCCTCCATGTAATCAAAAGTGAAAGCAGCCTGAGGAATATAAAAGAACAATGCATCATCATTACTATGATTAAAGAGAGAAAGACCCAGAGCTGGCTTGCTGCTGTAGAAATCACAAATTAAAACTTTGTTGTGGACATTCATATTCCATAATCTTTCCCCATGGGATGTTCCTAGTGATTACTGATTATCTCACATAGAAAAAAAAGACATGTCTATCTTAGTTATTAATAATAGTAGTTGTATCAGTCAGTTCTTGCCTGCAAGCAAGAAAAGTAAACTCAGGTATCCAAAGCAAAAAAGGAATGATTTGGAGGGATGTCAGGGGCTTCCAGGACAGGCTTGGAGAGCAGGCAAAAATCCAAAAAGGTCTGGAGGCTGCACGGCATGGGCAGGATTTGCGTCCTACCACAGGAAAAATTCTGGTCCTTGAGTTCCCTCTGTGACCAGTCTGACCCCAAAACATTCTTTCCATCTGAATCACATAATAGTGCCAGAAGAAAGCACTCCAAATCCTAGGTAAACCAAGGATCCAGCCCCTCAGATTACAGACCTGAAGTGGGAGTCTGAAGCCAGGGAACACCCATCCTTCCTGGACTCTACACATTAGAAAAAACCATGAAAGGGACAGGTGGGCCTCAGCGGCATGTGTTAGGGCATGGGGGAGTGGTAAGTGCTCGACAGCGGGGGAAAACAAAAAAGCAGATATCTATATATAGTTCAAACTATTAATAAAAGAAATCAAGTTATATATGAATAATTTTGTTTACTGGATTAGGTGGGAAGTGATCATCACAAGGGTAAAAAGCAATCACAAAGGTAAAAGCAATTGTACATTACCTTGAATTTTTTATGTTTTAATTATATGAGTAAAACATGAATAAATGCTTTCAGTAACAATTCAAATGTTATTTAAACATATAGAGTTAAAATTTAAAATACTCCTTTACATGCCTCTCTCTTGTTCCCTTTCCCAAAGGTAACCACCACCATCCATTTGTTGTTAAGACTTCTAAACTTGTTATATCTATTGATAAATATATAAATGACAATGCCATTTATATACAATCATATATTTATACACATGCACAGATGTAAAATTATATATTGTATGTGTAGGTATGCAACTTGCCTTTTTTCACTAAAAATATATATGAGAGATTTTTCTAAATAAATTCACATAGAGCTACCTTATTCTCTTTAACAGTTGCCTAGTATACCATTATCTGCCTATACCATATTCAACTAATGTTTATTGATAGACATTTAAATTGATTCCAAACTCTTAATTCAAATGTGAGCAAAGTACTAAACAGTGATTTTAAAGCACTTGGCAGGATACCTGTGTGTGTGTGTGCTCCTCCTCCTTAAAATGAATCAGGGGTGGTATAAACACTGTATTTATCTAAGTAGCAGTTATCACTTTTCTGAGTTATTTATCTTCTACAGGAAGGGGAAAATTCATTTTGAAATCTGATTATATTAAATAGTTTAAACCAGTTAGGATGATTTTAGCTGTAAGTAACAAGAGATCCAACAAAAAAGCGGGTAAAATAATTCGGGAGTTTATTGTCTCAGAACAAGAAATTCAGAGGTAGAAGGTTTCAGAGACAGAGCAATGTCAACAGAGACCCAAGATTTTCCCCTTTCCCGCCTGCCTCCCTCAGCATGTTGACTCTGTCCTCTGCTCTGCGCTGGTAGCAAGATGGCTGCAGCGATGCCAAGGCTTCCATTCTCACACAACATTCAAACTAAGAAAAAAAGCATAAATCAGTGTCTTGTAGCCCCTTTTTAAGATTAAGAAAAAAATCCCCCAAGTTCCCCAATGAACTTTCACTTCTATCTGATTAGCCAGCTTTGTGTCACACGCCCACGCTTATACCAAACACCGGTGAGGGGTACAGAATTTCCACAACTGACTTACACTATCCCTACCCCTTGCAGCTAGAGAAGAGCTCGTAAAACATATGGCCACCCGGTACCTAAATAAACACTAGGCAAAGAACAATGTCCACAACACCAACAAACCTCAGACTTCCCTACGGAAAATTCATGACGTACACAGGTGGATCATGTGATGCATACTCTAGTCTCAAGCAGTGAAGCTTGTGGCTCCCAGAAAGTCATTGGAATGCCAAGTAATTCATTTCTCTTGTCCTGAATTTTATAGTTGTAAAGCTATGGGAAAGTGACATTCCTATAACCAAGCCACATATGACTCAAGAGGAAAAGGGGACGTCAAAGACCCACCTCCAGACAACACCTACAGACAAAAGATGAAGTTTCATACTTTTCTCTATCCCACCCTTTCTCACCCTGATCCCTTTATTTCTCCTACCTCATAAACATACACTTCAGAAGTAGAGTCTTGGAGGATGGAAATACCACATTCCTTTGAAATAACTGCTCTAAGGAAAATGACTGCTTAAGTGTATCTATATGTGTATTTACGTACACACATACATGTACATGTATGTACATGTATGTGTCTGTATACTTCTATATTACAAATAAAGCATTTATAAAATAGAAACAAACAAAAAGGAAGATTTTTAAATCATTCAAAACCCTATAGCTAGAAATAATCACTGTTGATACAGCATTATATCATTTTGTATTTTAAAACTCCTTTTTGCATCAGTGTTTGTTTATTCTACCAAACTAAATTAAGCAACACAGGTTTCACATCACCACACACTCAATTTTCAATATCATTCCTAAAATTCACTAATAAAAGTGTTAAAATGTCTTTATCAAAATTTCTGTGCAAGTTTTATCACAATACAAAGGAAGCAATCAAGCAAAATAAAATGAAACACAACCCCTTCTCTAACACTGTGCTCGAACATTATTATGAAATACACGGTAATATAAGTTCTGACTCACTGAATTTTATCACCCAATCTACCAGGATAAGAGCCTTCCCCAAGGCAGCTGTATGTCTAACCCAGATGTTCTATTGGCGCTCTTTCTTCCTGGACCACTCTGGTATTGACTGGCACCTTTTCTCTCTTCCATTTTCCTGCCAATCCTGCAACAATGTGGCATTAAACAGGAATTATACACAACACTCTTTGAAAATGGAAATGAGAGTCTTCATTAATTTAGAAAATCCAGGACTACATATTAACATTTTCTGCAATAATTTCTCTCCCTGATTAAGTCAATGACTAAACAAGTACTCACAGCCATATTATCCAGGCCATTTGCTTGATCATTTCCTCTGGTTAAAAGCAAGCATTTGTTCTTTCAATTCTCAGTCTCTAAAAGTTAAAGAGATAAGCTTAGATCAAGACAATTAATAATGAGTTCACACTGAAATCTGGGAAAAGACAATTCCCTATGGTTCAATTGTGTGGCCCTAAGTAGACACATGCGTGGACAGGGTTGTGGGGAAATAGATGATGCTGCGGTAAGAGGCCCTGGCCCAGCTACGGTATGAGAAGTGATGTCACTGTATGTGTGTCCTCTCAACTGCCGACATCTGTTCATGGACCATGTCCTTGCCAGAGCTATACTGCGAGAGTATTTAATACAAGAATATGTAAACATGGAATCCTAAAGTCATTATGTTTTATCTTCTCTCAAACACAACCTCTTGGATTATTTTGGAAATTCTAAAAATAAAAGAGAGAGAGAGAGAGATTGAGGGATAGAGTTAGAAGAATCTGATTTACTGAAGTGGCAAAAAGAAAAGTACTTTTAAAAATCCTCTGTGCTATAATCTATTACCATAGTACTAAAACTAATAAGTGGTGATAAAGTCTAGTGTTGTTGGCCATAAAAGAAGCTTTTAAAATATATAGTTGGAATAATAATTACACACATATGTTTGTATATATATCGAGGCTGCCCCAAGTGTCAGGTTTGATGTGTGATGTTACAGGGTTGTCTGCAATTCATGCCTCACAGCAAGACAGGTCTTTTTATGTCAGAAACCAAATGCGAGATTGCCTGTTCTTAAACATAAATGTGCTGTTGGGCACCTGAATTTAAATTGTGTATTATTCTGCTGTGGTTGAACAACCCGATTATTTTCAGTAGAAATTTAAGATGAAATGGCACCTGGGTACATTTAAAGTGGCCTACAGCTGGGGTCCAACTATCGCAGACAGCATCTGGCATTTGCTTGGGAAAGACAGAGCTTTCAAAGAGCAGGGGATCAGCAATAGCAGGTGACTCAGAACTGCCACAGGAAGTCACTGATTCCTGGAAGCTACGACCGGTGTCTTGACACCCTGGAAGTTTTCCCAGACAGCTTGGCTAGAGCAGATAAAGTTCAACTTATGCCCTTGCTCATATGTATTTTCTTGCTGATCATGGAAGATGGGAGCAAGGGAGGACACTATGTTTGATTTGATTTTATGGGGACAGAGCAACAGTTTATTCATTCAGTCAGTCATGCAACAAATATTCATTAAACATTTATAATGTACCCAGCATTGCATTAGATGCTAGAAATATGATGGTGAGGGAAAACAAATATTCCCATGTCTTCATGAAGTTCAAGTCTTAATAGGTACGATTAATATGAGCCAGGCATGGTGGCATGACCCTGTAGTCTCAACTACTCTGGAGGCTGAGGCTGGAGGATCGTTTGAGCTCAGGAGTTTGAGGTAGCAGTAAGCTATGATGACACCACTGCACTCTAGCCTGAAAGAGCAATACTGTCTCAGAAAAAAAAAAAAGAAAAAAGAGGAGAGGAGATGAGAGGATTGGATTTTAAAGGAAACGTATCACCCCCATGAATGAAAAAACAATATCATCTGCCACAGTTAAAAGTAACCATAAAAATAAAGACTTTTAAAACAAAACAATTCTAGATGTCATTGCCTTTAAAAGAGTCTGAGACATAAATATTTCTTTGTTAAAAAGAGAGTTTCACAAATATTAAAAAGGTATTTAAAAACATGCTTGTGAAGATATGGAAAAATATAAATAAATGCTCTTGGTGGGTGGGAGTATAAATTGGAACCACCCCTTTGGAGAGCAATTTCGTGAAGTTTACAATATATATGTATATTATATATATTTTACAGTATATATGTATGTAATTGAAATAAATATTATTATTTATTATGATATGTATAATATTTAAATATTTACTTATATGCATTAACTCGAACATAGAAATCCTACTTCCAAATATATACCTTAGAGCAAAAATCAGTGAACTTTTCCTGTAAAAGTCTAGATAGTAAATATTTTAAACTTTGCAAGCCCTACAGTCTTTGTAGCAACATCTGTGGTGTAGGGCAAAAATGATCATGGATGATAAGTAAGAAAATGAGCATAACCAAACACCAACAAAAACTTATTTTATGAATATTAAAATTTAAATTTCATATATTTTTTTATGTCATGAAATATCAGTGCTGTGATTTGAATGTGTCCCCCAAAGTTCATGTGTTGGAAACTTAATCCCCAATGCAACCGTGTTGAGAGGTGGGACCTTTAAAAAGTGATTAGATCATATGGATTCTGTTCTCTTGATTGGATTGATGCTATTATCATGGAAGTGGGTTCATTATCGCAAGAGTGGGCTTGTCATAAAAGGGAGTTCAGCTCTCTCTTGCTCTCTTTTGAAATATGATGCCTTCCTCCACGTTGTGAAGTAGCAAGAAGACCCTCATCAGATATGGCCCCTTAATCTTGGGCTTCCCATTCTCCAGAACCATAAGCTAAATAAATTTCTACTCATTATAAATTACTCATTTATGGTATTCTGTTATAGTAGCACAAAACAACCTAAGATAGTCTTCTTTTGATTTTATTAACTTTTTAAAAATATAAAATCCATTCTTAGCTCACTGTCTATACAGAACAGGTGGCAAGCTAGATTTGGATCCCTGGGATTCAAATTTTGCTGACCTTGCCCTAGAGAAATTCACCTTCATGTGGAGAGGGAGAAATGTGCAACTGAAGGATGTTATTGCACGTGTGTTTTAATAGCAGTCTTAGTTTGATTTTCTGAGGCTAGATCCTGAAACAAGAATTTAAGTGTGCATATAGGCATACCTCATTTTATTTCACTTTGCTTTATAGCACCTCATGGATATTGCAATTTTTATAAGTTGAAGGTTTGTGGCAACCCTACATCAAGCAAGTCTGTCGGTGTTATTTTTCCAACAGCATGAGCTTACTTCATATATCTACGTCACACTTTCGTAATTTTCACAATATTTCTAACTTTTTCATTATCGTTATATCTGTTATGATAATTTGTATTTAGTGATCTTTGATGTTATTATTGTACTTGTTTTGGGGTGGCATGAACTACACCCATATAATATAGCAAACAATCTACAGATGTGTGTGTGCTCTGGCTGCTCTACCCATTGGCCATTTCCTCATCTCCTTCCCTCTCCTCAGGCCTCTCTATCCCTGAGACACAACAATATTAAAATTAGACCACATCATAACCCTACAATGGCCTCCAAGCGTTCAAGTGAAAACAAGAGTCGCCTACCTCTTACTTTTAATCAAAAGCTAGAAATGACTTAGCACAGTGAAGAAAGCACATGGAAAGCCAAGATAGGTCAAAAGCTGTGTTTTGTACCAGTTAGCCAAGTTGTAAATGAAAAGGAAAAGTTCTCAAAGTAAATTAAAAGTGCTACTCCAGTGAACACATGAATGATAAGAAAGAAAAAGAACCTTATTGCTGATAGAAAGTTTTAGTGGTCTGGATAAAAGATCAAACCAGCCATAACATCCCCTTAAGCCAAAGCCTAATCCAGAGAAAGTCCCTAACTCTCTTAAATTCTATGAAGCCTGAGATAGGTAAGAAAGCTAGAGAAGAAAAGTTTGAAGTTAGCAGAGGTTGGTTCATGAAGTTTAAGGAAAGCAGCCATCTCCATAATATAAAAGTGCAAAGTAAAGCAGTCAGGGCTGATACAGAAGCAGCTGCCACAAGTTATCTAGAATATCTCATAAAGATCATTGATGAAGGTGGCTGGCTACACCAAATAGATTTTCAGTGGAAACAAAACAGCCTTCTATTGGAATAAGGTGCCATTTAGGCATTTTCTAGCTAGACAGAAAAAGTCAATGCCTGGCTTCAAATCTGTAAAAGACAGGCTGACTCTTTCATTAAGTCCTAATACCATTGTTGACTTTAAGTTGAAGCCCAGCTGAAAATCCTAGGACCCTTGACAATAATGTTAAATCTACTCTGCCTGCACTCTAAAAATGGAACAACAAAGCCTGGATGATAGCACATTTTGTTTACAGAATAGTTTGCTGAATATTTGGAGCCCATCATTGAGACCTACAGCTCTGAATCCAAGATTCCTTTCAAAATATTACTGCTCCATGACAATGCACCAGCACCTGGTGACCCAAGAGCTCTGATGAAGATGTACAAGGAGGTGAATGTTGTTTTAATTCCTGCTAACACAACATCCATCTGTAGCCCATGGATGAATGAATTATTTCAACTTTCAAGTATTATTTAAGAAATACATTTTGTAAGACTTTAGCTGCCATAGATAGTGGTTTCTCTGATGGATGTGGGCAAAGTCAATTGAAAATCTGGAAAAGATTCACCATTTTAGATGCCATTAGGAATTCAAGATTCATGGGAGGAGGTCAAAATATCAGAAGTTCATTCCAATCCTCATGGATGACTTTGAGGGGGTTCAAGACTTCAGTGGAGAAAGTAACTGCAGGTGTGTTATATATAAGATCAGAACAAGAATTAAAAGTAGATCCTGAAGATGTCACTAAATTGCTGCAATCTCATAATAAAACTTGAATGGATAAGGAGTTGCTTCTTATGGATGAGCACATAAGGTGGTTTCTTTTTTAATTTTATTTTATTATTTTTTTATTTCAGCATATTACAGGGGTACAAATGTTTGGTTACATATATTGCCTTTGCCCCGCCTAAGTCAGAGCTTCAAGCATGTCCATGCCCTAGACAGTGTGCATCCCACCCATTAGGGGTGTCTATACCCATCCCTTCCTCCCCCTCCCACCTGCCCAACACCCAGTGAATGTTAAGGTGGTTTCTTGAGGTGGAATCTACTCCTGATGAAGATACTGTGAACACTGTTGAAATGACAACAAAGGATTTAGAATATTACATAAATTGAGTTGATAAAATAGTGGCAGAATTTGATAGGATTGACTCCAATTTTGAAAGAAGTTTTACTGTGGGTAAAATGTCATCAAACAGCATCACATGCTCAGAGAAATCTTTTGTGAAGAGAATTGACACAGCAAACTTCACCATTGCTTCATTTTAAGAAAGTACCACAGCCACCCAAACTTTGGCAACCAACACCCTGATCAGTCAGCAGCCATAAGCATGGAGAGAAGATCCTCTACCAACAAAAAAGATTACGACTTGCTGAAGGCTCAGATGTTCATTAGCATTTTATAGCAATAAGGTATGTTTCACTAAGGTCTGTATATTGTTTTCTATACATAGTAATGGTACGTACAATAGTATATATACAATAGTAATTAAACACAGCTACAGTATAGTGTAATCATAACTTTTATATGCACTTGGAGATCAAAAATTTGTGTGACTTGCTTTATTGCAATATTCACTTTATTGTGGTGGTCTGGAACTGAACCTGCAGTATCTCCAAGTGTGCCTGTAGTTTATTTTTGAGATGATCCCAGACAAAAATGAATAAAGAAGTAAAGAAGTGAGATAGGCAAAGGCAGGAAGCCCAAGGGTGCATATTTAACAAATTGCCACTATGGGATTTGAAGCAGACACTGGTGGGGAACACACCTCAGAGTTCTCTCACAGTAAGCATGAAAAGTGCTGGGGTATTTATGCACCAAACTGCCTTGCGTCCTTGAGCTAAGGCTGCTTCAGGCTCTCTGACAGTTTGACTTGCCCTGCATGTGGGCTAAGTATGCCAGTTCAAAAACCCTCCAGCAGAGTGTGACAGGTGCCCACAGGAAGCAGCCTTTGGCATGGGAATGTGAATGCCAATGGTGTAAGGGCAAAAACAACACCATTTGCTAAACACCAGACAGCTATAAACATGAACCTGAAAATGGATAAATTGCCATTTGCTCAAACAAAGGAACATTATATAACAGTTCACATGGATAGTGTAGGCCTACATTAGTCAGCATGGATACATTTCAATATATGATATTGAGAAAAAAATGAAATTTACATCATTATAATTACAATATGTAACATTTGCATACAACTTAAGAGAATGCAGAACTGCAGCAAATTCAGGAGCAGTGGGTGCATTTGGAGAATAGGGTAAGGAAAAGAAGGAAAGTTACACAGACGACCTTGGCTTTATTTCTATCTTTTTGTTTAAAAAAAAGACATACATGGAAAAATGTTAGGTATGAAAAATCTGGGTGTGGGTACATGGGTATTCATATTAATATTTTTATATTTTTCTTTGCATATTTGACATTTTATACTGAAAAATGTTTTAAAGAAATGAACTAATCTGTAAGTCTGGGTTGCTCTTGTCAAAGGAATAAACTTCTAGAAGGAAATGAAGTAGATATGCAGAAAAAATAAAACTTTGAGAGTATTTGATGTGGAAGTTTTCAATAACAGTGTTTTTAAAAAGTCATTGATTTTGGTAAAGAAGAATAGCATGGATATGACACATGTAAATAACTTTTATAATAAAATAGCTGGAAGGATGCAAGAAAATAGCTGGCAAAGTACCTTGAAAAGAGTAAGTGCTGTGCAATGTAAACTAGTATAATTATTTCTAAATTGCAGTAACATTGGGAAATGTTCAAATACTTGGGGTTAGTTGTTGAATATTTATAGAAATTTTTGTCTTTTATCAAAACAGAATTTCCTTTTTCTCCTTTTTTTCTCCTCTGTTGTGATGGTAGGATTCTAGTTTTTGATAAAAGCTCATGCACATTTTAATCATTTGGAAGTATCAAAAGCTGAAACTTAAAAAATACCGAATGTTGCTTTACACATAATTGTTTATGGTAAGAATGACAGTAAGAATATATCCAGCAAATTTCAAGTGCTTACGATATTCCAGCAGTGGGATAAGTACTTTATAGATATAATCTCACACAATCTTTATTACAACCTTGTTATGGAGGTTTATTGCTATCCCTATTTTGCAGATGGGGAAGTGAAACACAGCTCAATTTAAGTGACTTGCCCAAGAACATAAAATTAGGACATGGGGTTGCTAGGACTTGAAATGAGTCCTGTTAGATCATTAAGAGCCTATACCTTTAGTCACTCTGCAGTACAGTGCCCCAATAAAGAAAAAATATTTATTTGTAAGTTAAATTTTGTCATACAAAGAACAGAAGCATCAGATTTTATTTTAATATTTCTCAAAATAAATTGGACATTATTAGATTTTGGAAACCTTTTGGGTCATAAACACTCCATTACAATTATGTTTTATTGTAATAAGATTTAACCTATTTGCTGTAATCCACTTCCACAATTGCACATTTGGAATAGTCTCGTGTTAAATTACACTACACAAGAGGGCTCAGACAAGTTAGTATACTCCTGAGTGGCACACACATACTAGAACTTAAGGAGATTCACTTTAAGGAAACGCCTGAATGTACAGATAGGGAGGTCTAGTGTCCCCCCATGTGAGTGGTGCTGCCTCTGGCACTACATGTCACACTTCAGTACCTGGCCAGTGTCTGACCTTGCCCTATCCTTTGCCAAACTCAAAAAGTGCTAACCCTGGCTGTCACCATTATGTTAGTAACAGGCAAACAGGTGCCAGACTGACTCAGCACAACCCCACGGACTTTGTAGAGCCAGTCCTGAGCTTTGACTGCTGTCCTTGCCTCTCATTTAAGATAATGACCCTGCAAGCTGTCTGGTCAAGACTCTAATAAGAACAAACAATGTACTGTTTTGTGAACTGTGTCTTGGTACTCACAACCCTAAAATCGCAGTGACTTAAAATATTTATTCTTTTATAATACATGAGGGTGCAGGTGAGCTGCAGGTATGTTGGCTACATAGGTAACTAGGTCTGGGCTTCCCTGGGCTGTGCTAGATGCATTGGGCTGGATCCATGATTCCACTCATCCTGGGTCCAGATGACATTAACAGTGTCAGCCACTTAAGGAGCAGCCACTGCCTAGGGCATGGTGCTCTCACAGTGGAGGACAATGTTCAAGGGTAGGCAGAGAAAATCACACAAGCTCACTGAAAGCCCCTGCTCAGAGGCAGCTTCCCTCATATTCACGAGCATTCCGTTGACCGACACATGTCACATGCTCATGGCCAAAGTTAATGGGACAGAGAAGTATAGTGCACCTACAGTGAAGATACTGCGAAATTTGTGGCAAAGGACAAACATATGAAATCCCTTAATGGGAATAAAGTAATACTTGGGAACAAAATAGCTCAATTTATGACAGTAGAAAAAAATACCAAAGGAGAAGGAATTAAAAATATATATACGCATACTCACATATAAATTTATAAGTATTGTAATAAATTTTTAACCTATAAAAACATCAATTTTCCAAAATTATTGGCATCAAATTGTAATAATACTTAGGCAGAAATCTCAGTGCCTCTCCACATGAAGGGATTTCAGCCTTTCTCAACCCCTCAGTCACTCCTCCCAAAGGAGCAGGGATGACAGGTGAGTTAAAAAGTGTCTGTGACTGCATGACTCATGTCCTCTGGGCTCTCTCTCTTTTGAAGTGGCTCTGCCTAGCAGGACGATATGTTTTGATCTATCCTCTTCCATGACGTAAGAGGCCTGTCCCTGTCCAGCTATGCCAGTAACTGAGTGGGTAGATTTTATTCAGAGGGGAATTGTGAGAAATTGACATAAAAGTTTATTCCTCAGTTGGTTCCACCCTGATGCAGGGAAGAGGAGTGTTCTTTATCGGCTCCCTCTCAAAAATCTAGTAAAAATAATGATAATAGCAGCTAGTATTTATTAAATACTGATAGCTTAAATCTAAAAATCTCATTTAATTACCATAATAAGCCTGAAAATTAAGTCCACTTTATAGTTGAAGAAACTGGGCCTTGGAAGAGCTATGTGAATCTCTCAAGGTCACACCACTAGTAAATTGGAAGACTTGAGTTTCAATGCCAGGTGTATTTAAAGACAAAGCACACGAGCTCTGTCATGGCCAGCACTGGCTCTGTGGGAGGAGCACAGAGAGGAGAAGACAAGGCAGAATGTTTGGCTTGGATGTCAGGTGTTTTTATCATCCTGGTTTCTTGATCTCTCAGCAAATTGCACTGTTAGTAACTTAGACTTTTTTTTTTCTTACCATAGAGCTTTTTCATCTTTATGTGAGTTTCGGTAATTTATTAGTATATTTCTGAGTTAGTATACCTATGATTTTGTTAGAAGACAATAGTAACACAGGGTTTAACTCAAAGATATTTTCATTAGTGCAAATTTTACAAATATATCTCTACTCTGATATAAAGATCCACAGGTACAGAGAGAGATAATGACTTCTCTGTAGACTTTTGTTCAAGGAAAGCCACCTGGAGCTTGTGTAGTTTTCTACAGTGCTCAAAGCCCTGCAGCTATTGACTATTTTGGAATAGTGGTAATTGGAGGTGTGACTTCTATCTATGTAATTATAGGGCCCTTGGATTTAGCCAGAGTTCAGATCAGAAATTTTTCATCAGTGACAGATGATGGGATTTTTGTTCTTCGCTTGATATTTATGTACCCTTTTAGGCTTCCTTGTTTTAATTTTGATGATAATATGATATCATGTCTCCTTTTCTTTGAACCCTGAGATTAATAAAATGTATTCCTGGAGACTTCCCATTCACGTAAGTGCTATTATCTCAAAATCTCGATATAAGGAAACACCACAAACCTCAATTCCTTCCTGCCCTTTTCTCTGTGTTACTTGTCAAACCGTTATTGGAAATGAGCCTCTGACCTTTTTTCTCCCACACAATTTCTAATAAAGATGCTGCCACACGGCCGTATCCTAGTAACTAGGTTTTACACTGAGAAAGACGATTAAGAAAGAGTCCAAGATAGGGCTGGTTTCAACCATCGGCAAAGGTAATTTGCTAGTCTTGCTCTCTTTCCTGATTTCCTTAATTTAGATGAATAACGGATCTAAGCTTAATGTTCTTTCTGATAAAAATACTGTCCTGTAGACCCAAATTAGCATATTTGCTTTTGATTACCTTGCAGAACTCTATTTGCTCTCTTTTCTTAAAAGCTTAATAATTCATATAAGGCTTCAGAGGAATAGTGGCTGAAAAATCCCAACTCCCCTGCGGAGGTTAAATGGCAGGCTTCAAAGAATTTTTTAAATAAATAATCAAAAGAGATACTCCATCTTGCCTCTGAACTGCTGCATAAGCAGTTCCTTAGTCATCTGACTTTGCAGAGACATAAAAAATCAGTAGTCACACAGTCAGGTACTAGAGACCAGGAAGTTCCCATACCCTAAATGAAGGGCAGAGATCGGAACTGCTCTGCCGCAGGGCTTTGTACGACTTTGGAAATCCTCAGCTTTCAATGCAGTAGCTTGTTTTTGCACTCCTAAGTCGAGGGCATGAAATTGGACGAGGGAATAAAATGTATTCTTTTCAGGCAGAACCAAGACTTAAGGAGAAGAGAATGGAAACTGTACAGGTGCCCTGGAGAGAGGCCCTCTGCCCCAGGGTCAGGATAGGAAGGGCATGGGAGGAAAGACATGGGTGAGCTTGTTGCTGTGCTATGACATGACGCTTTTGCTTTCCAGGTCATGGAGGAAGATGAGCTCCACTGACCCAACTCTTACTTTCTCCCAGCCTGAGCTTCGTATACCTCTGTCACCTAACATCATAAAAGCCGGCATCAGGCAGAATTCCAGTAGCTTCAGGATATGAACACAGAGGCAGGTTTCCCAAGGCCACCCTGTCTCCTTTGTGCTGCCCTTACCCTAATTCCAGCAGCTTTAATGAGGGTGACTCACAGGGCTGGCCCCTCTATGGGAGTCAGATCAGATAGGCAGCTGGATTCACTCCTCATGGGACTCACAGTTCTCCAGAACATTTTTTTACTGTAAAATGGCCTAAAGTTAATTTCTCAGAAATGTTGCAAGTCCTCTCTGGAGATACACTTTCCAATTCTCTGCCTGCTGTTGGTTTTCTTTTTCTTTCTGTGACATCAGCCCAGCCTACACTAACTTGGAGCTATGGACCCTGCATCAGCCAGTATTTCAGTGGCCTGGGGTTCCTTTTCTAAGCACTTCAGGCATCTGCTTCTTCGTTTCTTTCTTTCTTTGCTGCAAAAGAGCCCCATGTGTTTTGTTTTACCTCAATACGTTAGCAGCCACAGCAGATTAAATAATGCCAGTTGAGAACCATATAGCAAAATATGAAAATCCAAATCAAATTTATATCTCCATAATGCAATGTTTCCTGAGCTTTAGTCAATTGCATACCCTCATCACGATTTTTGTCACATCCACAATCTGCCTGTAGTATTAGTTATTTAATATTTTTCTTTTAAGTTGACTCACATTTTTACTTCCACAAATTAATTTCAAAGGCAACTACCATAAGTGTAGCACATAACTTACCATAACAAAAAGGAAATATAAAATAAATTTATAATTATTAAAAGACAAAAATTTTCATCACCCCTCAAAAGTCATCTTGTGAATCAATATACTATATTTGAAAAATTCTTGTATAGAAGTTTATGATTTACAGATTTCTCTAGCATACATTAATTCATTTAATTTTCACAAAAATTCTATGAAATTGGCAAAACAGGTACAGTTTATAACATTTACATGTTAGAGATGAGAAAACAAATACTGGCTCCAAAAAACAGAATTTTTGTGCTGAAAGAGGCCTTGATATTGTTTCATTTGAGGCCCATATTTTGTAATTTTTTAGTTTATATGTGACTTTTTCAGGATCATTTGCAGTCTAAGAGTCTAACAGTTCAGGCTTTAGATCCTCCAGAACAGTGCCTCTTTTAATTGATTCCATACTCTCTTAATCCTCCTTGTGACTATCCACATTTTTGATTGCACTAAAAATGTGCCAAAACAAATATATCTGAAATAATTGATAATTTATGGAACTCTGAAAGACACTTCATGACACAAAAATTTTATTTGGTAAGGCAGGTGACATTTTACTTTCTATTTTGCAGATTAAGGAATCAAGACATATTTAAATAATTTGGCCCAAATCAAACATTTTTCTGTAAAATTAGAAACACTAAAAAAAGCTAAATTCTTTTTAAAGAATCAAGAGTGGGTTAAGATTGTGCTTTATAAATCACATAGGAAAATAACACTATTACGTAAAATTCCTCATAGCAGAAATACGTTAAAAATATATAAACTGTATAATTGGAATAAAATGCCTTAATGAGTTTTTCACAAAATTAATGAAGAGGTAAATTGTAATCATCTAGAGCAAATAGTGAAACTAAAATTGCAGATAGATATTTAAACATAAAACAACACATACTCTATTTACTAGTCAAAGAAATAGAAGATATTACATACATGTTCAGCAAAAATATTCAGAAGATTAAAAACACTGGCATCATTATTATTATACCATTGAACAGTATATCAATTCATGCTATAAATAAAAATGTTCGTAAATGCCCATTGCTTCAGTAAATTTAATTTACTTTACTTTCAATTATAAATTTAATATATGGGCATTTTAAAATTTAAGATGATATGGAGATATCACATGAATATTTCTCCACCTCTACATTCTTTCTGTACCCAGTCCCACCTTCTAATTTTACTCACCAGAGGTAATCATTAGCATGTTCTTGTAGGTATATTCTTCCAGAAAATTTGATGCATATGTAAAGCCTTTGTATTTAGGCAAATGGAACCCCAAAATGCTTATATATGCACTATTTGGGGTTTTGTTTTGTTTTGTTTTGTTTGAGACAGAGTCTCACTCTGTTGCCCAGGCTAGAGTGCCGTGGCATCAGTCTAGCTCACAGCAACCTCAAACTCCTGGGTTCAAGCAATCCTCCTGCCTCAGCCTCCCAAGTAGCTGGGACTACAGACATGTGCCACCATGCCTGGCTAATTTTTTCTATATATTTTTAGTTGGCCAATTAATTTTTTTCTATTTTTAGTAGAGACGGGATCTTGCTCTTGCTCAGGCTGGTTTTGAACTCTTGAGTTTGAGCGATCCACCCACCTCGGCCTCCCAGAGTGCTAGAATTACAGGCATGAGCCACCATGCCCGGCCCTTATATGCACTATTTTGAATCATTTTTTCTTCCAGATTATCTTTTCACATCATCATGTACACATCTTTTGCATTCTTTTAATGGTAGCACATTGAATATATGTGTAACCATCTATAACAGAGATTATCAAATTTTTTCTATAAAAGGTCATATGGTAAATATTTCAGGCTTTGTGAATTATATGGGCTCTATCACAACTACTCAAGTCTGTCATAGATAATATGTAATTGATGGATATGACTGTATGCAATGAAACTTGACAAAAACAGGCCACAGGCTAAATTTGGCTCACAATACATAGTTGACTGACCACTAATCTATATAGTTACCTACTGGCAACTTAAGTATAAACTTAAGTTGTTTCCTGCTTGTTGCTTTTAAAAACAGTGCTGTTATAGAACTCTATAATGTATGCACATTTGCTTGGTCCAGGTAAAATGAATCCACCACAGAGTATTTAAAATATTGCCTTAAGAGCAAAAAAAAAAAAAAATCTAATATATATTCTGGGCTTCTTTCCATTAACACCTTATGTTCTCTCTGTGGACAAATGGATATTTTCTATCTGGGGAATTTTTTTTTTTTATCTGGCCCCGTTCCTACCCTAATAGTGTCTAAGTGAAAAATCCAGAGACTCAAATCTATTATTGTATTTTTCCTATTTTTCCTGGCTTGTGTTATATGGTGATTAGTGAGAAGGTTTTATTCCTATGGGAGAGGAACTGTCTAACCCAAAGGTTATGTGTAAAGGGAAAGCTAAATGGAGATTAAATTAAATGCTCGTCTTTTTTTTTCTTTTTATCTATTTTTTCTTTCTTTCATTTTTTTCTTTGTGGCAAGTTGAGTTTGTAATCAGAATAGTTCTAGACAATGGAAAGTTTCTGGAATCAGCTTCTAGCCTTTAATTAAAGACCTCAAAGACATTCCTATCAGCCACTACAAAGTGTAGAGAAATTAGTACTCCCAACTACAGGATATTGGAGAAAACATTAGGTCATCAGCTCGTGCATTATCACAGAGGATAGTGGGCACAATTTCTTCTCTTCCTTGAGTTAAATGTTTATACAATTGTCTGGCAAGACACTTACAGGTAGAGTTAAGCAGGACCCTCTGTTCCAGCTCCTCTACAAATAGTCTCATAATTAGCCCCTGCAGATGTATGATTTTAACTCATTTTTGCTTCCTTTATAGTTGAAGTACTCATTTGGGATGTGATTGCTATCTGAAGGACCTGCATTTCCCTTTTTCACCAGTGCTTAAAAAAAATAAAGTTCTTGTGTCTTTGATTCATCATCATCCCAGCAGACTTTTAAGCTGAGATTTTTGAACAAATATCTTTGTGCCTGAAATTTATTGAGTTTATGACTGAATGTCTCATCCTTAGAAGGGAATACTCATCACCTGAATAAGGGTCCCAAACTAACAAAGGAGCTATAAACCCGAGAAGAATTGCTGATAAGGCACTTACTATTAATCTGGGTCTGAAATTTAGCTTGACTGAAATCCAATCAGGCTCATTGGATTCTGGCTATGCTATCGTGTGCATGGCCAGGGATTTTTCATGAGCTAGCTTATCCTAACCAATAGTATCTGGCATATCCCACCTCATAAAATTAGGTTTTATACCCCTTGACATTCAAATTAATCCACTTTGGGCCCCTCCCACTTATCCAGAGAATGCTATTCTTTCTTTGCTAATATCTCACTCCCTTTGTATAATAAATCAATGAAGATCAGGGATGTTTATTCAAACTATTAATAAGAGGATCAGTCCTGGTTATTAATGGCTCAGAGAAAAGACACCACAAAGTCCCATCAGTCCCCTGAAATGCATCATTCTTAATTGTACTTTCTGCTATTGCTGCCAAAAATCAGAGTCCAACAATACTGTTGTGATCCAGGCAGGAGCTACCAAAGAAACCAGGCTTTTTGGTGGTACTTTCTCAGGAGAAAATTAAAGGAAAAGGCAGTTTCTCTTCCCAGTGTTACAACTACATCTGGTCTACCCACACAAAGCATTACGGGAAACTGGAGAAAGTCTCCCTCGGAGACTGAATCCTTTATGTCAGAAGTCCCCAACCATTTTGGCACCAGGGACCATTTTCATTGAAGATAATTTTCCATGGACCGGGGGTGGGGGAATGGTTTTAGAGTGATTCAAACACATTACATTTATTGTGTACTGTATTTCTATTATTATTACATTGTAATATCTAATGAAATAATTATACAACTCACCATAGCTTGGGGATTCCTGCTTTATGTTACAACCCTGCAATGACTGCCCAAGAGAAAACAGGCAGATGTTGGGAAAAAAGTGCAGTGTGTCTATCAAATTAACATAACCAAAGAAAAGAGAGTGGACTATTTTGTATAGCCTGAAATAGAATACCTTGCTATGTTTGTACCATTCAAAAATTAATTCAAGATGGAATCTATACCTAAATGTAAGACATAGTAGTATTAAAAGTTTTAAAATAAAACATAGAAGAATATCCTCAGGATCTTGAGAGGTGATTTTTTTTTGATAAGACACAGAAATCAATAATTATTTAGAAAACTCAAAAATTAAACTTCATCAAAAGTAAACACTTTTTCTCATAAAAAGATATAATGAAATGAATAGAAAATGAATTAAAATTTCTCCCATACAGTGGGAGAAAACATTTATAAAACCTATATCTGGCAAAGACTTATGCAATATATAAAGAATTGCTGTAACTCATTAATAAAAAGACAAAAACCCAATAAATAATTGAGCCAAAGATTTAAACAGGCACTTCACAAAGAAAACTATGCAAATGACTATTAAACACATGAAAAAGTACTCAACATCAAAGTCATCCAGGGAAAAATCAAACCTCAATGAGGGCTGGGCATGGTGGCTCATGCCTGTAATCCTAGCACTTACAGTGGGAGGCTGAGGCAGGTGGATCGTTTGAACTCAGGAGTTCCAGACCAGCCTGAGCAAGAGCAAGACCCCATCTCTACTAAAAA
>VBSM01002121.1:25037686-25183717 GCA_008086735.1 Cheirogaleus medius
AAAAAAAAAAAAAAAAAAAGCCTCAATGAAATAGCACTACACGTCCACTAGAATGACTAAAATAAAAGACTGAAGCCACTAAATGTAAGCAAAGAAGTGGAACACCCAGTATTCATGTATATTGCTGGTGGAAGTATAAAATGGTACAATCACTTTGGAAAGTTATTTGAAAGTATCTTTAAAAATTAAACACACATCTACCTTTAACACAGTAATTCCACTTCTAGGTATTTACCAAAGAGGATTAAAAACATATTTTCCATACAAAGACTTAAATATAAATTTTCATAGTAGCTTTAGTCATAAAAGCCCCAACCTAAAAACAAATAAAATATCTATCAACAGAGGAATAAATAATCAAATTATGGTATATCCATATAATAGAATATTACTCAGCAACAGAAAGAAATGAACTGCTGATACAACAAATGGATCAATATCACAGACATTATGCTCAAAAGCAGACACTGGACACAAAAGAGTACATACTGAATAATTTCATTTATATGAAATTTTAGAACATGCAAAACTAATCTTAAGTGAGAAATACTGGAAGAGGTTGCCTTGGTTCGAGAGAAAGGCCTGAGAAAGGGCACAGGAAACTTTCTGAGGAGCTGGAAATGTCCCACATCTTGGTTGTGGTGGTTGTTCACAGCTACATATAAATTTGTCCATACTTACTGAACTATTCACCTAAAGTGGGTGCACTTTTTGCATCTAAATTACACCTCAATAAAATTGATTTGAAGAAAAGGGCACATAGCTTAGAAAGACATAGCACCCTGTGATATGGATTAATTTGCATCCTTCCCACATGACTTGTAGTTGGCATAAGAGGACTAAAGGCCTAGAAGTTTCAGTGGGAGTGAGATCAAAAAGGAAAGCATAGGAAAGTGTGTAGTTTGCTTACAACACCCTCCACCCCCAACCTGCCTCTCCCGCTTTATTCTAGCTCAGCTCCCTGCTTCCTCTTCTACAAGGTTATGTGGGTCCCATTATTGCTGTTAATTGGCTGCCAATAGTCCAGTGAGCAGAGCCAAAGCTCTACAGCTAGAATTGCTGCATTTTAGTGTACAGCATCTAAACTGCATCTATTAAAGAGCTGTTAAAATATACTGTAACAGTGATAATTTAAGTTGGGTAACAGTGATAAACAGGTCAAGGTACAGATGAAACAAGAATGGTAGAATATTGACAGTTGTCACAGCTGGGTGATGGGCTCATGGGGGCTCATTATACTATTTGCTTATTTTGTATATGCTTGAAATTTTCTATTTAAAAGGGTTTAAAAAATAGATATACCAACCACAGTACTGTTTGATTACTGTAGGTTTGATTACTGTAGGTTTAAAGCCTAGCTCTACAAATTACTAACTGTGTAATGTTAAGCAGATTATTTCACCTTGCTGTGTTTCTGCTTCCTCTTTTCTCTCTTCTATTGCTGACTATGGTCATATGTAATGTAAGTAAATAAAACATTCATTCACACCTGCACTGCTCACTTATTGTGGCTGATGCCAATTCTGGGTGTAAAAGAAAATCCTAGAGGAAGCAGGTGGGTAAATCAACACATAGCTAATTACATTTTACTCTTGTTTAAAATCCTTTAGTGTCTTTGAGGAAAAAGATCAAACTCTTTAAAATAGTATTCATTACTTCTCATAACTTCCCACCTTCCCTCCCTTATCTTCAGCTTTATCTCACTCAGTATTTGCTTATGTCATCCAGAATAGGCATTTTGAACTACATTCACCACAATGAATTTGCCATGAACGTTTACACCTTCTTGACCTTACACACACTCATCTCCGCCTGGAAAGATCCTCCATTCCCGTAGGTGTCCTGGCTAATTCTCATTCCTCTCATCACTGAAAGGCTTCAGGATGTGTCTTGCCTTGCCAGCCCTCACACTCTAATGCACCATGAGCAGCGTGAAGGCTGGGTCTGTGCCCTGTATATCTTTCTATTCTCATCACCAGCCCAATGACTGCAACTTAGTAGATGTTAAGATTTTTATTGAATTAATCAATGAATAAATGTAGACAAAATGCTAAAGACATAGGCATATCAAAAAGGATTACAGAGACACATCATATCTGATAGGATTAAGAAGCATCAGAAAAACTTTTTCCAATGACTTACTTGAATTAAAAATCAGGTCTTATAAACTCTAATAAGACATTGTTTGGGGGAATACAGTAGTGACCGAAACAGACAATGTTCCTGTTATCATACGCATTACATTCTATTCAGGGGGAGACAGACAATTAACAAATACAGAATACAGTGGTAAGTGTTAGGAAAAATTAAAGCACTATCATGGTTGGTGGGGGATGATAGACTACATAGGAGGTGATTAAAAGCATCTCTGGAGAGGTGACATTTGAGCAAAGACAAGACTGAAGAGAGGTAATGAGCCAGTTGTTGATTATGAGGAACAACCTAAGAAGAGGGAGCCAAAAGCGAAAAGGCCCAGCATTGGGAATTCGTGGTACTAGGAATTCTTGGGCCAAAACCCAAAAATTCTATCTCTGAAAGATGTACTTTGGGGAGCCCAAAAGTCTTTTCTTCTTCACCATTTTTCTATTAAAAGTCAAGCACTGCCAGGAGCAGCACAGTTCAAGTAAGGATTAATTAGTGACCTGCAGAGAATGAAACAAGAGTGGGAGGGTGAAGCGAACTGCAGAGCAGGTCCCTGAAAGGGAAGGCTAGAGGTCACTAAGCCTTGGCCGTGTCACCGCTGCACCTACACTGGTCCTGGGTAGAGACAGTGATGTATTGAGATGACCCACCTGAAGGTGAGATGGGAACAAAGGTGGTCTCACTGCCTCCTCTCCTACCAATTGCTCACACTTTCTCCTCTACCCACTTCATCCAATTAGAAAGCATCCTCTAAATAGCAACAGGGACAGTAAAAACAGGGATTGGTGACCTCTGAGACGGTATCAGTCACTGGAAAGAAAATAGAAGAATCAATCCTGTTTGACTTTGAGCAAATGAGCCTGCTATGGCGAGATAGGAAAAATGTGGTCCTTAAGAGTCCAAGTGGCTGTGGAGTTCATAGCAGTGACTTTGCCACTGATACCTCGTAGCAATGGCAGTAACTAACAGGACAGTCAATATTATAGGCTCAGGAGGCCAAGATCACTGATCCTGTAAAGGAATAAAATGTGCTGCTCTTTCAGACTCCTGGAAAAATCAACAGAGCAGCAAGAGCCAGATAAAGAAGACGACAGCTCTACCCAACAACCGAGACGTAGGAACATAAGCCAGGAAAATGTGTCTGTCACAAAAGGCAAATGGCTTATTGTGCACACAGGTGCAATGGTCAAATTAAGCTTCCTACACTGCTAACAGAAACAGAGCTCAACATCTAGAATCCTGCCACATACAAAGTGTGTTCTATCTAACATTTCTCTTCATCCTTACGAGCACTTACTCGAGTTATCACTCATATTTTGTAGATAAGGAAACTGGAGCTCAAAGCCATATTAACAAATGGAGCAGCAAAAGCAGAAGCCACAGTCCACTGGTTTCCAGTCTCAGGTGACCTTCATCTGGGATGTGATTCCACAGGGTGGAAAACTCTCCACTTTCTTTATTAGTTTGGTTCTCTTCTAACGAACTCACCCCTCAGCCTTGTTACTTTCCTTCCCCTCTGTTTTACAAGCACCCTAGTGGGGGAGTTTATGAGTTTGGGCAGTAGAATGAGACTGCCGGGTTTAAAGCCTAGCTCTACAAATTACTAACTGCGTAACGTTAAGCAGATTATTTCACCTTGCTGTGTTTCTGCTTCCTCTTTTGTAAAATGGAAATAATAGCTCTCTTCCTTCTCCCTTTCCATCTCTCTGCCCAGTGCACGTGCTTCACTGCCTTGGCTAGCAGTGTCCAGGCCTGGCCCAGAGTTCCTGCCCCTGCCCTTGCTGCCCTTGCAGCTGAGTGGGCTGGTGGAGGCCCTGACACTCCCTGGGGTTAGATAGTTCAAAAACACATTCTTTGAAACTGCTTCAGAGTGGAGAGCAGGAAGGCTTTGCTGAGGGGTTGCAGAAGTCAGGGAACACAGAGATTTACAGTGGGTGCTGCTTCCTTAGAGGCCAAGGACCCCAGAATGCCTGAGGAATAACAATAACCTCTCTCCCAAAATCCCATCCTTATATGAGTGCTGGGATGCTGATGAATTAGCCAGTGTTTCAGGCTAATCGAAAGCATGTTAACCTGCCTTATTCATATGCATTCTGCCCCTTCCTCCTCACCTGGGCCAGGAAAATGTAGTTTTCCTTCGAGTCAATCCCCATCTTTTCAGAAAAGATCTCCCTGAACACATTTACACACACATACACACACACACACACACACACACACACCCCTGGCTGTCCTCAAGTCCCAGACATTCTCTCTAGAAGTACCACATCTTTGATGACCCAGATTATGAAGAGTAAAGAGTCGGTCATGCCCTAATTGACTTTGAAAATGCCTTTACTCAAGTAATTTTTAAAGAAAATAACCCAATTATTTTCTAAAAGATAAAACATCTAAAAAGCAAAACAATCCCACATGGCTCTGTGTGTGTGTGTGTGTGTGTATAGCATGGAGCCTTTAAAGTACAAACCGCTGAGATTTACTTAGCACCTTCTGCATTTTATTGCACGGATTATTGCAAAAAATCAAGATGCAAACAAATGGTGAATCTGAGAAGAGGAGAGGCAAGATGGGGCACAGTTGGGTCAGTATTCCTGCCACATCAGTGTGGAGTTGTGCCCCCTGAGCAACAGTGTTACTTCGTGGTTCACAATAGTAAATGTTATGCTTCTGAAACTCTGAAAATACTACTGTCTGTGATGGCAGCAGAAAAGCATTTTGAGGGATGGACTGTTCATCTTTAGTGCCCCGGCCCTGTGAAACCCAGCATAATGACTCCCATCCCTATGAAAGCTCAACAAAATACTAACTAAGGCTGGTGATTCCTAGTTATATAAAGATCCTTGACCATCATAGTGTACACCGGGGTTTCAAACTCAGATAGGACAGGAGCCAGGAAACAGTAAATACAAGTGAACTGGGCCTGGTGAGAAGTACAGCAAGCTCGAGGGCTCACACGCCTTCTGAGGGCAGAGTCACCATTCTGCACCAGCTGATGGTTGCTTTGTGGAAATGTGAGCCTTAAGTGCCAAAATTCTCTTGTTTTCCAAAAGAAGCAGAGAATAACCTGTAATTGTCAAAAAGTAATTCAATTTTTAAAAAATATTCAAGAAGCTCAAACAAAACATATCAGCAGGCACCCAATTTGTAACCTCTTACCGCAAAAGGTGCATGTGCTTGGTCTGATGTGGGATAGAGTTATTTATCATCCGAGTATCTCTATTTTTCTATACATAAAATGGCAATAACTCTAATACCCTCTCATAGGATCATTAGGGAGATTAAATATAATGCTACATGGTAACCATTTGAGCTATCTGTTGTTAGGTCTGGTGGAGGGTAAAGAGGTGGGAAGGAGGTGGCTAAGGGTGGAGAGTGGGAACCAAATTGTAGCTAGGAACCAAATTGTGGCTGGGAACTGTTCCCTGGTGGGAACGTACATGGTAAAAAGTTCCTAGTAATCTTTGATCTAGAGCTCATTACCATCTAATTGGCATAACATGGGTGGAACTTTATGAAGGATTCTGGGGAAGACGCAGGTGCAGAAAAGGAAACTGTTATATAACCAACCTGTTATATAACCTGCTATAAAACACCGACCTGTCAATCACCCCAAAAGGTGGGAAACAACAACCAATCCTGCCAGGAGAAAGGCGGGACAAACTAGTGAGCTTATAAAAGGCAGCTTGTGCTCAGCGCAGATTCTCTCTACTTGTGGAGACTGACCCTTTCCACTCTCTATGGAACATATTTTCACTTTGTGTATCTTCCTTCTGTACTTTCATTCTTTCCTTTATGTGATAAACTGTTTGTATAAAATTATTCTGTGTCTGTGATCACTCCATCATCAGCTCAACATGGTACCCGTACTCATTCTTGACACTGGGAGCTAAAGGGCCAGGGTACATCCAGAAAGACAGACCTAACACTGTCACATATATGCACCATTATTATTATTATTCAAAATTATATTTTATACATTTGCCTAGATCCATCTGAATGCAACATGATTGTAATTAAATATGTAGTATGTAAGTCATAATCCTCATGTTTGTGTCTAATCTCAATAAAGAACCTCATCAATCCTCAAGATATATTGGAAAAGATCCATCCTGTAGCATTCACAATTTGTGACTGTAGAAACTGAGACAGAAAGAAGTCAGTTTTGTTCAGAATCACAAAGAGTCATTGAAGATAGAGGAAGTATCTTCTTCTCTCTGCCACGGGTATCCTGTTAATTGAAATGGCCTGTGCCATTCACTTTTATGATCACTAAGTTTTCCTCGTGGTTCTTCTTGCTTTCATTGTGTCAAAAAAAGCAAGGTTTATAAGGGCAGTGAGCAACTTTAGCCTCTAAAAGGCTTTAGTTGTGGGCAGACTATCCATTTGCATTCAGGTTGTTATCTTTCAAGCTAGTTTGTGGAGCTTCACTAAGGCATCCCACTCAGCATCACTTAAGGACACGTTTTCAAATTGAATCTGGCAAAAATAAACATCCTTGAAAAGCAGGAATCCACGTTCCAGAGTCCTTTCTGAAGCATGAGTTCTCAAATATAATAGTCCCTTGTTTCTCATAGTATGTTCCTGACACAGCAGCATCAGCATTGCCTGGGTGTAAGGCTGGTGGCGGGCCTCCCTCACCTCCCTAGATCAAAAAAGAAAAGGCTCACAAGACCAGACCCTCCAAAGACAAACTGCCAGGCCCCACTGAAAAAAACCACACCCAGATGTCAACCCGGATAAGAAAGTTTTGGCTCCTAGATTCCACAAATACCGCCAGCCCCTTCTATTTCTCAATGACCACCAAAGGTCACCCCAGCTCTTCCTGCCAAAAGTCCCTAGCCCACCCCAAACAGTATAAAGTCTCACATCCCCTCCAAATGGACGTGACTTCTCAGGCCTCCCTCTCTTGGGGCCCGCCAACCTCACCCTGGAGTGCTCAATAAAGCCACATTGTTTGGCCCCAATCCCTCTCTCTCTCTCTTTCTCTCTCTCTCTCTCTCTCTCTCTCTGTTTCTTTCACCGCCGGAAAACTTTACACTGGGAGCT
The DNA here is from genome assembly GCA_008086735.1 of Cheirogaleus medius. Classification (NCBI taxonomy): domain Eukaryota; kingdom Metazoa; phylum Chordata; class Mammalia; order Primates; family Cheirogaleidae; genus Cheirogaleus; species Cheirogaleus medius. The sequence goes on from VBSM01002121.1 coordinate 25,044,875, forward strand.
TGTTAGAAATGCAGGGTCTTAGGCCTCACTCCAGACCTACTGAATTGGAATCTTCATCCTCAGGTGACTTATGTGTGCATTAAAGTTTGAGAAACACTCTTAGCCATCTCAGCTCTATAATTTTGTATATATTGTGTGTGATCAGGGAAAGGAATATAGAAAAGGGTTCACCTTAGATTTTATAGTTAAGGCTTTTACTATTTGTTAACTCACTCAAAGGACAAAAAAAAATGTCAAAAGTCAACTTTCAGCATCTGTTCAATTATATACCTCTAAGGATTCCAAAAATTCCAAAGAAATGTAAAAGTTTACCTTGGACTCAGGCCAAGTTTGCTGAGCATTGCTTTCAGCTGACACCAGCCGGTGTGTTAGCATTGGTCAGCATGGCTGCTGAGACCTGCTGCCCATTCCTCCAAAGAGAGCCAGTGAGAACATCACTTTGTTGATATGGCCACACAACTGGTGCAAGGTGCTAAGGTAGCTAATTGGCCAGGAAATATCTTATTATTGAGAGCCTTGCTCATTCCCAAGGCATGACAGAAGCAGGTAGGTAGGCTATAGTTTTGCTGACATAAGGAAAGAAAAGAAAGAAGATGAGAAGGAGGGGAAAAAGAAAAAAGGAAGGAAGGAAATAAAATTAATTATCAGGGTTTTTCCTTGCATTTCCCATTTCCATCCTTCCCTCTTTCTAGCTATTAAGAAGCCAGTACTTCTGTGAACCACCCTGGACTAATCATAAAGCAAGAAAGAGGCATCCTGTTGATTAACCTCTTAGAGGCAGGTGAGGAGGGACACAGGGTTTTAGGATCTGAAGACCCTTTTCACATGTGGGGAAACCTTGCTGAGCTTATTCCTTCACTTGGTTAGACCCTGGGCAGGCAAACTCTATTCATTTAGCAAGGCTGTCCGTTTGCAGCCTTGTGCTCAGGCAAGGAAAGTGTGGGTGTGGGTCCAGAGTTTGGTTTCCATACACTGACCCATCCTGCACTGTCCTATCCACATGACTATATTATCAGTGAACACTCTTAGTAGGCATGACAGCGTGTGACTGGTCATCAGCATAGCCCAGTGGCTCTCACTGTAAGGAAAACACTAAAATCCACTTTCAGGAAGAAAGAGGTTTGTAGAATCAGCTCATGTATGTTTCAAAAATTACCTTAAATTTTGCTCTAAATTTTCTGTTTTTGCAGGTAATATAATATTCCTGGAAAACAGCACACATGTGCACATAAACTGCTAGTTTGAAGAAATCTCTTAGAGAAAAAATTGTAAAAATGCAGTTTACTGGGAGCTCATCCAGCCATAGTGTGTCTGAACTATAGCACATTGGTTTCATTCTTCAAGTTCCTTGGGTGTCATAGTGTTCAACAGACAAATATTTTTAAAAGCCCTCTATATGTCTAGCACTGTGCTAGTTAACCTAAACCAAGCCGTTAATAATCCTAGCAAAAAATAATTAATTAGCCTTGTTAATTTATGTTATTATATAATCAGTATAGGAGTATCTCTGTGATACTAGTTCAGCATAGAATACATACAAACATGCTAAAAACTAAAAATATATAACATGTTCTAGCTGAGAGTAATTTTTCTTTTAATAATTGAGCCTTCAGGAACATTTCCACAGAAGGCATTGTCTCTGTACCATAAGTCATTTAAATTGAAGAAAAGCTATTTGTCAGCTCAACAGGGCCCCAGAATGCATTACTCCCTCCCAGGAAAACCAAGGTTTTCTCTGGGAGTTAAAGAGCAGAATGTCAAGGTCTCCAGAGAACCTCATTGTGCATGAACCATTGTTTCATTCATCACTTTTTAAAGCAACACTTTTCGTTGATTTCCTATCTGAGCACTAGGAAGGAGCCTCATTCACAGATCCCTGAGAAGCAAGCACCAGGAGCAAGGATGACTCCTCAGCTCTCCCTGGCCAATTATTCCATAGCTCAGCCCCCTTGGTTTCTCCTTAGCACAGATCACAATTTAAAACTATTTTGTGTGTCAGCTTATTCATTCAGTGACTGCTACCTTCCCCCTCCTCCCCACTCTCACTGAAAGCGCCGGGAAGTCAGAAATTACACCTCTTGTTCCCCTTTTTATCTTCAGTGTCTAGAACATAGTCCAGCCTATAACCCGAAGTCAATAAATAGTTGTGAATTTTTAAAAAAATGAATGTTCTGCCAAAGCAAATCAGTGCTGAGGAGAAGATAAGATAGTGCTCTGCAGGTGCCTGCGTCCTTTTCTTGTCCAGACCCCCAGCTACGTGTGTGCGTGTTGGGGGGTATGTTGCTAGCTTGTAATCCAGTAACTGGTTATTGCTGCAGTTAAAGCTGAGAAGCCAAAAAATTTCAGATAGAAGCAACTTCCCCAAATGCTATCATTGTCAAATGCATTTGCTAAACATTTCTAGTGAGTGGCATATCCTTTATGGTTTGAGAAGAGCCTAAAAAGAACAACTCTTGTTAGCTTCTAAGGTGTCACAGCATTCTCTTTTAAATGGAGTCTTCTCATCCACCCTGCACATGATCAGAGCATCAAGGTCAGATTTCCAAGGTAAACCCTAAAACACTGCACTGGAAACAAGGAGCCCTGAGCTTTGTCGCTTGGTATCTCCAGCAGCCAGCTCAGCACCTGGCATACAGTACATGCTGGGTAACTTGCCTGTTAATGAACATTGAATTTTATATTGAATATTGAATTTTATATTGAATATTATATTCAATATTTATATTGAATATTATATTCAATATTTATATTGAATATATAAATAACTCTTAAATGTCTAGAAATGAAAATAATAGAGGAAAGCTATAATTTAATAAATGCAGCAATAAATGTTCAATACATGAGACTTATGGGAAGAAAAAAAATTGAGAGCACATCCAAAAACTAACTCCGAGGACTTAAGATCTGTAAGATTAGTGATATACAAAGACATACCAAAAATATGTGAATGTGTATATTATCACATATTCCTTTGAAGATTTGCTTTCATTTTTAATAAACTACTGAGAGTAATGCTCACACTGAACCAGAGTTAGCCTATGTTTTCATTCCTAGATTCTCAGTGGGAAGAAATGGTTTAGGAATCTGTTTTCTTTTCTACTCTTCCCTGGCCTTTGCTCTCTGATTCTCTCTGGGTCAGGTTATTCCCATTGCAAGAGAGGAAACTCGGCATGTTCTATAGAGCAAAAGGGTTAAGTACTACAGATAGCAGTTGTAAAAGGCATACAAAATCTTTTGACAAGATGTTTAAGTGAAATCCCACTAGTGTGCTAAAAGGAAAATATACTGGATGAACAAAACAATCACTAGGAAGGAAAAGAACAATAGTGAATTGTGGTCCTGACCCCCTCATACCCAGGCAGAAAAATGAATTAAACATTCCAGAACAATATCTGATTGACTAAGCCACTGAATTGAGAAGGTAACCACAGAACCCCACTAGCGTGCTTCAGCCACCCCATTGTGGCGCTTTTCTCCTCTCTGTCACTATGAGGGTAGACAAACACCCTGACAAGAAGTTAAACATGGCAACATCCTCCAACACATGAGTCTGTGCTAGAACAGTGCAGTTTGAAACTCATCTAAATAATCTTGATTTCCTGGGGAAAAAAAATGAGCATTTTTTTCTTTGTGCCCCAGTTTCCTTGGCTGTAAATGCAGGTAGTGATAGTAACTATCTCATAGGGCTGTTACAAAAATTAAATGTAAAGCTCTTAGAAGAGTGTGTGGCATCTAGAAATCATGATATGTGCCTGATGTCATGGTGATGAGATGACAGTGGTGATGACAATGATCACGATTCCCTTTGTTGCAGGAAAGCACTTTCCCTGCATCCTTCAGTGATGTAAAGAGACAAGGTGTTGCTTTGTAATGCTAGGCATTGCTTAGATTGTATTGTTGGCCTCAGTTCTTCACCTCCTCTCTGTATCCCTGTTCTGTATCCCTGCATCCCATATTCTGGCTCATGAAATGGGGTGTTGGAAGTGACACTGTGCCAGCGCCATATCTGGGCCTTCAGGAGCCTTGTGTGTGTGTTGCTTGCCCTCTCGCGCCTCAACACTGCCATGACGAGAGCGTGTGCCCAGGAGTCTGCTGATCCAAGGAGATAAGAGATACATGAAGCAGACCAGTAGACCTGGAGCACACACATGTGCTTATTGTTATATGCCATTGAGATTCTGTAATTATTTCTGTGCAGCAATAGCTAACTCAGCCACATTCCATATAATTGTGAAAATAATAGAAATAAGCAATGAACATAACATAGAATAAAGCATGGCTATAAATCAAGATTTTGTTTAGCTTTAGTTGTGTGAGTATGTGTGTCTGTTTGCATCAGAACTACTAGTATCATTATTTTTAGAATTAAAAAGTGGTCGATTCCATATGGTTTAATCTAAATATTCTCTAGTGTGTACATTGTGACCACTATTTTAAATACACTCATTTATCACCTATTAGGAGAGTCCCCTGAAATTAAAAAAAAGATTTTCAAAGAGTCTGTCACTTAGGTGGCACTCAATAATATTTGCTGAAAAAGTTATAAAGACAAAAGAAATCAAGCAACATTTTGTATTTGCATCCTATTGGAAAGAATTCTCTAAGCGTTTCATACATTTTATTTACTCACATTTCGGCCGTAATCAATATTATGCATAAGTTTACCTGTTCTGTTTTTATAATCAGACTGCTGTGAATAAAGGAAAATGGCCGTATATTTTATGGATCTTGAACAAGACATGCTCAATAGCAGGTAAGTGTCTAAAACCTAGGAGTTCTGTTTCCAATGGCTATAAGAAATATTACTTCTGTTTATACTGAATTCAGGTATAAATATTGAGAGGAAAGTACTTCATCCTCTTCTAATATAAATCAGTCTTCTACACTGTCAAAATGTGGAATGAATCCAAACATCAACTTTCTTTCACAAAATGTGCCTTGTGGATATTCCCAAAATCAAAACTCATTGGTAATGGTGGAAAACAACTCAGTTAATAGAACTTTACATTTCTGCTACTGTCTTTATATCTGGAATTAGTGCTATTGCCCCATTCTCTAGATCCAATTTATACTTAATAAATGTACTAAAAAAAGCATCTTGTTCCACTTCTCAAAATCGTTTGTGCCATGCTTTTATCACATTGTTTCCTCATTCAAGTACATTTCTGTGTTTTCATCAAATCTCAGCAACCTTCATGTTGCTTAGCTAAAATGGATAGTCTCAGGCTGGAATTTGTTGCTTATAAACATGGCTGATTCCTCCACTTTCAGTTGACATAAAGAGGTTTACTATTGTGAAAAGAGCAACTGTTGTCATAATGCTTTCTCTCAAAGAGCGTAAAGTGCATCTATTTTAGTAACCATGGTTATTTCCAAAATTGTATCAATTTGAATTAGATACGTTTCCTCTTTGTTAAGGAAAAGCAACTGAGGAGCATTCACTTCCATGTGCACATTTCATTTTTAACACAACAATGCCTGGTCTCAGAATAGGCATTGATGTACTTTTCACCCATAATCTGCCACTTGCTTTTCTCTTCTGAAACCAAAACAGCAAATCAGTTTAAAACTCTATGGTTCAGTCAGGCAGTATTAACATCCTAAAACACACACGTATGTATGCTCATATCACTCATGGTAATAGAATAAAATTCAGCCCAGATTTTTCCTAGCTCCTAGATACCTGAGTGATCTTCACCTATCTGAGCTACTTCCTAGGAAGTAGGTGCGAAAGAGGAGCAGATTAGAATGTAGCACTGAAATAACTAAGGCTCTTCTCTCCCCAAATCAAGACACTTAACTCTTCTTTACCTTTGTGCTCTATCCCTTACTGCAGAAGTCAGGGGATTTTTACCAGATTGGCTACAGTACACAATACAACAATGGCTGAGTGAGCTACTCTGACATGTGATTGTGGAGCCTACACAGTAAATATGTCAGTCCATGCTGCAGCCAACAATCACAGGAAGCAAAATATAGCAGGTGAGCAAAGAGGTAGAAGAGCTATATTTTTATTCCAATTAAGCAATTGAGTCATATTTTAATTTCTTCTTATACCAGTTTCTAAATTAGACACTAGGCACTAAAGCTCATATCTTTATCTGCCTGATTCAAGTGGAGGTACACTCTTTATTAGGATTTAAATACAATACTCTAAAATAGCTATAATCCTTTACTAATTTTAATATTTTCATGAATCTAGTCATAGTTGACCCTTGAAACAACCTTCAATAGATGTTTATGTCAATGGTTGGTGTACTTTATAAATAAAGAAGCTGAGGGGTCAATATCAAATATTTTCTAAGATCAGCTTCCTCATTCTCAAAGCAGTGCTTTTTCTACTCTGCCAGCATTGCTTCTGGAGAAAACAATCATGTGGGATCCTCTGTGAAAAGGGTGTTGCTATGGTGTGAATATTGACATCTCCCCAAAATTCAAATGTTGGAACCCAATAGTATTGGGTATTAAGAAGTGATAGTATTAAGAAGTAGGGCCTTTTGGAAAGTGATTAAGTTATAGGTCTCCATCCTCATGAATGGGATTAGTGCCCTTATAAAAGAGATTTAAGGGAGCTACCTTGCCCCTTCCACCATGTGAAGATGCAGCAAGAAAGTGCTATCTTGGAAGCAGAGCACAAGCCCTCACCAGACACTAAATCTGCTGAGGCCTGGATTTTGGACTTCCCAACCTCCAGAACTGTGAGCAATAAATTTCTGTTGTTCATAAACTACCCAGTTTAAGGTATTTTGTTATACCAGACCAAATGAACTAAGACAGGTATTATACAACATACACTCACATTCTAATGCCTTGAGAAGTCCTGAAATAAAGTAAGTTTTTTACATTATTTAACTCAAAATTCCCTAACCAGATAAATCACAGGCTGGTAGAAAATACTTGCAAAAGACTTATCTGATAAAGGACTGTTATCTAAAATATACAAAGAACTTTTAAAATTCATCAGTAAGAAAAGAAACAACACAATTAAAAATGGGCTAAAGACCTTAACAGACACCTCACCAAAAAAGATATATGAATAGCAAATAAACATATGAAAATATGTTCCATATCATATGTCATGAGGGGAATGCAAATTAAAACAACAAAATGCCAGTACATACCTATTAGAATGGCCAAACTCCAGCACATTGACAATACTAAATGCTGGCAAGGGTGTGGAGCAACAAGGACTTTCATCCATTGTTAGTAGAAATGCAAAATAGTACAGCCACTTTGGAAGACAGCTTGATGGTTTGTTATAAAACTAAACATACTCTTACCATATGATCCAGCAATCTAGCTCTTTGGTATTTACCCAAAATAGTTCAAAATATATGTTCACTCCAAAACCCATACACATGTTAATAGCAGCTTTTTTCATAATTGCCAAAACTTAAAAGCAACCAAGATGTCCTTCAGCAGATGAATAGATAAATAAACTGTGCTATATCCAGGCAGTGAAATATTACTCAGTACTAAAAACAAAAGAGCTATCAAGCCATAAAAAGGCCTGGAGGAAACTTAAATGCATATTACTAAGTGAAAGAAGCCAACTAACAGGGCTATATACTATATGATATATGAATTATATATAATTCCAACTATATGATATTCTGGAAAAGTCAAAGTATGAAGACAGTTAAAACATCAGTGGTTAGGGGAGAGGGAGGGAAAGACACCTGTAGCACGGGGGATTTTTAAGGCAGTAAAACTACTCGCATGGTACTATAATGGTGGTTACATGTCATTATACATTTGTTCACCCCCATAAAAGATAAAACATCAAGAGAGAACATTAATGTAAACTATGTTCTTTGGGTGATAATGATGTGCCAGTGCAGGTCTATCCATTGTAAGTAATGTACCATTCTAGCAGAGGATGTTGAAAATGACGTAGAGTATGCATGTGTGGGTAGTTGGTATATGGGAAATCTCCATACCTTCTTCTCAATTTTGCTGTGAACCTAAAATTATTCTAAAAAATGAAGTTTGCTTTTTAGAAAAGTTCCCTACCTGCACAAAATCCATTTGTTGCTTAAGATCTATTAACTGCTTCTTATATTGTATTTTGGAATTTTGTGAACAGCTCAAGGGCAAGAACTATATTTTATTCAATTGTGTGTTTATGTGATGTTATGGGTTGAATTTCATACCCCCCAAAATTCATATGTTGAAGTCGCAACCACCAGTACCTCATAATGTGACCTTATTTAGAAATGGGGTCATTGCAGATGTAATTTGGAAGTTATGCTAAAGTAGGGTAATCCTATAAGACACATAATTCAATATGACTGGTGTTCTTATAACAAGGAGAAATTTGGACCCATGCACTCACACAGGAAAAATTTCATGTGAAGATGAAGTCAGAGACCAAGGTGATGCAGTAGAAGCCCAGGAATGCCAAACATTGCCAGCAAACCATCAGAAGCCAGGAGGGAGGCACAGAACATCTTCCTCCTTCACAGCCCTCGGAAGTAACTAGTCAACAAACTAATCTTGGACTTCTAGCTTCCAGAACTATAAGACAATAAAATCATGTTGTTTAAGCCGCCCTGTTTGTGGAACCTTGTTACAGCAACCCTAAGAAACTAATACAGGTAACAAGTAAAAAGCATAGTCGTTTTTTGTTCATTAATTCAACATATTTACTGAATGCATCCAATCAGAGCTACAAGAAGGATAAAGTTCCTGTCCTCATATAGGTGACATTCTAATGAAGGCAACAGAAAATAAATAAATAAATGTAAAATATAATTTATCTCCAATTTTAAGAGGAAATTGGAGCCTACAGAGGTTTGTCCAAACTATTAATATAAACAGTATGTTTATAGAGAATCCCAGAAGGCCCATTCCCATCTCAAGGCACCATCTCCAAATTGTGTGTTGCTAAGTAACATGAAATTCTCTTTCCTGGCTCTTACTTGCCAAAAAGTCTTGGCAAAGTGGAAGAACTGGATTTGAAGTCAGGGAACCAAGGCTGAGTTTCTGTTTGGCTTCCTATATAATCCTTGATAGATTAATTTATACACCTGAGTCTCAATTTTCTCATTTGCAAAATGATACCTATCCTATAGGATTATTTTGAAGAATAAGGAAATAGGATTTTGTACATATAATACCATGTCTTAGAACAGTATCCAATCATGTAATAAAGACTCCTTTACTTCCTTCTTTCCAATCTGGATGTTTTCAGTCTTTCACTATTATATACAATTGTAGCATACATTTTTGGTAAGTGTCCTTTATCAGATGGGGAAAATTCTCTTCCATTGCTAGTTTTTTAAGAGTTTTTATCATGAAAAGTTGTTAGATTTTGTCAAATACTTTTTCTGTGTCTGTTGATATCAACATGTGATTTTATGCTTTATTCCTATAATACGGTACATTAAATTGATTTTCAGATGTTAAACCAACCCTGAATTCCTGGAATAAATCCCACTTGGTTACGGTGTATTAGCCTTTCTATATGTTGCTGAATTCAGTTTGCTAATGATTTATTAAGAATATTTTGTCTACGTTCATCAGGAATATTGATCTATATTTTCCATTTCTAATGATTTCTTTGTCTGGCTTTGATGTTATTCTTATACTGACCTCACAGAATGTATTGGGAAGTATTCCCTCCACTTCTATTTTCTGAAAATGTATGTGAGGAGTGGGATTATTTTGTCTGAAATATTTGATAAAATTCAACAGTGAAGCCCACCAGGCCTAAGGGGTTTTTTAATGGCAAGATTTTTAATTACCAATTCAATTTCTTTACATGTTACAGGACTGTTCAGATTTTCTATTTCTTCTTGATTCAATGTTTCCCATTTCTTCTATAAAAAACACTAAATGCTCACAGCTTGTAGGCTACTCTCTGATACTACACATGCATACTAATACTTCCATCAGTTAAGTGCATCACCACCTGGAGTCAGTTGTGTTATTGGCTCTTATTTTTGTAATCATTTAATTTGATTAAATATTATTTAAACTTCTTAAATAGGAGTATAAAAATAAAAATGTTGTTTATACAAAAACTAAGTTTGAAATACCTTAGCAATAGGAATTCCAGTGGAACAATCGGTTAGCACATGGTATTTATATGAAATACCTCAGCAAGACTTGATAAAAGCAAATGATAATCTTTAAAACATTGAAAAACTATTATGAGACACTGGGAGTGGAAAAGTGCAACAGTCTAGAGGGATCTTGAACTCAGATTTCCTCACAAGTGTTTCTGAGTCCTCATTCCAAAGGAATATCACAAAAAAATGGATCATTTTATGGTTTATGCAAGAAAGACAACCAGAATCCTGTTTAGTATATCCTTACTCAAAAAAAAAGCCAATTTTTTTGGCAAATGCATGTACACTGATTAAAATAAAATAGTCGTACATACTTAGGATCACTTGATACAGTTTAGCAAAAGACTCAAAAGAAGTTCAGAATCTGATAGGATATTGTTTCAGTATCTGTAAAAGTTGTCATGCTGTTATGTGGGAAAAATCTGACAAGAATTAATAATAGTATCAAGCATTACTAAATTAGTTGAGTCAATCAATGATGAAGCAACTTAGGTGGTGTTTGTAGACATAAATCAATTTTGAGAATTAGGTAATATGTAATTTAAATTTCAAGGTTTCACTTAGGGGAATGGATTAAGGATCACAGCAAATTTATATGAGAATTCTGCCTCTCTGTCATGCAACACACACACATACAAACTCTTAGGTTTCTGTAGCTCCAGATTTTATAGCACTCCAAAATTTTTGATAAACATGAACTTAAACTGGCTGATAAGACAACCAAAAATTTGTTTGGTAAAGAAACTAAATTCTTAGGTAGTAAAATTATCTGTTAACAATAAGTGTCTTTAAAGCTGGGGAAATTTAGAATTAAGACTAGAGGCATTGAAGTTAATTATATTCATAGTATGAGAATAATCTATGTGTAGTTCATATATTGATTTTTATGAATAAGAAAATTTGACATTAGTCTCCATCTTACAGATTCTAATTTTAAAATGTATGATTAATTGATTTATTTGTCTGATTTTTAGTATGAATATATACTAATTTTTAAGTCTATAAATGCTACTAGGGTGTCATAAGAACTAAAAATTTACTATTATTTGTACTTCATTCCATTACACTATTAGAGTTTTGTCAAAATTCATAAAATTTATTGATGATATTTAAAAATACACAAGGTAATTTTAATGTACAAGTTGTAAAATAATTTGTAAAGCCTCTTTTAGAAATAACTGTTGAAATTTCCTAGATTTATATATAGAATCATAATATTTTAAACTAAACTGAAACATTTAAGAAAAAACAATATTACTGATAGCTATTACTTTAATAAGTCAAAGATTAATTTTTAAATCCTGTATAACTCTAAATAATCTTTATTGTGCATAAAAGCTGTTGTCAAGGACACCGAAAGACCGTGATTAAATGTATTTGTCATTTATCATGGTTCTTTCACACCCATGAACTCCTTAGATTAGCCTACAACTACCAATTCTGATTACAGTAAGTAGGTTTCAGACATGATCTAATTATCATGAGCCATTGAGTCAGCCAAGAAGTCAAAGTGGGGAGTTGTTTGATTTGTGTGTGTTCAGCTGAGTGAGTGTAGCAGGGCAGGACCTATACAAATTATGAGGGGTTATGGAGTCAGGTGGCCTGGCTTTGAAATCTGCTCCATCACATACTGTATGTGATACTTCTTCTGGCATATTATTTAACTTCTCCATATTTAGTTTCATGACCTGTAAAACCTCTACCTACCTCATAAGGAAATTGTGAGGTTTACCAAATACAACTGATTTTAAGTACTTAGAATAACACCTGACACAAAATTAAGCATTCAATAAATATTGGCTATTATTTATTGTCATTATTAACAAAAAAGGTTTATGAACCTCAATTTCACTCAGATGTTCTTAAGACGGTTTAAGTTATTATTTGCAAATTTTACCATGAAGTCTTCTATCTGGAAGACTCCTAAATACACCTTTCCATATTTCAATTGCTATGACTTTCTAGAATCCCCAAGGATGATATAGACTGAGGAAATATATCTGGTTAAAAAGAACCATTTGACATCAATCTCTGGCTTCAGGCTTACACCCCAAGGCTCTGCAGATTCGCTTATTTCAACTATTTGGGAGATTAACAGTTAACAGACTTGAAATCCTGCTGTTTTTGGCATTTCTTTCAAGATCAAAAACAGCTTTAATGATTTTGCTGGGATTGTGGGTGATTCTATCTCTTTAACCATTTGATGCTTGAGTGGGAGGACTAATATGGGGAATGGGAAGTACAGTCGTTTCTCAGTATCCATGGGGAATTGCTTCCAGCACCTCCCTCAGATACCAAAATCTGCAGATGCCCAAGTATCTCATAAAAAATGGTATAATATTTGCATATAAGCTATGCACATTCTTCGGTATATTTTAAATCATCTCTAGATTACTTATAATACCTACTACAATGTAAATGCTATTTAAATGGTTATTATACTGTATTGTTTAGGAAATAATGACAAGAAAAAGTCTGTACATGTTCAGTACAGATGCATATTTTTCTCAAATATTTTCAATCCACGAGCCCATAGATGTGGAGGGCCTACTGTATTCCTAATAGCTACTTTTGTACAGCATAGTGGCAATTACTTTTATAGCAATCACTTTTATATGCCAGGAGCTGTCCTTCATACATTAACTTTTTGTGTGTTGTTTATAGCTACCAATTTAGAGGTACTGATATTAGACCACTAAAGCTTAATTCACTCATTGTTAGAATTTTTTCCCCTCAGCAAATATATCGAGTATTTCAAAGGATGTAGAAGCTAAAGAAAACGCCACAGAGCAAATCTGTACAGTAGGCTAATAAGAGAAAGAGTACACGAAGCAGTCAGCCTGGTGATTATTAGAGATCGTTTGTAGCTAGTTAAGTGGCCACAGCTGAAAAACAGACCCTGCTTCTATCACTACATTGCATGATGCCTAAGTGGTCACTGTGACTCTGATCCATCACGCCGTAATATAGCTGAACTCAAACATGCTCTCTGTTCAGGGGAACTGTTTCTCATCTGTTCTTCCCTCTGCCCTCTGGAAAGGGAAAAGACACGGAGAATCTTGTATCAGAAAATGAAAAAATGCTATGAATTTTCCTAAAGATTGAAGGTATTTATTTAACCAACACATGGTTAACATACAGTTTGTCAATCTGGACCTCAAATGCTGCAGAGAGCAATAAACTGTCACAAATTCAGTGCCCCCTGGTGGAGTATGTTGGGAGGCACCTCTTTTTCCTCCAGTCCCTCAAAAGGTGTCAAAGACCTTAGGATATGCATGTTATACATCCATTTCTCCCCGGCATCATCTTGTCTTTCCTAGTTTCTTTTTTCCTTTAGCCAAAATTTTTGCCTTTATATGTTTACATTTATTTTATCTTTTTTTATTTTTGTAAACAAACAATTCTTTCTGGATTAGCCACATATCATTAATAAACTAGGCTGATGGGCAGCCTGTGGGGAGCCAGCTGGGCTGCCTCGGGTGTTCATGGCTAGCATGCATTCTCCTGGTTCCAGTTGTCAGTGCCTGGGTCACACCAGTAGTTAAATATTTTCCATATTTTCCCTAAATATAAGTATGCATATGAATATATTCTTGCATGTAAAGCCATCCTGTGCTTTTAAAACTCTTTTAAAAATCTCAAGATTCTCAAAGACTAAGGAATGCAAAGGAAATATCCCAAAATTGAAAATACATTAATATATCCTAACTATATTCAAACAAATATATCAAACACAGTAGCCATTTTTAATGGCCTAAAACTAACAGCTGTGATTTTAGGTCCTCAAGGAAGGAATGAAGACCATTAAGAGTTCAGTGTTACCTCCAAAAGCTCTATAGTCACTCAAAGCCAGAGTTGCTCAAAAGAGGAAGACTCTGCCTCTCTGAGAATGATTGTACCTTGCACTTATGTCAGGCCCAAGCCTATCCAGGATCTGTAGATGTGATTTGTCCATGTCTTTTTTCTTTCAACTTTATTGAGGTATAATTGGCAAATAGAAGCTGTGTATATGCAAGGTAAACAACGTGATGCTTTGATATACATATATGATTTCCACAATCAAGCTAATTAGCAAGTCTATCACCTCACAGAGTTATTTTTTTGTGGTGAGAATACCTAATACCTACTATCTCAGTAAACTTCAAGTATACAATACATTATTATTAACTATAGTAACCATGCTATACATTAGGTCTCTAGAACTTATTCATCTTATAAGTAAAAGTTGTACTCTTTGACCATCTCCCCATTTTCCTCACCCCTCAACCTGTGGTAACCACCATTCTACTCTCTGTTCCATGAGTTCAGTTTTTTTTAGATTTCACATCTCAGTGAGAGCATGCAGTATATGTCTTTCTATGTTTGGCTTATTTTATATCCTCCAGGTTTATCTGTGTTGTTGCAAATGGCAGAATTTACTTATTTTTTAAGACTGAATATTATGCCAGTATTCATGTGTGTGTGTGTCTGTGAGTATATCACATTTTCTTTATGCACTCATCCATTGATTACCTAGGTTGATTCTATATCTTGGCTATTGTGAATAATGCTATAATGAACATGAAAGTGCAAATATCTCTTTGACATACTGATTCCATTTCCACTGGATAAATACCCAGAAAAGGTATTGCTGGATAATATGGTAGTTCTATTTTTCATTTTTTGAGAAGTTTCCATAGTGTTATCCATAGTGGCTATACCAATTTACATTTCCATCAACAATGTATAAGTATTCCTTTTCTCCACACCTTTGCCAATACTTTTTTTTTTTTTTTTTGCCTTTTAATAGTAGCCTTCCTAGCAGGTGTGGGGTGATATTTCATTGTGGTTTTGATTTGCATTTCCCTGATGATTAGTGATGGTGAGAACCTTTTCATATACCTGTTGGCCATGTGTATTTCTTCCCTGGGAAAATGTTCATTTAGGTCGTTTGCCCATTTTTAAAATCTGGTTTTGTTTTTTTTACTATTGGGTTGTATGAGTTCCTTATATATTTTGGATTTTAACCCTTATCAGATATATGATTTGCAAATACTTTCTCCCATTCTATGGGCTATCTTTTCCCTTTGTTGATTGTTTCCTTTAATCTTTTTGCTTGATTATACTTTTAGGGTTATAATATTGTCTAGATAGGTTTGATTTGCAGAAGACAGAAGCCACTTTCAGAAGACAGAAGTTTTTTATATAAAGAGATCTGAGTGCTTACAATATCATTGGTAGTGTTAGAGGAGCTGGTCTAGGTTGGGCTTTGAGGAACGACTCCCACAAAACCACCTCAAAACTGACCTGCCAGAGGAGCTGCTTCCCTTGCCACAGTCAGGAAATAGGGTGATTAAGAAGCTGCCACTAGAAATTTGACTTCAGGAACACAGTGTTAGCTAGGCTCCGAGCCCTACTTCTTAACAGCTACAAAACTAGTGATTAGATACAAGAACTCTACTGAAGAAAAATTCAGTGCCTCCCCAACTTCGTTCTCCAAAAGTAAAAATAGAAAAAAATATAGAAATGTAACCTCTAATTTGACATGAGTGCACTTGATTGGCTAAATATAATCATAGTGGACCCTTAAATCAAGGAAGTCCAGGAAATGAAAATTTTAGCATTCTAGTATAGGTTACCAGGCAGGAAAGCACATTAGAAGAGCATTTTTCAAATTCTACATTGCAAATTACTTGTGAGTCATAAAATCAATTTATTTAATGGGCCATGAAATCAATTGATTTTTAATGAAATGGAATAGGATAGAATATATCATTGAATCCTATGTAGTAAAGGAGGATTATTTTAAAGCTTTTTATTTCGTGTGTGTGTGTGTGTAACTGGGTTAGGACATAAAATGATCATAGGGACCGTAAGGAATAAGGCCAAAACACTTTGATATCCACTACACCAGATGGGGGGCAGAATGGATTTTGAACACCAATCCACCAAACAAAAACCCTGTAAAGATGAATTTATATCTAAACCAACCGTATCTGTTTTCTACAGCTGTTATAACAAAGCCGTAAACTTAGTGACTTAAAACAACACAAATTTCAATGTTCATTACACCACTTTATGACCATATATACCCCCGTTTAGCTCCCACTTATAAGGGAGAACATGTGGTGGCTGATTTTCCATTCCTGAGACACTTCACTTACGATAATGGTTTCCAGTTCCATCCACGTTGCTGCAAAAGACATTATTTCATTCCTTTTTATGACTGAGTAATATTCAATGGTATATATACACCCACATTTTCTTTATTCCCCTCCTCAGTTGATGGGCACTTTAGCATTATACAATTCATCCATGTAACAAAAAACACTTGTAACCCATAAATATACTGAATAAATAAAATTTTTTTAAATTTTTTTATTTAAAAAAATAATTTTTTTTAAATATGAACTGAAAATAAATAAATAAAATAAAATAAAACCATTCTAAAAATCCCACAAATTTATTCTGTTTCAGTTCGATAGTTAAGAAGTCCAAAATGGGTCTCACTGAACTAAAAGCACAATATTGTCAGGGCTGCATTTCTTTCCAGGGGCTCTAGGAGAAAATCCAGTTCCCTTCCCTTTTTGTTTTCCAAAGCATGCCCACATTCCTTGGCTACTGGCCCTCTCCATGTATCTTCAAAGCCAGCAACATCGAGCCACATCTTCCTCAGGTAACCATCTGTCTGTTCAATTCTGCCTCTGTCTTCCCTTTTCAAGGACCCTTAAGAATACATTGGGTCTCCCTGGATAATCCAAGATAATTTCCCTATCTCAAAGTCACTGAGTTAGCAACCTTAACTCTCCAGTGCCTAATAGTTTAACATGTTCACAGGTTTCAGGGATTCAGACACAGATATCTTTACGGGGAGAGTGTTGTATATTCTATATAAACACCAACCAAACCAGATTAAAGAGCAGGGGAACATATAATATACCCTATAAACTAGCAAACAAAGGGGACACTGATCTTCCTTCCAATGCAGATTTTTCTTGTTTCTACTGCTTCTAGAACCAGTTAGATGAGGAAAATGTATGGTTTCCTATAGGGAAATACATAAAAAGATATATAATTCCATTAGGCTCCTCATTTTATAATAAAATGCTTTCTGTTGGTTCCCTACTACAAGCAATACTGAAAATGGCTAGTTATCTTTTGTATCTTCTCCCTGCCCTCTCCCCTAACATCAAATTTGAAATACCATTTTACTTCAGTTTAACACCAATAAACTCATTAGTGAGTTTATACTACATTTTATAAATGTACCCCATTCTTCTCCCAACATTTTTTAGAGTTGTGTCATATCTGTGTTGTCAGAGCACGGCCATCATAAACTATATTGTTTCCCTTATCCCCATCATTTAGTCTCAGTTTTACAGGTAAATGTATGTTCAATGCTCACAGATAAATATGTCATCATTGCTCTGTAGTCACTTTAGTGATATCAACAAACCCACTGAAAAAGATGTTCTTTCTAAAAAAGGAAAGAGATTTTATTTCTGCAAACCGTTTGCAAACTGGGGAATTGCAGCCTTTGGTACAAAACAAAGGTTCTAACAAAGAAAGGGGTTGTCCTTTACAGAGAAAGGTCATGCTCAGGTTCCCACTCTGGTCCGCTTATGCAAATGTAAAATGCAAACTTATTTAGTTCCAATTGGTTCATGCTTGTTTAGTTCTGATTGGTCCATGCAGGTCACAGTCTACTGGTTGATTCAGGCAGTGTAAACAGGAACAGACAAATGTGAAAGTTCCAAAATTAAGTGAGCCTGGGGGTTTTCTGGGAATGCAGAGTACTTGTATGACCTCTAATCAGCAGTGGTCAGTTGGCTGTATTTTGAATTTAGGCCATTAGCCACTCAGGACCCATTTTGAAGTACTGGCTCTTTTAGGGTTCACAGTTGTCTGCTTATTTCTCAGGAAGGGATGTTAGAAACAATATCCCTTGAGCTCCTACATGTTCATAAGTTCTTACATGTTCATAAGAGTATCTGTAGCCTTTGTGCTTGATGGTCAGTTTGGCAGGATAGAAAACTCTTGCATTTCTTTCCCTGAGTATAGTAAATGTTACTGTTTTACCATAAAGCATTGCTGGAAACTATGACTTTCTTCCCTTTATAAGTGACCTGAATGTTTCACCTGAAAACTCAAAGAGTTTTGTTTCTTTTTCTTATTTGTCTAGTAGTTTTATTAGAATATATCTCAGTGTTAGCCATTCTGGAACAATTTTCTCATAAACATAGTGTGCTTTTAAGACCTCTTTTATTTCAGGAAACCATTCTTGAAACATGCCTTTTAGTATTATTTTGTCACATTGCCTTGCTTTTCTTTGGGGGATATATATACACATATATATGACATTTTTTTGTCTACCTTATGTATCTATAAATTTCTCTGAAGTCTTTGTTTTCAAATGTTTAATCTTTTTATTTTTCTCTTTTCTATCACCTATTTGTCTTATAATATTACCTATGCTGTTATTTGCAATTCCTTCTAAGTTAGTCTTTAGTTCTGAATTTTTTTCTTTTTTTTCCTAATTATCTTTTTTTAGTTTGGTTAGTTCTCTTTTCAAACTTTCCTTTTGTCCAATTATTTTTGTCTTTGAGGTTTTCTAATTCCAATTTATACTCTTCTTTCATAGTTCTAAAAATATTCTAATTTCTTTTAGATTGCTTTTGAAAGATTAATGGGTTTTGCCTGATTGCTATAAAAATGTTGTTTTGCTTGGTATTCTTTTTTCTTATAATCTCTGTGAGGTGTGACTAAAGTCTTTTGCTGCAGCTCATCTTTAAGTGAGATGGTTTTGCCTATCCTTATAGACATCCCTGTGTGCTGGGTCAGTGGGGGATTAGAGTAAAATTCATATCTTTATAACTTTAGTGCTGTCTTTTCTGTTGCTATTAAGAAATATAAGCAAATATGGCCAATATTGGCCCTTTCTCTGACCCTTTCTGCCATTTTTTTTTTTTTTTTAGAGAGATAAGGTCTCGCTCTGTCACCCAGAAGGCTAGAGTACAGTGGCATCATCATAGCTCACTGCAACCTCAAACTCCTGGGCTCAAGCAATCCTCCTGCCTCGTCCTCCCTAGTAGCTGGGACTACAGGCATGTGCCACCACTCCCAGCTAATTTCTCTTACTTTTCATAGATATGGGGTCTTGCTATGTTGCCCAGGCTAGTCTTGAACTCTCAGCCTCAAATGATCCTTCTACTTGGGCCTCCCAAAGTGCTATGATTATAGACGTGAGCCACCATGCCTGGCCTTTCTCACTTTTATCTAGACTTTCTCTCTCCTTTGTTTCTAGAATCCCTGCCCCACTCAATCTGGACCCTACTCCCACAGTTGGTCCTCAGTGAAGGTTTGTGTCCAGAAAGAGAACTTGGTTCTGTTAATTTCAAGAGTTCCTAGGACCCAGAACCCTCCCTCACCATCTAGCTTTCCTACAGCTCTCTCACCCTCACTGGAGCCTTGGGGCTTGCAAAGTCCCCTCCCAGCTTTTGCTACTATTCTCAAAAAGGCTGTTGTGCTTTGCCACTGAAAGGGAGCATGCTGATTTCTAACTTCTGGTTCTCCCTTTACCCTCCCCCACTCTTTCCCACATAAGCACTTAGACAGAATAGTTCTCGTTGCTGTTATTGGTTTGCTGTTTGTATTTTGAAGTTCATGGGGTATCTCACTCCTCACTTTTTTGTAGAAGCTTCCTTATTTTTTGTTGGTGGTGGTAGTGGTAGTGGTAGTAATGTTTTTTATCTACTTTTTCTGCCAGTTTTTGAGGGGGATTCAAGGAGATCCAAAAACTCAGTCATCACCCTCTTGCCTTCTTCTTTCTTATCATTAAGTTTCATACAGGACTTTTTAAATTTAATTAATTTATTTACTAAAAATTAATGTAGTGAATTAATATATTTAATAAAAGTTAATTTATGGGCCAGACACAGGGGCTCAGGCCTGTAATCCTAGCACTCTGGGAGTCTGTGGCAGGAGGGCTGCTTGAGCCCAGGAGGCTACAGTGAGCTATGATGATGCCACTGCACTCCAGCCAAAAAAAAAAAAAAAACAGAGAGAGAAGAAGAAAAAGAAAAAAGAAAATCAAAAAATCAAGTGTTGGTTAAGGATGTGGAGAAATTGGAACTCTTGTGTATTGCTGGTATACAGCTGATAGAAATATAAAATGGTGCAGCTGCTATGGAAAACTGTATGGTGATTCCTCAAAAAATTAAAAATAGAATTACCATATGATCCAGCAATTTCACTTCTGGGAATTAAAAGCAGCATCTCAAAGAGGTATTTATACACCCATGTTCATAGCAGTATTATTCACAACAGCCAAAAGGTGGAAGCCAGCCAAGGGTCCATCAATAGACGAATGGATAAAGAAGATGTGGCACATACACAATAATGGGGCACTTTTCAGCCTTAATATGGAAGGAAATTCTGACGCGTGCTACAACATGAATGAATCTTGAGGACATCATGCAGAGTGAAATAAGCTAATCACAAAAAGACAAGCACTGTATGATTCCATTTACATGGGGTACGAAGAGTAGTCAGATTCATAAGGACAGAAAGTAGAATGGTGGTTGCCAGGGGCTGGGAGGAGAGAGGAGTGGGGAGTTGTTTCTTAATGGGTGCAGAGTTTCAGGTTTGCAAGGTGAAAAGACTTCTGGAAATTGGTTGCACAACAATGTGAATGTACTTAAACACTACTGAACTATTCACTTAGAAATGTTTAAGATGGTAAATTTTATTTTATTTTACCATGATTCAAAATTTTTTTTAATTTTAAAAAATATCCCAGAGCTGGTATGTCCTCCGGGGTTCCACCTCTCAGCGAGCAGCACCACCATCCACCCAGCTGCTCAAGGCAGGGAGGGATCTCAAAGTCATTCTCGACTCTCCCATTTCACAGCCAACCCATCACCCAGTCCTGTGATTCCACACAGCTGCCCACTTCTCTCCATCGCACTGCCTCAATCTTAGTTCTCTTTCCTACATTACTTGTCTCCCTTCCACCAATGTTTGTGCTAATTCGATCACCGTACTTCAGCCAGACAGAGTGTTCTAAAATAGACTGGATCACATTACTTCCGTAGGAAAGTCCAAACTCCATAAACAGGATTTACAGGCAAGAACAACATGATCGGTCATAATTTATCTTCTAGCCACATTTCTCCCCACTCTGTCAGCCGTCACGTCTCCTTCTGGCCCAGTCGTGCTGTAGACCTGGGACAGGGTCTGGACTCCAGGAAAATCAGGAGACCATGGCTTTGAAACTTTTGTATAGCTCAAGGCCATTGCTCTTGCACACTCTTGCACAACTCAGCTCTAATCTTCATTAAATACTTTTAGATGGATGCTGCAGTCCTCAGCCATGATTCACCAGGCTCAGCAAGGACTAATATCAAGAAAGAAGCTGTAATGGGCTTTTAACGATATGAATTCCCCAGAAAAACAGAACATATTTCAGTCTCTGAAATGTTCGTCTTTTTAAAATGCAGTAATGAAAAGATAATTTGATCTCCTAGACATTCCAGTCACACTTTTCTATAATCCACTCTCTCGTGCTCTCTATTGGCTTTGCTCTCTCTTTTTGTATTATTAATAAAAAGGAAATAATAAAAATTCCATCCCATATCCTCAACTCTACATTACTTTGACTCTGAAGGTTTCTTATGCAACTTTGTCCTATTTCCTTAGGTTTTGTATTTTTCCTCTTTCCTCATCTTCTCATTAATCTCCAATTCCTCCCCTGAGTACTGATCCCTCAAGGTTGACAGGCCTCACTGTGGACAGAAGGGAATTGTGCTTCTTGGCCTTTCTCTCCCTCCTCTTGACCTAACTGAGATGCTATATTTTGCTTTCTGACAAGAGAAATGAAGAAAAAATCTATATCAAATAAATTAGAGAATCACTCAAAATTTCTGGGCAAACAATGGATTTACATATACTGTAGTTTCTTTTTTTCACACATCACTGCTGCAAGAGCTGACAGCTTATATTCAAACCTTCCACACTTCCTCCCTAGTTCCCCATTCTCAGAGACTTCCTCCAGTCGCAAAACTTCAACTCTAAATTCCATCTGGTCACAACTCTTTATTATTCAGCCTGACATTACTCAAGATCCAGTACTTCCAATCATAATCAAGGCGTTTCTATAGGAGATTCCTGCCATTTCCATAAACATAGAATTTCTAAATTTTATTCCTTCCCCATCTAAAGCCTCCACTTTTTTTTTTATAATATTACCATTCTCCCAGACACTCAGGTTCAAGTTATTCTAGTAAGCACCTAATATGTGCTTCTGTGATATGTGCTGGGAACAGAGAACTGGAGTATCATCCTCACCCCCGACATGTTCCCCGCCCAGCCAGGGAGAATGACAAGTAAACCAGAGGGTGGACACCAAAGTCTAAAAAGGCCCACGGTGTGGTCAAAGTTAACTTTTTCCTCCCCTCCATCCCTGATATTCAGCCTCTCACCCATTCCTGCTATATTTAATCCAATGTTCATAAATTCATCATTGACATCAGTTCTTTCTCCAACTTGAAAACCTGAAGTTGTGTTTCTTGTGTTTTCCTGAATTAAATAAGTCCTGAGTACAATCTGTGCTTACTTGGCTTTGTCTCACAGATTCATTCCTCTTCTTCACAGGGCTGCCAGGTTATCGTCGCCTGTCTTGGGCACTCTAGCATCCTCCTCTCATTGCTTCCACCCGAATCAACCCATCTAGAACATCAGACTGAATTTCCTACAGCATTACATTCCCAAAGCCACTCTTCTACTTAGGAACCTACTGTGGAATTGATCCTAGTCATAGTGGGGAGGCTTCAAGAGGTTCCCAGCCAAGGTCCACTCTAGCTCACCAAGCTCATCTGCCATTAGCCTCCAAAACGCTAGACAGAAGTGAGAGCCAAGACTCATGTCCTTGCAGGATGAGGATGCCTTTAATGAGCTCATCCTCACCCTGCCAGCTCTTCTTAATCTGCTCCACTTCTGCCTGACCTTTAAGGGCAAGCTCAAGTTCCTCTTCATTTGCTGACTACTGTGACTGAACCTAATTATGCTGTCTCTGACTTCACCCAGAGCTACTCCATATTCCCCTAGATCACCCAAGCTCCAAGGGATTTGGTAAAACACAATTCGGTCTTCTATGCTGTAAAGGCGCAAAAGCTAATCAATGCCCTTTTATCTCTTTTGTTGCATACATTATTTTAGTGAATTTTGGGTATCCAATTTAGTCAAAAAAAATAGGAAGAAAAAAATGTCTTATAAAGACAACTGAATACTTTTGGGCTTGAGGTATTTGAGACAATAACAGATGCTTCCAAGATTACAAATAGAATCAAGAGCACTCTGCCCTACCAACCCAGCCTCCAGAAAAATTATTATAGTAGTAATGTCGGCATTTCCTTCCCTATCTTCCTTTGTTCCCTCAAGCTGGCCTTTGTTTCCTAGCACATTTAAGATTTTACCTTTTCTTTTAAAACTTGCTGTCATGAAAGGATCTCATAAGCAGGGTATAATAGAAAGTACTAAACTAAGATTCTTAAGATCTGTGTTTTGGTGCCAGTTCTAAGAGAAGTCAACATTAAGAGAAGTCACCTCACCTCTGTGCTCATTTTCTTTACAAAATAAGAAAATCAAACAAGATGATTCTCTGAGGTTCTTCTCATTGCTACCATTTTTACACAGATTGCTCTACATACATGGTGAGTGATTAATAAATGAATCCTAAGTTGTTACTTATTTTTATAGTAATTTTATATTAGCAGAACTAATACTTTAAGCAAAATAAATGAATCTAACTATGATATTTACCCAGATCTTCTGGAGAAAGAATTTGGGAGAAAAAAAAATGCTGAACCCAACAGATGGCCTCTTCCACAAATTGCCCATGTGGATTACTCCATGGTGCTAACATGACTATCAGATAAAAAAGTCAAGGGCTAAGAGTTTAGTCACATAAGAACAAGAATTCAAACAAAACCTCCATTTCAAAGCATCCCTTGAACCAATTATAGCTCAAAGGTTTTACTGAGTCCAATAAGACATTTCTGTGATCTTTCTCAAAAACTGTTTGAGAGCTTCCTGACATGCCATGGGGGTTGTAGGAGCTGACTACTCGCTGGTCCAACGACCAGGAGGTCAGGAAATTTAAAAAAACAAATCCTGAATAGAAATGTCACAGCCACTTTGTTTTTCCCAAACATTAGAAAAGGCCAGTGTAAGTAGGTGTTTGGCTTCTGAAGAAGAGCTTCCGAAAAAGTCATAACCTAAAGGCTGAGTAATCTCTCCTGAAAAGTGAACGACTCAGTGACCTACAGAGGAGAAACAGATCCAACATCCTGGCCTGGAGGTAAAGGGCAAGGATGTTAAGTATTTCATCGGAATGACAGGTACAGCTGCTACCCAGACAAGCCATCTTGTCGAATCTGATCTTTCTTTATCATCCCTTATGTTACAGGGGTGAGATCATGAGCATAAAACAAAGGAAATTATGAGAAAATATTTTCAATCAAGAAGCACCCAGTGAAGCATGTAATTAAGTGGAAAACTGTCAGTGATTGCTTATTGTATCTGCACAGGACAAGACATTGGTTTAATGGCTTTATATAAATGAGAAAAGACAACTTGGTAATTGACTTAGTACAACGGTAGATAATGTAGAGAAGATACTTGTGGAGGCAGTAGGGCATTGAGTACAATCTTAGGGGTGCTGAATACTGAAGGAAAATGTATACAATTGATGACAAATTATTCTTTAAATAATAAATGTATTTTAAAACAACAATGATTTTCCAGAATTTATCAAATTGGCTGTCTTTTGCAGGTCTCAGTGGCTCACGCCTGTAATCTAGCCCTTTCAGAGGTTGAGACAGGAGAAATGCTTGAGGCCAAGACTTCAAGACCAGCCTGGGCAACATAGTGAGATCTTGTCTCTACAAATGCTAAAAAAAAAAAAAGAAAAAGAAAAAAATGAATTGGCTGACCTGATTGCAAACAACTATGTTCAGTTCTTCTCTTCTATTTCCAACAAGAACCCACTTATTCTTCATTCTAGAAACGTTTGAAGAAAGTTTCTCTGGATAATCTTGAGAACCAGACACAATGTATTAAAGAAACACAGGAAATCAGGAAAAGCCTTAAACCTAAGACAAGTATTTGCATTCTCTCTCTTCATAAACTTAACATAAATGCCACTTGGCCCTACAAATTAAATCTCATTATAACTCCAAAAGACAGTGAAAAATTCCTAAGTTCAGGAATTTTATTGTATCCAAGTCTACCTACAGTAAATGAGTTATATTGAGTATAGATTGGAAATATGTCATAATTGGGGGGGGGGTTGTGGTGATGAGTGAGGGGTGGAAAGATTTGACTGCTCTGTATCTCTGTATTGTGTCAAACTAACCTTGGCCATTACAAAGATGAAACATAGTCTCCCCTAAAAAGGATTTAGACTCTATAAGAAAAATCAGACCCTCCTTCCTGAAAAATTTTGTCTTCTGGCTTCCATAACATCACCCTCTTATTCTGTTCTCACTTTCTAAACACACACGATTTGAGTGCCTTTCCTTACCTTTTTCAAGCTTCTTACATTACAAGCTGTCCTTCAGGAACATCTTCCAAGATCTCAAACATCACTTTTTTTTTTTTTTTTTTTTTTTTTTTTTTTTTTTTTTTTGCAGTTTACTTACCAATCTAGAATACCAGAGCCCAACTATTTATTAAATTCCAGTTCAATACCATTGTATTTCTTTATAGATAGATAGATAGATAGACAGATATTTATTTTTATTTCAGCATATTACAGGGGTACAAATGTTTAGGTTACATATATTGCTTTTGCCCCACCCGAGTCATTTCTTACTTCCAATGCATTCCAGGCCTTCTCTACTTGAATATCCCAAAGGCATCTCCTCCTCAAAATGTCTAACATGGAAATGATTTTCCTGTTCCTTCTCTTCCTTTCCCCTTCCCTACTCTCTTAGTTTCATTTTAAGCCTGGGTAAACTGGAGACAAGGATTCCAGTGCAAATAGTTTATTTGGAAGGTGATCCAGAAGAGACTACTAGGGGACCAGAGACGTGAAATCAGGTAGGGAAGGCAACCAGGGAGGTTTAGTTATCAAACAAGTTCCCACTATGGGAGCCTAGAGCTGACTCCCACTGGGGAACTTTGGGAGGAGAATACAAACTTAGAGTAACC
This sequence comes from Cheirogaleus medius, assembly GCA_008086735.1. Classification (NCBI taxonomy): domain Eukaryota; kingdom Metazoa; phylum Chordata; class Mammalia; order Primates; family Cheirogaleidae; genus Cheirogaleus; species Cheirogaleus medius. The sequence goes on from VBSM01002121.1 coordinate 25,071,136, forward strand.
CCACCCATGGTGCAAAAGTGCCGGGGTGCTTACCCACTAACTCCTGTCAAACGATGTTGGAGCGCTGTTGCCAGGACATTAATTCCCTAGCACTTTCCATCTCCTTTGTCCTGGCTGCCAGGGAAATCCCCAGGCTTAGGTGTTGGAAGCACATTTCAGCTGTCAGGCTGTGCACGGCAGTCACGTGAGGGACACCAGCAAGGTCTGCCCAACTCTGTTCTGTGTCTTGGTCAATGGCCCCACAGCTAGAACCTAGAACCATCCATGACTTCTCCCTCCTCTCTACCTCCCACATTTACTCACACACCAAATCCTGTTGATTTTATGCCCACCATAGGGTTCATTTTGTTTGACCTTCTAAATCCTTTTGCCATTGCCTTAATTCAGGGCATCAATGCCTCTCCTAAAATATTGTCATAAGAGGATTTTATCTGGTTTTCTTCAAGGTGCTGGAAGAATCATTCATCTTTGATACTACTCCAGAGAAATAATAAGAATAATAACAACCAATATGTACTGAATGTTCTCTTTTTCTGTGCCTAACACTAGACTGTACACATTACATGCATTATCTCTTTTAATTCTCACAACAACAAACTTGTAAGGCAGGTAATGGTTTTTATTCCCATTCTACAGACGAGGTGGCTGAGGCTTAGAGAAGCTAATAAATTTAGAGAAGGAATCCAATCCCAGACAGTATAACCCCAGAACTCTGGTGCTTAACAGCCATAAGATAACGCCATTGTACCCAGTCATCTGTTTAAAATGCAAATCCAATATGTCAATTCCTTGATTAAAAGCCCAACTCCATCAGTGTTTTCCTAAGACTTTGATTAAAGTCTTAACTTTTCGGCATCAGGACACCACGTCATATACTGGCCTCAGGTTCCCTTCCTACCTTATCATTCTCCACCTGTGCTCACATATTAGTTAATAAACTTGAGCCACAAGGAACAGGAAGCTGTGTGTTTGATTAAAACATGGGGTGCTTTGAGCAGAGTCACAAAAGATAAGCCCGTGTTCATAACACAGAGGCCTTCGAAAATTCACCAGATCAAAGAAGCCATATATCCCTCCAGGAGGCAGCCACCTGCCTCAGCCATCAATATTTCTGAAAAAGCAGTCAGGACTTTCAACCTCATGCCTTTCAAGAATGGCCTAAACCAGCCGGGAGGCAGGCCGACCTACAAACCTGTTGACTGAATGCTCACGTCTGCCAGCAGGTGCTGTCTGGCTTCCCGCTGCTCCCTGGCTCACCAAGCCTCCGCCTGCCTGAGCCCTTCCCTTCTTTTCATGGCCACACTAACTGTTTCTTCCTCTGCTAGATCTTTGCTGGAGGACCACATCACTCTTCTGCTCTGAACTTGAAAAGGACTCACTGCCTTGTGTTCTTATGAAGTCATTTCATTTTCCCCTGAAAGTAGAGCCCAAGTATTAATATATAAGGGAATAGAAACACCTTATATTTCACGGATGCCCTTCATGTAAAAGATTTGCAATAGACAGGTGAATGGATCAGTTAGATGGAATATCAAGAATCTGTCCAAGCCTACAATATTTTAAATCCTAATGTTCTCACGTTTTGTATGTATGTTACCATGTAGTAAATCATATATATCGTTGTTGAAAGAATATTAAATCCTGAAAGTCAACTCAGGTCTAATTAATCATAAGCAATAGGCTGTATTTCATATATGAAAGTGACCACTATCAGCAAAGCAAACATTGTGAAAGTTAAATATTCACAGGGCCAGACTTTATCAGATTAAACGGTGCTATAGGTAGTTAATATTGCACAGGACAATTCTATCATCCCTTTAACAGGGTATTAATCACCCACCACACCCCCACCAGTACCCCTACTCCACTCCTCTTTTTTATTTTTCAGGTTAGCACTTTGGATATAGATATAGCAAGTGAGGCCTATTTCCCTGACAAGAGTAAAGATTACCAATAGGTATAAAAAAATTACTTTTCACAAAAGAATTCATTTCCCAGTGCATATGCAAGTTGTTTTAGATTTGCCTTCTATTCACACTGTTAACACCTTCATATGAAGTGATTAAAACTTTCTCCCTACAGGAAAAAGATGGATATGCAATTATATTTTCAAAATAGAGTCCACATTTTATTGTTGAGATGGCCAGGAGAATTACGTTACCAAAGAAAGCATATGTTTCTACTGTGAAATGCTATACAGCACTGGGGGTGTGGAGGACTGAAATGGAAATTGACCCTCTTTAAAATGATGTTGCCAACCTATAGCTGGAGATGGAAAGCAGCCTTCCTGTCCAGCAGAGAGCTTCATTGAGGAGCTCTTGGTGGTCAACTCAAAATAGAACACTGCAACATAATTAAATCAGCTCCAGGTTTCCTTGATTCAAAATCAATCTTAAAGAAAATTCTGCTTTAGTGAAGATAGCTTTATTCCCTGGGATGTTGCTGCCAACATAAAATGATATATCAAAAGACACACTTTGCTAACTATAACGGGTAATTCTCTTTTAAATTATGCATGCATAAGAATACCACCATATACTTTGGTATGTTCCTTGTTAATACCCAAATTACATATTTTGGATTACTATAAAATTACATGTCAAAGTAGAGCATATTTTGTTGCATTTTACATATATTAGGAAACTGAAGTACAAGGAGATTAATGTGACTTGTCCAAAGTGTATAGCCATATTGTGATCTTTAATTTAGATAATCTGGCTTCAAGTCAGAGAAGAAAAGTAGACTCTTGGATTCTCTAAAAAGTAATGTGAAAGCATTGTGGGGAAAACATATAGTTATATAAATTTTTCCAATCACACAACACTACTTCTTCATGTTGCCAAATGGTTAGATTGAAAACACATTCCTCTCACTTTAATTTTGTTCATATCTATGACTGGCCGAATCTCAAAGGATGAAAAGAGAGGCAAAATGCCCCTACTACTTACTATAAGAAACAGAATCTTATTAGTTTTTAGAAAAAGGATTTTTCTGCTTATTTTAGTTTATTTATGGTGATAATATTCTTTATTATTCCTAATTTTATACTAATGTAAAAAATATATGCTTGAAAGAAGGTATATTTTTTGAGATTTAATAACATAATCTAATAATAATAATCTTAGCCTTAAAATCCATATATGCAGGAAGATGAAAAATTGAAGACGAAGAGGATATAAGAATGTGTTGAGTAACTGTTTTATAGGCTTGTGTCAAATACAAACTGAAAAATTATTTTGAAAAACCTGAAGATGTCTGCTAATAGAATGATGTATATCTTCCCAACAATGAGAGAGATTAAAGTAAATAAATCATAGTTTATATAGAAATTCTTTTGGAAAAACTATTTAGAAATATTAAATATTGTATAATACATGTAGAAATAAATTTCTTTTTAAAATTTTTTTAAGAAATCTTTGTTTTCAAATAAAAATAAAATTCTTCCATGACCAAGCAACTTCATTTCTAAAAACCTAAGAAAATAATCATTGATGTTACAGTAGTTGTTGAAAAAGATTGATAAAAATCTGTCCATATAATTGACTATCATGCGACCTTCAGGTGGGGACCGTAAAAATGTGCCTAGTAGACCTCCAACTCTAGGAAATATAATTGGGTCTGGCTGTTGCATTTTACAGTTCATTGTTGCATTTCCACCAAGGCCATACCTCCAAAGGCCTGTTTCCAGCTAATGACCCAGGAGACCAGATTCTATGGCAGACCCATTCCTGGTCAGACTTAAATGGTGACATGATGACTTTCTAAGCCATATTTGGCCCCTCTCCTAGTTTCTCTCACACCGGCCTTCCTAATAAAATCCTTTTAGGTTTAATCCGATTTTGGCACCTGCTCCTTGGAGGACCCATATGAAGACATACTAAAACATGTTTTGGAAAGAATTTTATTTCATGCTCTAACTTTAAATTAAATGCTCATGAAATATATTACATGTTTAAAAAGCAAGATGCAAACTGAATGCACAAAATGAACTAGCATGATATAAATATCACAACTTAACAAACTATAAATTTTATAGAAAAGTAAACAAAATACAATTTCGCTAAGCATATAAAATGGTTAAATTGAGATATATGATGCTTTCCTAAAATAATTTAGAGTGTTTTGTTTGTTGGTTTATTTCAAATTATAATAAAACTTCAAGGAGAAATGTAGCCTTCTTGATTCATCAGTACTTTGATGAATTTGGATGTGTGGGTTGAAATCACTGTCTTCTTAACAATGGATAGATGTCTATCAACAAATGTGCCACTACTGGGAGAATCTCTAAGAAAAGACATGGTGCTGGCTGGGTGCAGTGACTCATGCCTGTAATCCGAGCACTTTGGAAGGCAGAGCAGGAGGATTGATTGAGGCCAGGCGTTTGAGACGAGCCTGGGCAATAATAGCGAGACCCTGTCTCTACAAAAAATTTTAAAAATTAGCAGGTGTGGTGGCACATGCCTGTAGTCCCAGCTACTTTGGAGGCTGAGGCAAGAAGATCACTTGAGCATAGGAGTTTGAGGTTATAGTGAGCTATGATGACGCCACTGTGGCAGGGGGACAGAGAGTGAGACCCTGTCATAAAGAAAGAAAAGAAAAGAAAAGAAAAGAAAAGAAAAGAAAAGAAAAGAAAGGAAGGAAAGGAGGGAGGGAGGGAGGGAGGAAGACATGGGGTTTCATGATTCCTTTTAAGAGCAAAGAAGTTCTGCTGTTGATTTGATTTAAATTATGGCAAAATAAGGTCTTCTATCAAGACTTCAATAATGTCTTGAATTATATGGACCACTGGTTTCTGAAAGCTTCAGAGAGAAAGAGATAGAGGAAAGGAGGAAATGAAAGGAAAGAGAAGCATGCTTTGTGGTTGGGCGGGGCAGGTATGTCAAATACAATTTTATCCTCATGCCTACTCTGATAGCTTGGTAGTGACTTCCTTTGTTGAAAAGGATTCTGAGGTAGCATCTGATTTAGCTGGAAAGAGTGGTATGATCAATGAATAATGTCTGCCTTAGTGTGGAAGGGAAAGTATTTTCCATCACTGGGGTCTAAGGTAATAGGATAGACAATGCACCATCAATCTAGTAGTTTTTCTGTCAATATATTGTATGACTTCTGTGTAAAAACTGAGTTTAAATTTCTATCAGCCTGTTATTGGTCAAAAGCATTATGCTCTTATGTTTTATTGAAAGTCTGTTGATTTTGAGGCTGGTTAGTAATACAGACTTACATAGTTGAGGAGTTGACGATACGAAGTAGGAGACTGTTGTTTGTAATCCATAGATAACCTGAGTATCACAAATATTTGGATACTAATGAGCTATGTTTTGGGGATTGATCATTTTTATTGGGGGAGGAGTTGTTCATATACTATTTAATTTTAGTAAAATATTTTCCATATTTGCACAATACTCAAATGTTTATTGTGATGTAAATGGTAATGCTGCAGTTGCATCATTTGAATTTTTTTAAATAAAATTCATGCATAGTTTTGCTTACTTTTAAACCAAACATATTCATATTTTGTGATTTGAAAAGAATACTACTACCACCCAGGGACACAGAATGAGTGTAATTTGTAAGTTACAATTGTTTGGAATGGAATCTAGAAACATCAGCACACCAGGTAAAGTCAGGACAGGGTCTGAAGCATTTCACAGTGTGAACCATGGAGCAGCGACCAATGGGGACCTTCACAATGCAGCTTCCTGGCCCCCACTGTCCATCTTCTCAATCAAAATCACTGGGGACTAGGCTCTAGAAATCTACGTTTTTAACATGTACACTAGGTGATTCTTACATACGCGGATTTGAGAACCACTGACCTAAACTTTTGAGGGGATTTTGCCACTTATTCCAGGGTACCATCCCTACTGCCTCTCCCTCCACTACCCTTGCCAAAAAACACCAAACAGCTCCTAGATTAGTCCCTATTCCAAACTTAATTTTTGAGGTCAACTTCTGAGAAACAAGGTATACTTACTCCTAACCCTGAATATTAATAATCCTCCCAAGAGATGCCATTAACATGCTCCAAAAAACTTGGGAAATGTTGCTGGCAGCTTTAATTAAAATTATGAGTTCCTCTCCTCTTGCATTCTTACTAGGATGACCTATATTCTATTGGAAATTGAGGCATCTTTCACAATAAATGTGAGTATGGCCTCAGCAGCATTTCCATTATGATGGATATGAATTATGATGATAATTTTTATAAATCTGATTTTAAAAGCATAGCAGCAGTAGAAGTGGCAATACCAGTGGGGAACAATTGACTGTATGGAATGCATTCCCTATAGCAAGCCCTGCATACTTTATGTTCAAATATCACTGAGCTTGCATTTTATATGTCTGGATTGGTAGTTATATTTAGCCTCTATTGAAGCTTAAACCCCTTCTTTCTCATAGTTACTGAGGTACTTTACTCCAAGCAAGTATCGTTCCTTCATATCTTGCCCCTCCCTTTTACTCTCAGGCAGCAAAAGGTGGAGTTGAAGGAAGACTTTAACTTTATGGAGTCACACTTGAAATATAAAGAATTCTAAATGATATCATGTCAGCAAATCCAAAGGAAAAGTCCTAAAAAGAATGTATCAATTAAGATGACTTATGGCATCAGCCATTCTTGGCCAAGGTAGAAAAGCATGTCTAATGAGAAATGCCTACTTAGTGCAGTTGCCATGACAGCAGGTGTGTCAGGCGTCAGTGCTGTGCCATCTCTCCCTTCCATTGTGAACCCTGTGAATTGACCACTGGCCACTGCAGTGGGTGAAATTTTGCTCCTCTGACAGAGAAAAATTTTCTTTAGAGTTTTGGACATATACTAGCTCTGGTAAAAAAAGACAGATGGCTCCATAAAATATGCAATAAAAGCAGTCTCTAGGGTTTTTTGAAAGTTAAAAAATGTGAACACTCATTGTGGTGCCATTTGGCCCCTGAGGTTGTGAGTCTGTCAGCATTTCAATTCCCAACTTCTGCATTTTTAAATTCTATTTGGGCAATGCTAGTGTCCTACATCATGGAAAGGAAAGCTTTGTCCGGAAAACTATATTTTCCAAAAACATAATTGTATTCATCTGGGAATCACCAAAAAAGTTTTGTCTTATATCTTAAATAAAATAAAGACCTTCTTTTGATTTTTTTTTTGCCTTTAATATTATGTGTGTGATTGGGGGTACATATTTAACACATTCATTTTAATCAGGAAAACACTTAAACACTTCACTAATCATATTTGCCTCTAAGAACTCTGGTAAACAAATTCTAAGCTGCCTTCAGAAAAAGTGTTCATTAGACCTACACGCAGTTTTCAGGCCAGAGGATGGAACTAGAGACAGAATTAGGTTCTGGAATGGAGGCAAAAGCCAGTGGTAAAAGCACAGGAATTCTTGGGAATCAGGAATCCTGTGATCTGATTCTGCTTTTAACAAGCCGTATGATCCTAGGCAAGACTGTGGATCAACCCAACCAAAATATCTCCCAGCTCTCTGATGACGAAATGTTGCTGTAGAAACATATGCAGCCAGCTGGCAATAATATAAAGTGCTTGGTCTTCATCCCCAAAGAACCCCTTACCACTGTTCAGTAACATTTTTATACTACCCTAGAGAGGGAAATATTTAAGAGTTTAAATTAAAAGAGAAAGACGGGTTATGAAACTGAATGAGGTGTCAAAGAGGGTCCTGGTCAGAGATGGGGCATTCACTATTCTGATGCATGAAGCTCATTGCCTTCTGCCATCAATCCTGAGGCCTTATTGCATTCCTGGTGGGATATCTCAACCTGGGGGGCTCCATGGACATGCATCAGGTAGCTTTGTGTCACTTGTGTTAAATTAGGCTGGCGTGATTTTCCTGGAGAGAGGGTCTTTTGCTTACTTATTATTTCCATAGAGATTTATGACCAAAATTATTTTTATGTTCAATGTAAAGAAAGCAATACATTATCCACACCACCCTGGAGGATGGCCCATTCATCTTTTTATCTACAGTGTTGTGTACATGATATACTTGCCATGTTATATACACTCAAGAAAGGGTTTCATGATTGAGTGAGTGGATTAATGAAGGAACAAGCTAATACACAAACCCCATTTGGGAATAATACATCGTTGGGCACTGAGACTGCCTCAAGTAGCACAGCTAATCAGAAGCCTCGGTTCCTCGAACAAGCCCACGATCTCCGCTTGCCCACAGCAACTGATGAACAGCATTCCTCTGCTTTTCTTTCTACTAAATATAGTGCTTGTTATTATTGCCCACGGCCAATTAACTTCAATGGAAAAAGGAAATCCATCATAATATTCATTTTTCTAATGGAAAAGTTAGAAGCAATCTTCTCAGAAATAAAGATGTATGATAAAGGACTTACTGGACTAGGGTTGAAAAGGAGAGCAGTATTCTTGAGCTACCAAATTTGGGTTACAGGAACTAGTAGTACCAAGCTGGAGACACTTGCCCATCAGGCCACAAGCCAAGTCCCTGGGGTCTCAGGTCTGCCCATATTTTTGAGAGCCCATTACACCATGACTACTTAGTTCCCTGCTCAGAACCCAAGGGTACAGGTGTCTTTGGTTGATGTACTACAGTTACTGTTCTCACTCTGGGCCCGTTCCAACCAGCAGCTGGCTGTTTCACACAGCCATTGCTGATGCTCTGCTACCCCCACCGTGTTCCAGGCAGGCCTCCCCGATTGGGCTCTCACAGCTGCCTTTGCATATGTCTGCCTCTGCACACTCTTCCAAGAGTCCTGATGCTTATTATGCACAGGAAAGCCAAGATGCTGCCTTCCCCACACAGGACCACTCTTGGAGTCACAACCAGGAGCCAGAGAAGGTTCCTGCTGCTTCTGTGAGCACGTCCTAAGACTTGTGCTGCAGGATGGCTGTGTAGAATCCACAAAGCACTTCTGCTTCTCTTTTGCTGCTTCTTATCCATATACACTATTTTTAAAAAATTAAAGCACTATTTCCAAGGCAATTGTCCCTGAAATATGGGCCTGGAGCAGGAGCATTCCTTTATTCCAACTAATCTGAGACAGGCCTGAGGGATACAATTCTTTGAAGACCCAGTTTCGGTCAAGAATCACAGGTTCTAGCTATGGGACTCTAACCAGAATTTCATGGGTCTTATGAAGAGACACTTTTGTTTTCCCTGTGATGTTCAAGGATACTCACCTTACTCAGGCTAATTCGCCTGAATCGGATATCTGTCTACTGACCTCAGCTCAGTCTAGTCTACCTTACCCTGCCTGAATCATTTAACAACTCCTTACCCTGCCTGAATCATTTAACAACTATCTGTTGTTTACCTACTTTATGCCTGTATTATGTTAGGCATTAGAAACAATAAAATTTCCTTCCCCAAGGACTTTGTAGATTAACAACACAATGAAATAACTATGGTTAAAAAAAAGTCTATTACAGTAAAATGTGTTTTATTAGTCAACATTATTCTAAAACACATTGGTCATTGTCATAAGGCAAGAGAAATAAATGAGGCAAAAAATAGAATGGAAAAGGCAAAATTATTATTTGAAAACGATATGGTTATATAACCATAAACCCAAGAAGGACAACTAAAAAACTATTAGACACAATGAGATAATTCAGTAAAATACATAATTACAAAATTAATTTGCCAAATAGATTGCTTTCCTATATGAAAATAATAACTTGTAAGAAAATATAATGAAAAAACTAAAATGTTTAAAATAAACATAAGAATTGTGTTGGATCTATGTGAAGAAAATGTTTTAAATTCTAAGTGATATAATACAAGATGAATAAATAAATAGATATACCTGTTCTTGGAGAGGCAAAATAAATACAGTAAGGACATAAACTATCTAAAATAACCTATACCACCAATGTATTATTCTAAAAAAGAAAAGTACCATGTTTATTAGTAATTTGCCAACCTGTGAAAGTTATATGAAGAAAAGTGGTACTGACACGGGAGTAAACTCACCAATGTAACAAATTTTAAAGTTCAGAAATAGATCAAATATATTTTTTAAGTTAGTATATTAAAAACAGCAACATTTCGTATCAGTGGGGAAAAGATAGATTGTTCAAAAAAAATGGCCTGGCATTTGTTTTTGCTTGTTTGTTTGTTTTTTATTATTTCAGAATACTACAGGGGTATAGAAACATTTTGGTTACATAAATTGCTTTTGTATCATTTGAGTCAAAGTTATAAGTGTACCCATCCCCCAGATAGTATGAATTGTACCTGTAAGGTGGGTATATAATATTGGTACATACAGTTTACCGATCCCCGCCTTCCCCTGGACCTGTTTGATTTCCGATGAATGTTATTTCCATATGTGCACATAGGTGTTGATCAGTTAGGGCCAATTTAATGGTGAGTACAGGGGTAGTTGTTTTTCCATTCTCATGATATTTCACTTAGAAGAATGATCTCCAGCTCCATCCAGAATAATACAAGACATATTAGTTTACCATTTTTTATGGCTGAGTAGTAATCCATGGTATGTATACATATACCACATTTTATTAATCTACTCATGTATTGATGGGCACTTGGGTTGTTTCCACACCTTTGCAGTTGTGAATTGTGCTTCTATAAACATTTGAGTGCACATATCTTTTTTATAGAATTTTTTTTCCTTTGGTAAATACTCAGTAGTGGGATTACTGGATCAAATGGTATTTCTACTTCGAGTTCTTTGAGGTATCTCCACATTACTTTCCACAGAGGTTGTACTAGTTTGCAGTCCCACCAGCAGTGTATGACTGTTCCTATCTCTCTGCATCCACACCAACATTTGTTGTTTTGGGACTTTTTGATAAAAGCCATTTTATTCACATAGATCCAACACAATTCTTATGTTTATTTTAAATATTTTTTCATTATATTTTCTTACCAGTTATTATTTGCACTACACACCTATTTGAATGGCTAAAATGTAAAAGACTGACTATACCAAGAATTAGCGAGAACGTGGAGCAGCTGGAATTTCATACCCTGCTGGAGAGAATGTAAAATGGCACGACCACTTTGTAAAACTATTTGACAGTTTCCTAAAACATTAAATGTATACCTACCATTTGACCTAGCCATTCCACATCTAAGTATTTATCAAAGATTTTTTTTAAAAAAAGCACATCTCCATACAGGGACTTGTACACAAATGTTCAAAGAAGCTGTTAAGCTAAACTAAATTTGGCCTGAGGATGCTGCAGTACTTGTGTCCTTATGCAACCTAACTTGATACAGAAACTAACTAAAAGCATAACTTAGGAGTTACTCTTGTAACAGATAGCTGAGTTTCAATTATAGCAGCTGAGTTCAATCACAAGTGGCCAACTGTTTCAAATGAGGCAGAACCATAATGAGCTGTGGCCAGTTAGGCTGTCTCTGTCCCTCACTTCTGTTCTCCATCCATAAATGTTGCCTGACCACATTGCAGGGTGCAGTTCTTAAAACTTGTTCTGATTCTGAGGGCTGCCCAATTTGTGAATCATTCTTTGCTCAATTAAACTCTGTTAAATTTAACTTGTCTAAGGTTTTTCTTTTTAACAAAGCCCTTATTTGTAATAGCTTAAAACTAGAAAAAACTCAAATGTCCATCAAAAGGTAATTGAGTAATATCTGTGCAATGGAAAACCATTCATCAATGGAAAAGAATGAACTATAGATAAAAAGAGCCTTAGAGATGAATCTCACGCTGGGTGAAAGAAGCCAGATGCAAAAAAAGATACATACTGTGTGATTATGTTTATATAAAACCTTATAAAATGCAAACCATTATATAGTAACAGAAATCAGATGGGTAGTTTCTCTCTCTCCCAGGCAGGGCAGGGAGAGAGAGAATTGGGAAGGGCGTGAGCAAATATGGAGATCGTGGTGACAGCTTTGCTCACTACATTCAGCTCTCAGCGTCTTCGTGTTCGGCATCCTTAGGTTCCACTAACAGTGGATCTAAAATATTAGGGAATAAAAACAATTTTTAAAATGCAACAATTAAACAGTACAAATAAAAAATACAGTATAATAATTACAATTTACTATTTACATTGTATTAGGTATTATAAGTAATCTAGAGATAATTTAAAGTATACAGGAGGATATGTGTAGGTTATATGCAAAGACTATGCCATTTTATAGCAGGGACTTGAGCACCCCAGATTTAGGGATGGGGAGGGGGCAGCATCCTGGAAGCAATCCCACGCAGATACCAAGGGACAACTGTACACTGGTTATTGTGATGGTTTCATAATTGTACACAAATGTCAAAATTTATCGGACTGTAAATACGTGCTGGTTCTACCAAATATATGGTATAGTATTATATATACAGCTGAAAAATAAAAAGTAAATATACAGTTAAAACTAGTAGAGTGGCTGGACTTGATGGCTCATGCCTGTAATCCCAACACTTTGGGAGGCTGAGATGGGAGGACAGCTTCGGGCCAGAAGTTCAAGACCAGCCTGGGCGACATAGCAAGACCCCATCTTTACAAAAAATAAAATAATCAGCCAGGTATGGTGGTGCATGCCTGTAGTCCCAGCTATTTGGGAGCCTGTGGCAGGAGGATTGCTTGAGCCCAGGAGTTCAATACTTCAGTGAGCTATGATGACACCATTGTATGCCAGCCTAGGTAACAGACCAAAACTCTATCTAAAAAAATAAATAAATAAATAAAACTAGTAGAACTTCGAGTTTGCTGAGTGAGTGGCAAGATTGTCTACAATATAAGCATTCTCAGAATCCACAAGGAATTTTAAAAATTTATTTTAAAAATCAACAGCTGCCTGTGATATCTTTCCATCATTCTTTTTCTGGATATAATGATTGCCTTTCATGTCTTTGAAAAATACAAAATATCTGTGCATTTCTAAAAATGTTTTTCTAATGAAAGAAAAAAAATAAGCAAAACAACCTTTCCAACTGCCCCCACATCCTCTTAACAGCCAACCACATGCATAACAGTTGCAAACACTAAAAGGAATGCTCAACACCATGTGTCTCTTGATTTACCATTGAGTAGTGAACTAAAAGATTCCACAAAATTAATTTGGTCAAGCAAGACATGCAATAAGTATAAATTTCTCCCTTGATTAAAAAAAAGGAACGTTTGCATTTTAATATTTATCTGACCATTCTTTAAGGAAAAAAATGTTAAATTAGATGTATTAGATTTCATGACCTTCTTCATATAGAAAATAGATCATTTATTAAGCATTTTATGAAATTAAAATCTCAATGAATTAAAATATTCAGCATTATTTATTTATCTTGAGAAACAAAAACCCAAAGAAAGTCAGCAAATGTGTATCACTGCTATGCTTTGTCCTTTGTTGCATCAGTAATACTCTAATGATAAAATTTTCCATGAATTTTCATGACTTCCTAGGGACAGACCCACTATTTAGTGTTGAAACTGTTGCCCAGGTAGAAATTTTTTACATTCTGTCTCCTTCTAGTGAATGTTTCAAACTGAATCAGAGCAAGATCCAAACATAGTGGTAGAAAAGATACCAAGAGATACCAAGAGAGTATCTCAAGAAGTAGTTCATCTTTGATATTCAGCAGATTCTGTCTTCTGAGTGCTAGCCTCCTCCTATTCATTGAGCCCAGTCCTCATACTAAAATTTAAAACCTCTTAGAGCAGGGCAGTGTAGCAATAATAATTACTATTCTTTTAGTTGATATTTATTGAACACTTAGGATATGCCAGGCAATAGTGCAAACTCACTTAAGCTGATAGCCTTATGGGAAAGTATTGTTATCACCCTCACTTTACTTCTTAGGAATGGAGACACAGACAAATTAAGTGACTGGCACAAGGTCACACAGCTGGCGAGTGACAGAGCCAGGATTGACAATCCAGAAGTGCAGCTCCAGAGCCCACAACCTGACTCCCCATCACATGTGTCTCAAACATGGGCTTCCTGGTTAGACACGCATGAACCTGGTTTCTCATTCTGCCACTCTAACCGCACATAGTTTTCTCATTCTGGCTCTTAAGCAAGTCCACCGCTGCCTACCCCTCTGGCTGTGATAGGAATTCAGTGAGATCAGGTAAGTCCTCCGCCACAGATCCAGGCCAACAGGAGACATTCGGTCACAGTTAGGCACTGGAGATACAAAGACATGTCTAACTGGACCCCTACCTTAAGGACCTCATTTTTGAGAGGAGAAGAGGGACTTTAGTAGTCCTTCGGCAACTGCAAATTCTTCATTGAAGACACGTGAAATTGTCTGTATATCTCTTCGACAACTGTGTGCATATTGGATCCGTCACTCAAAGTGACCATTGCTTTGCTTTCTGGCTAGCTCGTGAGGTGGGATGGAGGTCTGGAACATTGACTTTCAAGCTTGTTCTCTCCCTGCCAACCACATAGGCAGTGACAGCCTCCTAATCTGGTAAAAATATAGTATTAGTATCAGTATTATGCAGTGCTTTAGAAGAGCAAATGATATTGAATATAAAGTGCTGAGAAGGTAGGGCTCATCAACTCTAGCTCTCAGGTTTAACAGTCTTCACATAAAACCTTACGATGCCACACAGTAGGGAATCCATTTCCAATAAGGATTCCCAGAAAGGATTTTAAAAATGTTCCTCCCACCACTAGAAAAACTGAATATCAAGAGTAACTGAAAGAGAGAACATAGCCCCTATAAAGGAACACAAATACAGAACAGTCAGGACATGAAAGAGCTCAGCATCATGAAAACCGAAACCATCATTTTGCAAAACATACTGAAGCAAATCAAATCTTCCATAAACTAATTCTTATTACAAAAAGCAGTGATTTATGTCTGATATGCTGCAGATTCTATTTTCAGAGGGCTATCTCCCTCCCATTTATTGAGCCCAGTGCCCTCACCCTAAAATATAAAGCCTACTTTTAGAGAAAGGCAGTGTAGCAATATCAATAATAATGGTTATTTTAGCTGATATCTATTGAGCACTTAGTATGTGCCAGACAATATGTATACTCATTCATGCTGATATCAGCCCTATGACATGAGTATTATTATTACCCTTATTTTACATTTTAGGAAGGGAGACAGTGGTCTGGTACATAAATGGCATAAGCTAAACCAGGGTCTTTGTATGAGATTTAAATCATTGATCCAATTTTATGAGGTGGTGCAGAGACTTTCAAAACAAACCACTCAATGTACATTGCCTGTTTTCTTTGGTTGGGTAGCATTGATCAAAAGAGAAATCTATGATATTAAAGGATGGATATCAGCATTACAAAAAATATGTGGTTTGCACAGTTGGGGAAAACAATGTGATAAAAAGGAAACTACAAACAAGAGAATGGTGTAGAGCCATTAAAATCATGTTGTAGAATAATATTTAATCACATGGGAAAATGGTCATGATAGAGTCTTAAGTGAAAAACAATTTTTAAAATACATAGCATGATAATGAGAACACAAGAGTGAACAAAGCAGCCCAAAACCCAGCTAGCAGGGAGCTCACATTCTATGATCACAGCAAAATATGTATGTTATAGTGGATATTTAGGTAATGTCTATATAGTATCTTTTTGGAAATCAATCCTTCTCCACTCTGATTCTAATAATTTTCTTTAGTCCTCAAGAACATACTAGTGGGCTTGTTCTTGACCTCTACCCCTCTCCAGACTCGGGTGAGAAGGCAACACAGCTGTAATGCAGTATCTAACTGTAATCGGTATCTGTAGCCAATCAGAGTGAGCCATCCTCTTACTCCATGATGTTAAATAATAAGCACATGACCTAAACCAGGAAAATCAGACTCTTTACTTATACTTTTGTCAGAGCTGAGGGAGATCAACACTTAGGTGCACATATGGAGATAACACTCATTGGAAATCCAGCAGGTGGGAGTGGGGAGGAGAGGATGGATAAATTCACACCTAACTGGTACAATGCACACTATCTGGGTGATAGGCACACTTATAACTTTGACTCAAATGGTACTAAAGCAATTTATGTAACCAAAACATTTGTACCCCTGAAATATTCTGAAACTAAAAAAAATTTGGAATGAAAAAAAAAAGCCAGTGGAAAAAATATCACTCTTCCTGATGTAATTGCTCAGATTTTAGGGTGAGACTCTTAGGTTAACCATGATCCTGGTGTCCACTACTTAAAGAGAATAAAAAGGAATTGGAGAGAAAGAGGAATCCCTCATAACCTCATTTTAATTTTTTTACTTAAAATCATTTGAGTAAAGTTTCCTCCCACTCCAAAGAAAAACGTCTTAGCTAAAACAAACATATCATGAGCACCTCAGCTCAAGCCTAGGTAATGACAGTGTATCTGATTACATCGGTGGGGCCAGTAAAGGCATCTGTTTACACATATTAATGTGCAGGGAGAAAAGTGCCCTGCTAGGCATAGAGGGACAGGAAAAAAGGGTACAGGAAACAGATTAGCGTTCCCCAGGCCCCATGCATTTGTGTTTGAGCCCTAAGAAATGAGAAGATGCTGGTAAAGGAGAGATTTTTGTGACCCTCTATTAGGCTTGAGGGCCAAGTACCTCTGCTCCGGGGCCCAGGACAGTAACACAGCAGGTGGGGTGTGAGAAACACAACACGGCTCTGCCACAGTGAGGACTACCAGGCGTTTCATCCATTTTGTTAGCTCAAAGGTTTTGCACTTTAGGAAGGACCTGAAGACAGCTCCCTTGGCATGCACATGGTGTTCTCAAGGAAGATAAAGACAACAAGGTGGCCAAAGAGCTGTCATCTGAGTGTTTTTGCAGAGTAGACTGGGAGTGCCGAAGACGAGTTTATTTAAGAGCCCATGGGAGTCACCCTGGACATGCTCAACCAAAATCACATGGTGTAGTACTGAGGGCAGCTTAGGCTCTTACATCCAGCTGTTGGGAGCACAAGTCAGTGAAGTTTAAGATAATTACGGTTGCTTCAACCTCACTATGCCATCAGAATGATGATGCTTGACAATTTTCTAAATATATATTTGGAAAGACATGTACCAAATGTCAGTAATGGCTGCTTTGGGATGACAGGATTATGAATGATGTTTTCTTTTTTGACCTTTTTTAATTCCCTCAAATGTTTTATAACTAAATTATATATTATAATGTGATCAGCAAATAAACACACAATCATGTTTTATTAAAATATATTTTTTTTCTTAGGCCTCCAGGCAGTGCCATTCAAATGCAGCCAAGAGCTGGTAAACCTTCTCAAGAAATAATTTCACCACTTCAAGTTCAGAATAGAATAAAGAAAACCTATGAACTTGGAGGTCCAAGAGTTGGAGGACTCATCTTCCCAGGGAAATCTACTTCTCTTCTTTGTTTACCACCAAAATTATCGGAAAAATAATCTCAGAAAGTCATCTGAAGATCAAAGAAATATTTACATTAAATTCATGTTTTTTAAAATTTTAGATATGTGAAATACAATTTATAGTCCATATGATGTACTGTCTATTGTATGAATGACTACAAATATGTAGATATAGATAGTTATACATATGGATATAGATAAAGGTAAAGATAGAAACATAGACACAAGGTAGGCATAGGCTTAAGTGTAGGTATACATTTATCATGGCTTTCAGAGTCATTTGTCAGCGCCATTCTTGTATTATATTCTCCCATACACAATCTTTAGTTCTTCAGCTAAAACTTTTCCCACCCCAAAGGTTTTCAAAAATCGAATCCTAATTTCCAGGAAAGAATTATTACACTCCAGTCCCTAGATAACTTTCCATTTTATTTGCTCTTATGTTTGTTATATATTCATAATAGAACAGTGGTATGCAGAGTTCAGGAGGATTTAGAAGAAAGGACAGATATATGCCCTCTACACAGTGATCTCACTAAAATCACAAGAGACGAGAAAAACCCAGGACGGCCACACTTCACAACTCTAGGACACCACTCTCAGCAAACCTGGACAAATGCTACGTGAAAAACTTTATAGAAATGGCCAGTAATTGTTTCCTAAAGGATAGAATAGAATAAAAAACATCTAGCTTAACCTCTGAAGAGACTATTTTCCCCTCTTCCTATAGCGGGCTACTTATTTTGCCTTTCATTATCTAATTCACCGTTTTCTCTGGTCTTTAATACAATTCCACTCTGTTTCTGGCAAATCATTTGTGTTAATAATTTCCGGCTCAAGTTCATTCTATAGCCTCATATAAATGAAGACTTGTTGCTTTGCTAAGAGCTCATTTGCTGGACTGTAATTTTGGTTCAAGAAGCATTAACATTTTGTAAAACAGATGGTGGATAATAATTCATCACACTTTGAAAGTTTCAGTGCTGCTGCTGCTGCTGCAGGAATAAACGCCAGGTTCATTTGACAGGTGTTTCATTGCCACTTGCTATTGTTTGAGGTGATATAAACCTTTTCTCTCCTGCATGCCTTGATTTCTTTTCTTTTCTTTTTTTACAAAATTTGCAATACCCAAAAGGCTGTCTGAGTTGGGACAGTATGTTCATCTAGGGCAAGTCTTTCTGTGTGAATACAAAAAACATATAATCCCCAGACCTGTTATTCACTTCTTTGGTTAGAAATACAAATAATTTTTGCTAACTTTTTCATATATGCTCTTTGCCAAATCAAATCTAAAGCTTAAAAGTACATTTCTAAAAAAGACATTCTGACTCAGTAACTAAGAATAAGACTGAAAAAAATTTTTTAAGAAAAAGATCAACTAAACAGACTTTCACGCCTGGAAAGCTGTTGACAAATTCAAATCCTCAAGGGAGTTACACTGCATTGCTTTAAGCAGACTCAGAATGTGTGGAAGGTTGACCTCAAAGCTACCCTTTGAGGATCTATTCTCTTGACCTTCTCCAGGTACTATGCACAAAGCACATGGTGTAGACAAGAGCTGAACTAAGGGTTCTAATCCAGGGAATGTGTGTGAAGAGGCAAATCCAGGAGGAGAGCTCCAGAATGATGCATCAGCAGTGACAGGCTGGAAGGATCCAACATTATCATGGAAAGAAATAAGAGAATCATTTGATTAGTTTTTATCCACAAAAAGGGCTTCCTATTATGATTTTAGAATTTGAGTATGAAAATAAGAGGTGGATCTCACAGAGGTCAAAAACTAAACTCTAAGAATGCAAGCCACGCACTCTACATAAATAAGAACAGGGCGGGGCGCGGTGGCTCATGCCTGTAATCCTAGCACTCTGGGAGGCTGATGCAGGAGGATCGCTCAAGGTCAGGAGTTCGAAACCAGCCTGAGCAAGAGTGGCCCAGGCAACAGAGTGAGACTCTGTCTCAATAAATAAATAAATAAGAACAGAATTTTTGGAGAAACAAAAGGAGAATCTGTGGCAAAAGGTCTCCAACCTCTGAAAACAGAAAAGAGCTCTGGTCCTCCAGACAAGGGGCTCTGAGTGTAGGTCCACCATGCTATGGATTCGTTTCCTCCGGCTGCTAGAACAAACAACCACAAACTTGTCTGTGTGTTACAGACAACGGAAATTTATTCTCCCACAGTTCTGGAGGCTAGATGTCCAAAATCAAGCTGTTAGTAGAGCTGTACTCCCTCTGAAGGGTCTAGGGAAAGAAACTTCCTTGCCACTTCCTAGCTGCTGGTGATGATCTGCCATCCGTGGTGTTCTGGTTTGCAGCTTCATCACTCCAGTCTCTGCCTCGGTCTTCGTGTGATGTTCTTCCAGTATCTCTGTGCATCTTCACATGGCCTTCTTACAAGCACACCAGTATTAAATTTAGGAACCTCCCCCTAATCTAGTATGACTTCATCTTAACTTGATTAAATCTGCAAAGCCTCTATTTCCAAGTAAGATCACATTCACAGGTACCAGCAGGATGGGCTCAAACATATTTGGGGAGGGACACGATTCAACCCACAACATGCTATATCCACCAGCTTGACAGAATAATCAAGGCAAATAGCCCTCTTTCCCTGCTAACTTATGCATACCAAATATGAAGATGGTGATAACGATGGTGATCATGAGAATTTTAAAAATCTACTCCAGCCAGGAATAAAGCCCTCAGCATAGTTAGGATATACAGAAACCCATAGCCAATGCTTTATTTTTCTAGGCTAGTTACAGTCCCTGGAATCTTTGCTCTGAGAATTCAGTGACTGCCTTGGAGCTCTCCTGCACTCTCTCCTAAGAATAGTATGCATTATTTTGCCAAGGTAGTGCCTTCCGTAGATGAAGTGAAAGCCAAAAGCACCAGCTCATCAACTCTTCAGTCCCAGACCTTAGCTGAATCCTGCTTTAGTTGCTCCACGAAGCCTAGACAGCCAGGAAGGGAGCAGCCATGAATTTTCACCATTAGTCTCTTTGCATCTGAGTGTGTCCCTTGTTAAAGGTAATCCTGCTCTCAGCTCTACACACACACCTGCTTTCCAAGTTAAATAATCCAGGTTCACAAACAAGTCATGGTATTTGAGCCATATAAATGTATCTTCAGCTTCTTTGATGCAATTTCTCTTTTGATTACTAATGAGAAGGCATTGCCAAAAAAAAAAAAAAAAAAAAGGGACGGTTATTGAACAACCAGAACAAAACATCCATCACTAATTATCTGAAAGCCCAAAGATCCAGCATCCTGATTAACACAGGCCTGGAAAAAGCACAGAGTAAAACTGGACATTTATTCTTCAATTAAAGGACAGGATGATTACTGCCTTTTAGATGTCCTGGGGAGCAACACTTCAACTTCATCACTCCTTGAACAGAAAAGTAATTTAAAAGACAAAGAAGTGCCCACTTAGGGTCTATGAACATAGCATCAAAATGCTCTAGTAAGGAAGACATGCCTGACTTTTTTCAGCTTTTATCTCTTCATCAAATTTGTCTCTTGCTGAGATAAAAACAAAAAGAACAGCTTACAAATTTATATATGCAGTAGTATCTCAACTACTTGAAAATGTGCACAGAGATTAAAAAGAAGAAAACACAAAAAATTACTAACTATAGTAATCTTTGAGTGTTTTATTACTTTCTTTTCCATACATTTGCATTTTCCAAGTTTTCTACAGTGAGCAATATTGTTAGTAATTTATCATTAATGATTTTATAAGTGCTGAATGTTTATTATGTACATGACACTATGTCAAGAAAAAAATTCACATATTATCTCACTTAATTCTGACCAAAAAGGGGTGGGGAGAACCTATAAAGGAAGTATTGGCCCCATTAGATAACTTGCCTAAGATCATTAGCTGGTATATGGTAGTCAGGATTCAAACCCAAGTCTATATAATTTCATGGTCCCCTATATATTGTTTTCATAAACAGGAGGGGAGCTATTCTAAAAATAGTATCTGAGATAGTAAAATTAATGGGATGAACTTGTGAGAAACAAGCTTCCTAAAATGCAAGTAAAAATAATCAGTACATCTGAAGAGGATAAAAATCTGTAAGAAAATATTTTATCTCAGATTTATACAACATCAGTTACCAGTTTCAATATGAAAATGCACATAACCAGCCATAGCACCTTATACTTTGCCTGGAAACCAGAGGTCACAACAGGTAGATTCTGCAACTCTTTGAGGAGGACCAGCACAGTGATCCAGTCTGGGTCCACCTCCACCACTTACAAAGGTTTATGGTCTCAATCAGTCCACTTGTTCTTGCTGGGATTCCATGTTTTAAGTTTTCATTTATCTATCCATTAATTCAGTAAATATTTCTTCTGTGTCTAAGAAGCCAGTCATTGTCCTAGCCCTGGGGGTACGTATAGTAAATATAAGAAGCACAGTCTTAGGCCTCAAGGAGCTGAGCATCTCACCTCCGAATAATGATACCTGCCTCAGTGGGGTTGCTGCAGGGACCTCATGAAAGAATGTAAAGCACCTGACTCAGCACTTGACACTTGGAAGGCATTCAATGCATTTTTACCTCTGCTATAATCTCAGTTTTTCCAGCTATAAAATGGAATTTATCTGATCTCACTTGGCTGGATGTGAGAGTATCGATCTCTATAGTCCTTTCATAACTCATCTGCCCTGATCCAGAAAACACCGTGTTTTTTTAAAAATGCTTCAGATAATAAGGGATCAAAGGACAAAATGAGAATTCAGACATTTTAGTTGAAGTTAGTGATAGATTATATTCCATTTACTTTAAAAAAAATTTTTGTTTTGACTATCAAAATTCACAATACTCTAATACCCCCAATGTAAAAATTGATAATTCACTAGGAAAGCTCTAAGAATATTTATGTAGGCAAATTGTTATGAACTTAGCTTTCATGATTTAAGAAGTTAAGGGAAAAGTCTGTAAGAACTATGTCAAGCAAGTTCATGCACACTCTCTATTTTATGAATACATTATGGGAGTCTGTAATAAAGGATTTACATATATTTTCTCTAATACTTCAAATACTCCTGTGAAGTTAGATATCTTCCTCCATCAGAAACTGAAGCTGGGAGATGTTAAGCAGCTTACCAAGTTATACTAGTAAGTGTCAAGGCCTGAATGTGAACCCCAATTGTCAGAATTCACAACTTAACCTTTTTTGCAACAACACACCTGTGCTCTAGTAACAGGGAATTCATTACTTCCCAAAGCAGTTTGTTTCTTCTTTTAAAAGCTCTTACGACTCATGAGTTCCTCCTAACATTGAACTGAAATCTATCCTCGTCTAGTAGTCACCATTGGCTCTAGTTTCATGCTTCAGTAAAATTAGTTAATCTAATTTCTGTTCTGTATGAGAGCGCTTCAGATATTTGGAAACACCTTTCACTTCACCCCTTCTCCCTCTCCACCAAGTTTTCCTTTCTGCAATATGAAATAATCCTATTTTTCTATTGCTCTTTAAATTACATTGTTTTAAGTCCCTACCCTCTTCCTGCTCAGTTCCAATAATCATAGTTTCATGTGTTTACATCACTTTTAAGAAAACTACATACAACACCGCAGGTGTGGTCTGAAGTGTACAGAGTTGAATTTCATTATCGCCATCCTTGTCCTAGCTATTATACTTCTATTTATGTAGCTCAATAGCAAATCAACTATTTTATTCCAGCTACTTCATGCTGCTGACTCACATGATATAATAAGGCCTCTAGGTCTTTTTTACATGTACAACTATGAATCTGCATTGTCAACATCCTATATTTGTGCCTTGTTTAGGTGATTTTTTTTCCATTTTAAGCTACACCTCTTAGACTGGGAAGGCTGAAATGAAGCGCCGAGGCTTTTTTGATTCATTTCTGTCATTCAATGGATTCCCTCTCCCTCACAGATCCATTCCATTGTAAATGTCCTCCCAAGTCATTGAGTAAAAATATTGATCAAACTGAAAAGAAAATAGAGTTTGGAATTTCTGTCTCTCACCCCATAGACTTCTTCTCAGCTTGTAAGCAGGGTCAATTTAACCACTTGGGAATTCACCTACTGGTTCTAGTCTCCAGCCCATCTGCTCCTCCACAATTCCTCCTCAAGGTGTCTTGGAGAGGCCATAACATGTGCTTAGCTGACACCAACATTCCTTGTCTGCTGTGTGCCCTCACCCCAGCACAGTAACCTGGTACTCCTGGCACCCAGGAGTCTTCTGTTATAGGATATACAAAGTCCCTGGTTTCTTTCTTGTTTTCTTTCTCTACCCTGAAAGAATTGCTCTCACCAAATGCTCGTCTTGGTGCTGCTAAAGTTGGAGACTTTTCTGCTTTCCAGATAGGACCAGCGTCGAGGACATATGACTTGTGTGCAGAACCCCACATTCACACCGGCCCTGCACTCAGCTTAATGCTCTGCTCTCACCATTTTAAAATGCTTAATAATTTTATTTATTTATTCCATTTTTAATTTATCTAAATGTAGATGACATTAAATAGTAAATTAAAAATATTATGACAAAGTGAGATGAAGACTACAGAAGAAAGGAGAATCTTTATATTTTAGTATCTTTAACAGCAATATTTTCTTGCTTTTTGAACAAGGCGCCTCATATTTTCTTTCTGCACTGGGCCTCGTATAATGTAGCTGGCCTTGATTCCAGGGTGGATCTTTAACATGTTCAACAACAAGTACAGCATAGGCCCCATGGAACAGATGCCTAACCAATCAGAAATTGGTGCCAATTGATATGTTAAAGCCACAGCATACCAGCTGAATATTGGTCTTGCTGCTTTTTGTTGCATTGGCATAGTCAACTGTAAAGCCTGTGAGATTATAAAATGCCTTGACATGCACTGAACAACTTCAGGCCTGTGCCACTGTCAAACCTACTCACTCCCTGACTTAACCTATCTCCAGACTGCCACACTATCTCAAGCCATCCTTGTTTCTTCCTTTTTCTGGACTTGAAAAACATAAAAATACATTATTTCCAAAGAAAGTTCAAAGTGCAGATTCCATTAGAACCTTGCAAAAGTTATGGAAATTATTAGCTGATTTACCAATTCCCATAGAGACCATACCAATATCAGACCTATTACATTCTCATTCATTAACCTCATGCTTTGAAAGATTTCTGGTTGAAGAACCTTGATGTATCAGATGTTTTTCTAAAGACAAAGGAAGAGGGTAATGACAATAAGCTTTTCATACCTCAGTTGTCTAACATAGTCCACAAAAGCTTCCCCTTCCGAAGGCACTGACTGCCATTGGTGTTCTTGCATACATAGATTTGGTGACTTTTAATTGAAAAGCAATCATAACAAGGAAATTCTCTGATTCTTTTTCTTTCTAAAATGAGGGGAAACCAGTTCTTTCAGAGATCACCCCCAGCAGAAGGTTAAGTATAATCTCAGTCTCCTTGTCTGTTTCATCCTGCCAAACCCACAGCTATAATCACCCCAGAGGTGGCAGCTTGTGAGTTCTCACAAAGGAGTGCCCCAAACCATCCTGACATGGAGCTGGTTGGGGTTCCAAAGAAAGGAGGACTAACCACCAGCATGATCAGTCCAAAGCATTTATTAGGGGAACTTACATATGAAGGGCTGCAGAAATCTTCATCATGGACTTCAAGAGAAAATGAGTGCTCTATCGAGGTATGTCCACAGTGAGGGAGTCAGGGTATGGAGTTTGTATGAGGGTTTACGCAATTGGGCTCAGGGCCGGAACCAGTTTCTTACGGTGTTTTGGGCAACGACCTAGATACTTTTATCAGTGCCTGGAAATGTTCAAGGACTCAGTTTGGATTCAAGCCTGCTGGGAAAAACCTGAAGCTGGCTGGGTCACAGAGTGGCCAAAGCACTCTGTGATTTTCAGCCAGGCAGGACATAGAAAGCCGAGGTGGAGGACTGGGGGACCCTACCATTCACCTCCCTGGATAGCTGAATTCAGGCTCTTACACTCTCACATGCCCACCTCTTCTGCAATGTTCCCTTACCCGGCAGGAAGAGGTTGACCCCTGCAAGGTCCTTTTCCCTAACTTTATGGGACACAGCAACAAAACCCACACCAACCATATATACAAGTGCGGGTGACAAGACCTGAAATTACAATTCCCAAAAGACTTAACTAGCGGAGCTTTCCGCCAAGCATCCTGAAAACCATGATTTTATTGTAGACCATCAGGAGTCATCTCCCATGTGGTCAATTAGCTGTAATTGCTTTTGTAAATAAGGGATGGACTGATTAATTTGAGTTCTTTGTCTGGGATATAGACACAACATTCAGTGTTTAAAAGGGCACAGATTCCTCCTTGCGCAGCTGTCAGCACTTCTAGCGACATTCAGTTCCGTTGGACCCCTTTTCTCATTGCAGCTGTTTCCATGTTCAGGGCCTCCAAGCCAAGCCCGTTGCCGTTCAAAGCTGGGGAGACAAGTCTCTGAGGGGTGTCCACCCTCTGCGTGGCATTAATACGGCTTCCCTGAGGCTCCAATACAGGCAATAAGTGATCCCGCCAAGAAAAAAGAGACCTACTCCACCAGCCCCTCCAGAAGGGCTCACTGAGGCGACAGGGATGGTGTCAGAGAGTATGGAGTGCACCTTTTTTTCCTGTCCGCCCCTTCCCTCTTTTTTTCTTTTTTTTCCCCCTCCATCTCTCCACCGCCAGCAGGCGGGACTTGGAGCTGCCACGGCCCAGAGCGCCCCCCGTGGCCGGCCCGAGGCCGCTGCGGGCTCCCGCGCCTCTCGTCACAGCCCCCTTCTTCCCCTTTTCCCGCCGGGTGGGTAACACGGAGTGGCGGGGGTTTGCATGTCACTGTCCAGTAGTAACTCCTCTTCTAACTTGCACACCTTGTTTCTGGCCACCAGCTGAGCCTCTGTTGCCAGGAGGGCTGCCCACCACCGAGGCCAGCCTATCCCCGCAAATAGGCACCCGGCTTCCTGGCCAGCCCTTTGCAGTCTTCAATCCTCCGTCAGTCTAGCCAGGCGCGCTGGAGCTTTCGGAGCAACTCGCTTCTCCGGGGGCAGCCCGCACGCGCCAGGGAAGCGGACTACAGAGCTCTGCACAGACCCTGCGGCCTTATCTCCCCGTCGGTTCCTCTTTTTCCCAAACCACTTCTTTGTAATCCTACCCACCACACCAAATATTTTGTCCCGCCAAACCCGCAGCTAGAATCACCCCAAAAGCGGTGGCAGGAGAGTACCCGCAGTGCCCCAAACCATCCTGAGATGGGGCTGGATGGGATTCCAGAGAAAGAAGCAGTAAAGGCCAGGGTCATCAGTGAAAAGCATTTATTAGGAGAACTTACTTACAGAGGGCTACGGAAATCTTCGCCACAGACACCTAGAGAAAAGGGGTGGTCTACCAGGGCATGTCTGCAGTGAGGGGGTCAGGGTATGGAGTTTGTACGAGGTTTAAGGAATTTTGCTCAGGGCTGGGACCAGTTTCTTTCAGTGTTTTGGGCAACAACCTAGATACTTTGTCAGTGCCTGGGAATGATCAAGGCCTCTGTTTGGGTTCAAGCCTGCTGGGAAAAACCTGCAGCTGGCTGGAGTGCTGGCCTCCAGCACCCTGTGATTTTCCAGTCAGGAAACAGAAAGAAGCGGGGGTGGGAAGTAACTGGGGGACCCTACAATGCCATTTCCTCACTCACCAGTGAGTCCTTACTTACTAGCTGCCCAGCCCTGACTTCCCATATTGGTCCTGCTCAGGTTTTAAATGACAATCACTGGAAAATCACAAAATTATTATCACTCTTTTTTTATTATTATTATTTTCAGCATATTATGGGAGTACAAATGTTAAGGTTACATACATTGCCCTTGCCCCCTTTCCCCCCTCTGAGTCAGAGCTTCAAGCGTGTCCATCCCCCAGTTGGTGCGCATCGCACTCATTATGTATGTATATACCCATCCCCTCCCCCCACCTGCCCGACACCCGATAAATGTTATTCCTATATGTGCACTTAAGTGTTGATCACTTAATACCAATTTGCTGGTGAGTACATGTGGTGCTTCTTTTTCTATTCTTGGGATACTTCACTTAATAGAATGGGTTCCAGCTCTTTATGGATATCCTCATCTGTGACATTTCCTCAAAGTAATATCCCTCCCTTTTCCTAAAATATCCTCCTTCTGTCTTCTATATATCCCACTTATTTTTAAGATTTTAGTTTAGGTTCCATTTCTCTGTGAAATTTTCCTCCTTTCCACTACAAAGTCTCCTGCATTACAGTTTTCAAACTTTCCATTCTAATGGCCTTGTATCTAAATGTCTTTTAAAAAGATCTAATTTATCTGCTTCACATTTAGAGAGCATCTATAGTACAAGTGCAGTGAAGGCTGATTAGCAAATTTCTAAGTCGTGTACATCTATGAACTATTAACATTGATTTAATGTGGCAGAAAGAACATTGGCTCTGGGTTCAAATCCTGATTTTCCTACTTTCTAATACATGATCTTTGAAAATCCTTTCACCTTTTCAAATGTGTATGTTTACTTGTGAAGTTATAATGCACACCTGGTAGGTATGTTATAAGTGTGAATTCTCCTTTGATCAGCTAGTACAATGCTTGGCATAGAATAAGCACTCACTGAATAATAGCTATTAATATTCTAATTCTACCACTACTTGACTGATTTTTCATCATTTCAATTCAAGTTAGTACTACAAGTAGGTGTGTCTTCTGCCATCCATCAGTTTTGTAGAAGATAAAATATATATAGTTTTTGATACCTAGGAAGGCAATTGAAGAGAATAATATTTATTAGTAAAATAGAGAACATGTTGGTGGTAACTAAAACGAAAACACCTGCTCAGGAGACTAGATGTGGATATGTGGGTGTGTTAAGCAGAGGCCAGTACATACTAGGGTATCAAGAATGACCTCATGCTTTCTTAGTCTCTATATCAAGAAAGATATAAAACTCTACATTTTTTCTGAGGATCCCTTGAGGAATATCCTGACTGCCCCATTCGTGTTGGCCAGGCATTTCAAATCCCTACTGACCTGGAACAGATTAAAAGTTATAGGACACAGATGAGATTTATGTGACAGCCTCATGCATCATTTTTCTCACCTCAGTGACCTGAGTCCCCTGAATGCCATTTTTTGTAAAGTGCATCAACACTGGAGAATTTAACAAGTTGTCTTTATTTTGCTTATTTTTCCAAAATCCTGCTCTACAAACTTTTTAGGCTTTTCAGCTACAGAAATTATTTCTCAGGGATATATAAAAGTGTCAATGTTACCAGGCAGTCTGATGATGCATGGCATACTTCTTGCTAGAGCAAAGGCGATGGAGAAGGTAATGCTTTGAATCAAACACTGACAGGAGGCCAAAAATCATGGCATGTAATACATTCTCCAGTGAAATAGGTTACAAATATTCAGAGAGTTGTGAGAAGGCATGCATAAGATGCATATCACACAACAGGAGAGCCAAGACAAAGGTGAGAACTGGAAGAACCTCAGAATTACTCTCATGTTAGGTAAATTGGAATTTTGAACTAAAATACATTGCATATATGTTTGGGGCGCTAAGGGGCAAGAATAAGGAAACATGCTATTCCTTCATTTGGCTAGTTCCTATTTATCTTTCAGAGCTCAACTCAGCAATGACCTGCTTCAAGAAGTTTTCTGTGATCCCCGCCCATCAACACCACCCTCCACCATCCCACCATCTCCCCACTGGTACTACCACCTCCGTCCCCTTCCCCACCACCCCACCACCCCACCACCCCACCACTATCACTATCGTTGCCTCTGCCATCCACAGCCACCGCCACCACCACTACTACTACCACTGCAGCCCAACCTACTTAAGTAACCCTGTGCATGCCTCTTTCAAGGTAATATCACATTATATCTAATTATCACTTGTTACTGTCTTGCTAGACTTATTTTTTAGAGTCAATGATTTCTTTTGTTTATCTTGTTTCCCCAGTGCCTAATAAAGAGCCTTTGCTGAATGAATGAACAAACCTAAAAACGGAATTACTTTTCAGAAATGTTTGCAATATGGAGTTGTCTTCTTTTTAAAAAATTATAGGCAGATTCTCAAGTTTATTAATTCTTTCAAGCCACTAAGGAACACTTAAGGAGCAATTTATTGAATGACACTCTAGTGACCAGAAAGAAGTAATGTGGCTAATTCCAAAAGTAATTTCCAGGCAGAGTTTACTTACAGGAAAAATATGGCTAAATACTTCCTAAGACTGCAGGATAGGGAGCTATAAATTAATTCAGTGGCCTGCATCTTTCCAGACTCTCTGAGAAATCGATATATGGTAGGTGTCACCTGTTGGAAGGTAGTTCTGAAAATCTATTGTAAAGAAATTCTATCCCCCCATTACCTTTATTTATGAGTTAGATAGATTTTTATACATAGAATTTCTATACATGGAAATTCATGTTTGGCTCTAATGTGGATTGTCAACTGCTCACAAATGATGCTTGAACAATAAGGGGAGAAAACTTGAAATTATTTTGTTCATTGTTAAAGGTTGTTCCTTTCCTTTGTGAGACTTATACATACATACTTAAAAAGATGAAGAGACAGAAAAAAAGGAAGAGTGAAGGCGGTGAGAGAGACAGGAAGAGAATTAGAAAAGAGTTTTAAAGTATATATTTATATGCCAACATCATATCAGTCATTACTTACAAAAACCAAAATAACTTTGGAATCTGTAACTTCTAGAACAAGGAATTAACTTACTATATCTGGTCTTAATTCTGCCACTAATGTGACATTAATGATGTATCTTCAACCTTCTGTTCTCTTTTCTGTAGGTTTGGAGGCTGATGTTGTTTACTCTAAGGTCCCTTCATGTTCTGTAATTTTACAAAATTCTATCAATCAGTATCAAGTCTTCCCTGTTTTTTCATCTCTCTGACTCTCTCTAAATTAGAAAACCGAAGTCCATGTCAAGAAGAACAGCACTACAAATGACCACCTACCCAGGGATCTCAGTATTTATTTTTAAACTTACACAGTAAAAGAGAAGTTGCTTTATTCTGCTGCCCAAACTCAAGGAGAGTTATAGACACAATAACTATGTTTGAATTTTAAGACCTTTATCAATCAAATTCCCTCAGGGTTTAATGTTGATCTTGTTCCAATAATTCAACACCTTACAACAAAAAGAAACTAAGACAGACAGACAGAGTTACATGGCTCTCCTAGCTGTTGTCATCACCTCTTCCTTAAATCAATATGCTCCCAGAGAAGGGATAAATACCTTACAGTCCAGGAATAACCCATCCATTTACATACCATCCAGCCTTCTGATCTTCCAGCGCTCACTCCAGCCTTCTCCCCACCTCAGAGCAATGAACATACAGGAGGAAGGTGAGGGGAAACAAGCCAAAGAATAAAGGAAAGGCTGATTTTGCTTATTGGGTTAAGAATGAAATATGCTAGATTACCATGGTTTTGTATTTTCTTTATTTACTACGTTTTTGCGTTTCTAAGTAATAGTATTAGTAAAACTTTTTTTTTAAAGTCTCTGCCTGTTTCAACTAACAGAGCCTCTTACCCTCACAAAAATGACCAAGAGCAGCAGTATATCCCAGAACTCAGAAGCAGAAGGCATGACTCAAGGAGCCAAGCCAAATTTGCAGATCTGGGGGTAAAGCTGGGCCCTAAAATGGGACTGAGCGCCCACACATTCACTGTTTCCTTCCCATTGGGGTGTTCTCTTCTGTATTTGCTCCTTCAAAGTTTACTTTCTGCAATATATTAAGTAACTTGAAGCCTCTAAATGTACAACTTTTTCATGCATTCAGTTCACCCCATTTAAAATGTTATCAATAGCACATTATTGATAGTGAAGTGGGGTGGGTGGTCTTGAGTTGCCTCAACAGACTTTGGTTGAGGTTTTAAACTGATCCACCCAGGGAAAAGTTTCCCAAGAAGAAAGAGAGGCTCCCTGATTCTAAAGGTTCTCACTCATAGCTCTATGGCGAGGTGAAATCCCTCTGAGTCACTCTCCACTGGTGAACACATGGCTAAAAACAACCTTTCAGAATCTAACACATTCTTACCATGTCCTTCTCTACTTTACAGCCTTGTCTGGGCTGATTCTAAGAATAGGTAAGAGACTGCCTAGAAACACCGAAGAGTAGCTTGGAGAAGAGAGGGTTGTTTTCATGTTTCATGCTTTCACATTTTTGACCTTTAGAAAATGAGTTTTAAGGAGAGGTTAAATAATTTGAAATATTATTTCTTTGGAATATAAAAAAAAACTTCTGAAGGTTTCTGTGCAGGTTTTGTGGAACCTGATGTTAGCTTTTGAGTATCTCAGGAATAAATTTCCTAATGAATTTAAAATTAAACTTTGACTATCTGACACTTCATTAATAAAACACACCACGTCCAGCTAAGCAATTTTAGAATTTTACTTTCAAAACACACACATGCACATACCCCAAAATTGTTGACAAAAATTGAGGAAGTCAGATGCAGATATTTTTCTTTCAAAATCTAAATCTGCTTCATAAAATCAAAAATAAGCACAAATGTCAGCCTTAAGTCTTACACTCAAAGGATTTATATTTTTCAAGTAGAAGATGTTGGAAATTAAGTTGAGTACATACATAGAGACAGACAATGTGTGTGTCTGTGTGCGTGTGTGTGTGTGTGTATATATACACACAGGAATAAAAGAATCTGAAGGTATTATTATCGTCTTATAAATAGTTTTATTTTTACCAAAAATTAATGTTCCTTATAGCTCTATTTAATAGTACACATTAAAAAAGCAAAAAAATATAATAAAAATTAACTATAAATGTCATGATCCACATTAAATCATTATTTATGTTTTTAAAGGTACCCTTCCAGTCACTTAACATCTCAGGACTTAAAAACAAATAAATAAACAAAATAAAAGTACCTTTCTGGTCTTCTTTCTAAGAATTATTTTGTTTTCAAAAATTACTTTATACCTGGTTGTGTTATCTATCATTTTTGACCTAATCATATACCATGAATATTGGTCCACATTATTAAATATCATCCCACAACATTATTATAAATATCTGCATGCTTATATTAATGTATGATTATATTATTTATTTAATCCATGTAGTATCAATAGAAATTGGATTATTTTTAATTATTTGAAATTATTGAGACTTCTATTATGAATATCTTGAGTTATTATTTTCTAAATGAAATATTCTAGAAGCCAAAATGCATTTTGAAATTATAACCCACAAATACCAAACCTTCCAACAGTTGACTTTCGAAGTGCTTTTTTTGCAAATATCCTTATCAATACTGATTATTAACATAATTTAGAAATTTGATAGGTAAAAAATGGTATCTAATTTTTTGTGTGTGTATGTATACATGTGTATATAAATACATATATACATTTCTTTGAAATATATATATTTTTGGATCATTAATGTGGCTATATAGCTTTATATGTTTGTTTATTATTTTCATTCTCCTTTTGAGAATTGCTTGTTCACAACCTTTGCCTGATTATTGTCTTTTATTGATTTCTAAGCATAATTATATATTAAAAACTTTAAGCTCTTGCCTATCAACTCTCCAGCTGATACTTTTTCCTAGTTTATTATTTACCTTTCACTTTTGTCCATGGAGTTCACAAGTATGAAAGTTTTAAATGTTTAGGAGTTAAAATGTATTAAATGTATTAGCCATTTTTATTTCTATATTCATAGTCGTGCTTAGAAAGTCTTTCCATAGCTAGTATTTATATAAATATTCACTTACATTTTTTTAAGATTTATATCATTTCCCTCAGTACTTAAGTCTTTAATTTATCAAAAATTGTGTTGATATATATTGCAAGTTATGAGAGCTATTTTTCTTCCAAGTAGATAACTGGTTGTTCACCCCCCAAAATATTAAATAATTCATCCTACCACCATGGCTGTAAAATACTGCTTTTATTTCACTGAATTCTTCTATGCATTTATGTCTGTTTTCAGACTTTCTATTCTGTTCCCTTGATCTCTTTAACAGTACCTGGACTTATATTATACTTTTTCATTTATTATTTGGCCTTTAATAATGAAGCACAATTTACATTTTGTTCTATTAGATTTAGGAATTAAGTGATCTCTACTTAATTTGCTTCCTTCTAATTTTCTTTTCAATCAGTGGGATTCTCTATGAATATGATTTTTTATTTCCACATTGCTAAGATTTATTGAATAACTTTTAAAATTTTTTCTAATTTTATAGGATTATAATCAGAGAATATAACTTCTAAAATCTCTGCTAAATTTCTACTTTTTAGAATTTTTAAATTCTTTTTAGTTAAATACATGACTAATTTTTATAATTTTTGCATAGAATAAAAAGTATTTTCTCTGACCCAGGGATGTATTAACTGTATTCTTTCTCCATGTCCTTATTTCTGAAATGGGTGTATTGAAGTCTTCCACTAAAATAGCATTTGTGTTTTCATTTTCTACTTGATTTTCAAATCGTTTTTATGTATTTATTCATATTCTGTATTAGCTGGTGTATAAAAGGTTTTGGCAGCTATATATTCCTCATAAATTGTGCCTATAATTTATTGTTTTCTAAGTTTAGTGCCTTTAACATTAAATTCTACCTTTTTGTTATTGATATCCTTGTTCATCTCCATTTTGTTTGTATTTGTCTGGTCTTTCTATGTTTATTCTTCCATGTTCCACCACTCACTTTGTTTTAAGGATGTTTCTTTTAAGAATCATATGGCTAAGTTTTGATTTTTAACACAATCTGATAGTCTCTCTTTTAATGACAGAATACAGTGCATTTATATTTAGTAAAATGACACATATTTGATCTTATTCCTTCCAACTTTCCTTATGCCTATTACTAATTTTCATTCCAATTGCCTCGTTTTCCTGCTCTTTTCTTTTTCCTAGTAAAATCAAGTTGCTATTCATTCTACTTTTTCCCTTATTAATTTGGAATTTCTTCCATATTTTCCTTGAAGGAATACCTTTCATTTTTCTGCACTCATAATCAGATGCATTTGTCTCTACTGATATTTGAAACAAGAAACCTACAAACATGTTCTATTTTCCCTCTCCTTCCCATCCCCCATCCCAATAAGATGATACTTTTAGATCACTTCATGTGCTCTCCCCCGCCCATCAGACCTTTTATTCTGTGCCTCCCCTCAGCCCAATTCTTGCCTTTGCTAAGATAGTTTGCTAATTTTAGTACTTTTTGTTTCTGGACTATTAGAATTTTTCTTGTGGTAGGTTCCTTTCTATTTAAGGAATCCCAATTTGGCCCTTACATATTTCCAGACAACCTATTATTTTCTATTTAATGGATAATTTAAACTGACTCTTACTGTCTTCTCTCTTCTTCATTTTTCCTTATTTTAGTTTCTGATATGGTTCATTTCTTCTTTGATTAGAGCCTTTTAACAAGAGATTTTCTGAGAAGAAATATATAGCAAATAGCATAGGCTCCTTATGTAAAGCCAAACCTTGCTTCTTAATACAGGCTTGTCATACCTGATTAAATGAGATTTATTCTCAAAATGACACTCCAGGTATGGACTCAGTTGCAAAATCAATTTGTCCAGTGATATTCTGGTAATAAGGAGGACAGATTCTTAGCCTGTGCAAATAGTTTTATTGCTGCTGGAGGAAGAACCTCAGTAGAAGTATTTCTGAATTCTGAAGGGTCAATGAGAATCAGATATCATTAAAATATTTTATTTCAGTTTAAAAAGCAAAGTTTATTAAATTGAGAGTTAGTGGTACCTTAGGAAGAAAGAGAAAGAGCTTCCTCATACTAACATTAAAAATGGAACATTGAAAATAATACCAGTGATATTTTAAATAAATAACCATAATTTAATTTCCCTCATCAGTTCATTTAGTTGTATGTAATTCATTCTTGTTCTTGGGCCAAACTGTCTGCCTTCTGCCTTTATCAATTATACCTACCTTAGAACTGAAAAAAGTCCTAGAATTCATAACTCAGTCCATTGGTAAAATCTAAAAGTTTTGTAAGCAATTAGAGCTCTGAAGTATATATCCAAGTGTCTATTCTTTGAAGCATCAATAGTGTAGAGTACCAGATAAAGTCCATTCCATGAGGTTCTGAAATTGTCCTTTTTTAAAAATACATTATACTCATCTATAGCTTATGTAATACAAGAACCTACAGACAAATACCTAAAGGAAATGGAAAATTGTTTAATAATGAAACAATGACTGTGATCAATTTATTATAGTGGCAATAGTATCAGAATGAAGGAAAATAATATTCTCTATTGGGATATAGTACATAACTATTTCAAAAGGGTTTGATCAATGTTTTCCCTGAGGATAAGGCTGAGAGTACAGATAAATCTCAAAGGCCTTCCCATAAAATGTGTAATTTCTGAAATATTTATATTAATAACATTTTACCTATGCAAACTTAACAAGGAAAAATTGAGCATGTCGTTTGATTTGACAATTCCTCCCATATAGTTCTTACAGTAGTGTCAAGATAATTGTGAAATATGAAGCATAACAAACATTTATTTCTAGCATTCCTCTTTATAAGATGAAATAATAAATCTTTGTGATTTTCCAAAGGCCCTATGGCAACTTACAAAGGTAGTTTAAGATGTAAAATATATACTTATACTTTTTTTATTTATTTCAGAATATTATGGGGGTACAAATGATTTGGTTACATAAATTGCTTTTCTACTGTGCCCATCCCCCAGATAATGTGCACTGTACCTGTTAGGTGTGATTTTACCCAAATCCTCCTCCCCCTCCCACCTGCTTAATTTCCAATGAATGTTATTTCCATATGTGCACATAGGTGTTGATCAATTAGTGCCAATTTAATGGTGAGTACATGTGGTGTTTGGTTTTCCATTCTCATGATGCTTCACTTAGAAGAATGATCTCCAGCTCCATCCAGGTTAATACAATAGGTCTTAGTTCACCATTTGTTTATGGCTGAGTAGTACTCATCCATGATATAGATATACCACAGTTTACTAATACACTCATGTGTTGATGGGCACTTGGCTTGTTTCTACATCTTTGCAATTGTGAATTATGCTGCTATAAACATTCAAGTGCAGGTGTTGTTTTTATAGAATGTGTTTTTTTTCCTTTGAGTAATACCCAGTAGTAGGATTGCTGGGTCAAATGGTAGCTCTACTTTTAGTTCTTTGAGGTATTTCTGTACTACTTTCCATAGAGGTTGTGCTAGTTTGCAGTCCTACCATCAGTGTATAAGTGTTCCTGTATCTCCGCATCCACACCAACATTTGTCGTTTTGGGACTTTTTGATATATGCCATTCTCACTGGAGTTAAGTGATATCTTATTGTAGTTTTGATTTGCATTTCCCTGATGATTCTAGAGATGTTGAGCATTTGCATATGTTTGTTGGCCATTCGCCTATCTTCCATTGAAAAGTTTCTGTTCATATCTTTTGCCCACTTTTTAATGGGATTGTTTAATTTTTTTCTTGCTGATTTGCTTGAGTTTTTTATAGATTTAAGTTATCAGCCCTTTATCAGATGTATACCATGGAAATATTTTCTCCCATTCTGTAGGTTATCTATTTGCTGTAATGATTGTGGGAGGCATCAGTTTACCAGATTCCAGGCTATACGACAAGGGCTATAGTAACCAACCAGCATGGCACTGGCACAAGGACAGATATATAGACCAATGGATCATAAAAGAGAACCGAGATATAAAACCATTCTCATATTTTCATCTGATCTTTGATAAAGCAGACAAAAACATACACTGAGGAAAAGAATCCTTATTCAATAAATGGTGCTGGGAAAATTGGATAGCCACATGTAGAAGACTGAAATAGGATCCATACCGCTCACCTCTCACAAAAATCAACTCACAATGGATAATAGACTTAAATCTAAGGCATGAGACCATAAGAATTCTATAAGAAAATGTTGGAAAAACTCTTATAAATATTGGCCTAGGCAAAGAATTTATGAAGAAGACCCCAAAAGCAATCACGGCAACAACAAAAATAAATAAATGGGACCTGATCAAATTAAAAAGCTTCTGCATAGCCAAGGAAACCATCATTATTTTCTCTCTAATTTTAGGGTCTGAATTTGGGAATTCAAAATCAAAAGAGTTATTGGAGGAAATTTGGTTACTTGATTAAAATAGAATCATGGATGCTGAGAAATATTACTTGGTTACTATTTAATCAAAATGATAATAGATTATTTTTTAAAAACATCAAACAAGATAACATAATTATTAATATAAGAAACTGTAGTTCTTTCACAAATGATCAACTTTTGCTCTTTATTTTTGCTTTTTCAAAAAATAATTAAGGACATTATAAAAGTAAACATAGAGAAGAGAAAATTATTCTGGTGAGATATGGAGTCTCTGATACCTGCTACCTGCTACCCGAATAGATTTCACAGAAGATGCAGAACAACATTGTATATACCTTATTAAAAGTTCTAAGATTAATTTTTCATTTTAACAGAGAAAAGGTTAACTTCTGGTTTTTCATTAATACATTCAGCAGTAAAAGATTCACAAGCCCCTCTTTGTTCCTTAAGTTATCTGGTGAATAAATGCATTAAAACCAAACAAACTTGGACAAACTTTTAATACATTTCATAGCTTTTCAGTTTCAGTTATTATAATTCAAGGCAAATAAAATTCCATTTCCTCAAACTTGCTATATGTAGTCAGAGTTTGTCCTTCACTATTGTCTCTCATATTCTGGAACAAACTGACACTTTAATATGGGATAAAATCACTCTCCTTTCTCCTTGAAAAATAAAAGTACATGTGCCGTTGTATTTCCTCTCACTATGGCTTTTAGTATAGTCTCAAGCAGTCATATTAATTATAAGTTTTAACTAAATCAGTAACTTCTATTTCATAAACTAGAAAAGAGAAAATTGACAAATGTATCATACTTAAGGATTTTTATCTGTCCAACAAAACTGAAATGAATACTAATAACAAAACTTTCTCCAGCTACATACATCATTTTACACCTTTATAAGGTGGCAAAAATAAAACATTCATTAACATGACTATCTCAAAGATATAGGCACTATATAATGTATCAAAAGTCAGATGCAAAAGTATGTGAAGTTGAAGTTACGTTTAGTAATCAATGTTTCAGTATCTCAGTCTATTGATTATCCTTTGATTAACATAATTTGTAAAATTCTATTGTTTTAAGTTTGCCTAAGGATTTTGGAAATTATGTTCAAACTAACACACTACAAAATTACTTCTATAAAAATACTTATCAGAATTGTAATGGTAAATTTATGTTTTTATAATCATAAACATCATATAACTATAATGTTAGTTTATTTGATCAGTAAGACAATGTAAGAAGTTTAGAATATTCATATATTAACTAATCTCCTTAAGAGAAGACATACCCAAATAATGTTTAAAAAGCAAACAAAAAAGTATGTTGTATTATATTGAGCCCTAATAAATCAAAGAATATTATTAAACCAGCCTAATTCATACAAAGATTCACCTTAATTATATGAGTTTGGAATCTCAAAATGTTTCTGAGATAATAGTTTCTGTAAGAAAGATTTTTTTCCTGCATTTAAAGTACTAAAGGATTAGTAGTTTCTTTATTTGTTGTGAATTCTGGGAATATTTTATTTATTTCTAGAATAAATACTTATTTATCTCTAAAAGCCAATCAGAAAAGCTCCCCTTTAATTTAATAGACATTGTATCTAATTTTTAATACCCTCCACAAGTAAGAAAATATTTTGCATTCACACACAAGAGGTAATGGCTTTCTGAATTACAAATACACAACTTTTAGCCCAGTTGTACAACTTCAGCTGCAGGTCAAAAGTAAACACAGAAACATAAAATCTCACAAGTCTAGATCTCAAGAGCTGTTGCTCTTTCCAGTGGTCACAAAATATTTTTCAGTTGATTTGAGTTCACAAGTAGGCAAACAGAAAAAGATTAACAAATCAAATTCTGTCATCTCTCATCCTTCAGAGCCTAGATCTCCATCATCCATTTGACAGAGATCATCAATGGTCAGACCATAAAACAAAACTCCCAACATTGCTGCCGCCAATGGGGAATGACTTTATTGGCCATTCAGGAACCAGAAAAGGCAAAAGCACAAAATCAATATAGAAACAGAGGGAAAAAATAATAATAGAGAAACAGAGCATCAGCAAAGTTAAAATTCTGTTGCTGCTTGAGATTTACTCCACGGGGCAAGAAAAGACATACTTGAGCATAAGCAGCCCGTGAGGTCCACTTCTCCAGCTGCACAGCTTCTTCAAGAGAGTGCACTTGGGTATTCTAGTGGCTCATCTCCAAAACTTAAAAGAATCATTTTCAAAAAGATAAAACCATGATTCTCATGCAATATAAAATGAATACTTGTTAATAATTTTCTTTATCTCATTAAATAATGAAGAAACCAGTAACATGTTAATAAAAAATTTAAAGAGGATTTAAAAATGAGGTATATACAGGTAATTTAATAAAGGAATGGGAAGATAAAATCCCTGGTTTAGACACAAAACCGTTTAATGTCTTAAGGGTCATGAACTGTATCCGTTGGGGTTATCTTTTCCACCAAATAAAAATTACCTTCATCTCTACCAGACAAAAATCTAGACATTAACCTCTGCCACCACAGACTTGTAAAATAGCTCAGTCAATAGAAGGTCAAGCCCAGATCTGCATGGACAAAGCACCCAACAATCTGGTCTACCTCTCTCCAACTTTTGGATCACTTTTTCCTGGCAGAGCTCAAGAGTTTTATGCACTCTACTGAAACCTGGTGAGCCTTTCAGTATGTACATTTAGAATTTAGAGCTCTCTTCAAATCAAGTACATTTCCTGCTATTATTTCATTATTGACTTTCCTTCGTTAGTTCCTCTATTCCTACAATGAATACAGTGAGTTTTATGGAGCCAACCTTATCTTTTTCCCTAATGATTTCTACCTCTTGATATTTTCCCACAAATTTCTATTTCAAAAGTGACCTTCCTCTCCTTCAAATCAGCCACTGAATTCATTAGATGGAAAGTAATATTTAATTACAGAAAGTCTTATGTGTGCTATACTTAAATCTCCTTAAATGCTCTAATTGTTTTTTAGCTTAAATTATTTTCTATCTCCTCCCACAACTCTATTATACCAAGTGAGTATTCTGTTTGTACTGACTAATTGCCTTTAGGTTGTCATTTTGTTGTTATTGTTGACTCATTGGAGATCCCACCTGACAGTCTCCCTGCCGCCTGACTAGAAAGACTCAGGACTCTCGTGTTCAGCTGATTCTTGGCCTACTGGGGGCTGGAAAATCTGGTATGTTATCCCTCTTCTCCCACTGTGGGCAAGGTGTGGTAGGCATAGACCTCTACAGGCCAAGCTCTTCCCAAGAGCCTCTGCCTGCACCCCAGGGGTCTCCAATGCTCTTTGCCAAGATCTTGCCCAGCCAACAAATAAGAAGGCCCCCATCAATTCTCCTCACCAGAATTCCCACATAGCCCAAGGCTGTACTTAGATCCAGTTCCCCATCATTTCCACCAACCATATGGCACAGCAAAGGCAAGTAGATTGGAGTTGGGAGTGGAGACAAAGGAAATCCATGTCTTTCAGAATTCCCCACCAAGTATAACGTCAAATTCTTCTCCTTACGTGCATGTTGCCCAAAGCCCACTGAAACTGCTGCTTCTGTTAGTCCACAATGTTGTACGTAGCCATGGAGCAGGAGGAAGGGGGCCTGAGATTGGAAGTTGTTCTTAAAATCAGTAGGATGCATGTGAAAATTAAACAGTGTTTAATGAAGAAAGCTAAACTATGTTTTTGTCTTTATTTAGCTTCAAATAAGCAAAGTGGTCATGTCTAGACACCCTACATTGCCAAATCTCAGGTTGGCTTAGCACTGAGTTATTCTCTCTACCAGTCACTTATCATTCAATTAACTTGTTTATCTGGGTTATTTATTTTTATTGAATTTGTATACTTCATACTTCAGAAGGTGGGATATTTAAAGAATGGGTCAAGTATAAAGCCATATTGAACCAGGATAGAGTTCTTGGTGAAGAAGGAAAAGTTAAAACTGGCATCCACAGAATGGGGAGATTGCTTTGGATTTGTTCTCTTGGAGTTCTTCTGAGTTGTTTTGGTCTTTTTTTCTTATGTTGCAGCTGCTATAATAAAATGAGCCTGGGACTGCCTCCAGATGGAGAGATCTTCAGCCCAGGAAGGCCCAGTCATGAATGTCTTAGACCAGCATTTCTCTAAGCTTTGCAGCAAACTATTCTCTTATCTGGCTTTGGTACACTCTTACTTGGGTTGTCTTTCCCCTTCTCACCTGCTGTGTGGTGAAATCTAGACACAGTATTAGTGTGCAGGCTTAGGGGACAGACACCAAAGAGATGTTTGTCTTGGCTGTTTTGTAGTTGCTGTGGTTGTGAGTGTGTTATCATTTGTCTCAACCACTTAATCTGACTACTCTACATTAAAAACATCTGAGGGGCATATTAGTACAGCTCAACTCACAGGGAGACTAAATTTAAGTTTGGAATTAAATAACTCTGACTATTATAGTCTATCTTTATTTGAATCTTTTACATATCACCTTTGCAATCCAGTGCAGAGTTAGGAGATTGATCACTAATGATACTGTACTTAAGATAACGGGCCTTGGTTTGTAAAAGTGGAGAATGATACATCCTTTAGGATTATATAAGGCAGCTCTAATGGCCCTAAAAAGGTTTTATGGCTTCATAAAGAAGAGACAAACCTGAAGAATGATCGATATTATTAGAATCTTGAAATAGATTCACAGATTGTCCTGCCTTGTTCCTATTTGATGTCCATAATTATTCACAGATGAAACAAGAAAATAGACCTAGCTGAATATTTGAACAGTAGACTGATTCTGCCTTTTTCCTTTATGAACAGAAAATATTACTTGCTTTTACTTTGATTAATTTGTACTTTAATGTCTTTTTCCTCTTTATAAGATACAGAAACATAAATAATATGTTCTTTGGTCTTATGGCCTTAACATAAGAATATATTCTTATAGGCTTAGTAACTAGAGATAACGTCTATTAGCATTTTGCTGAATTCATGTTCAGTCTTACATACACACATATCTAATGAGTTCAGTTATATCTACATATTCATTTTATTCAGTGATTTGGACAATGTAGAGCTAGTTTTTAGTGGATGTAATCAAGTTTTTCAACATCATATTTAAACTTAAATTTTTTCTAATTATGAAGTCGAGTAGTAGTATAAGTATCAGTTTAACATCCTTTTACTATTCAATTCTTGCCAGTCCAAGTTGAGAATATACACCTAAAATGTCATTGAACTGTTTTTCATTCTATCTTCTTATCGTTTATACCATTTGTGTACCAATTTATAACGATTACTTATGCTTCAGGCTACATATATGTCTGGCATCACTGCTTTCACTGTGGTTCAGTAAGATCAATCTAAATTTTGTGCCCTTATAAGCAAACTGTTTTTTTTCTTTTCCTCTTGCTTGAAAACTTTAAATTGTTTATATACTGCAAAATCACATTTTTACCAGCATATGCCTAAGGTGTCTCATTTTGCCTAGAACATTTTCCTCGATCTATAGTCTTTGAGTATTTTTTTCAGATTTAGAAACTCTTCTTTATATGTATTTGATTATATACTTAATTATAATTGCTAGTCTATTCATTTAGGCTCATTCTCAAGGGTGCCAACTATTCATAGTTTTATATTTTATCCCCCAGGTCTATCATTTTCTTTCTTATAATTTTTTTCTGAATTATATAAAGCATTCTACACTAACTGTCCCCAATGTGGATTTTAATTCTGTGACTTCTGTGAATTGAATTCTGTGAATTCAATGTGGAGTTTTAATTGTTGTGGCTTCTTTTTCTTAACATTGGCAGAGTTTTCTTTTTTCTTTTCTTTTTTCCTTTTTTGTATCTTTATCAACTCCCCTTTCAAATACTATTGAATAGATATCCTTTTTGTCTTTTGATAACTCAAAGCAGATATATTCTAAATTTTCTTCTTTTACCATGATGAACTTTCACACATATTTTTTAACAGCGCTTTGTAGCAGTGGGTCCTCTCTTTTATGTTATATGAGGCTTTTTAAAGGATTCTGTCTGGTGTTTTTTCCCCTTGTTTATACATCTTTGAAAAAGGAGAAATTTTAAACAGGTCTGGAGGTTGGCAAACAAGAGGGCAGTCTTCCTTTTGTTCCTACTCGGTGTCCCCAACCCTGGCAGGCAGTGTCCCCTCTC
The DNA here is from genome assembly GCA_008086735.1 of Cheirogaleus medius. Taxonomy (NCBI): domain Eukaryota; kingdom Metazoa; phylum Chordata; class Mammalia; order Primates; family Cheirogaleidae; genus Cheirogaleus; species Cheirogaleus medius. The sequence continues at coordinate 25,114,705 of VBSM01002121.1, forward strand.
AGGCCTTTGAATATGGATGAGCACAGCCCCTCTAGTTGTTTATCTGGAAGACTCTATGGGACTTGGTCCCGATGGCAGATCCTCTACTGTAATCCGAATTAATTCCTCACTAATATGATCCTATACAGGTCTTTTTATGTGCACCCAGAGTGTGTGCTTGTGTGTGTGTGTGTGTCTGTCTCTCCCCCCTCTCTCTTTATATATATATATATATATATATATATATATAACCTATATATTGGACAAACATGTTTCATGATATACCAAGAAGGCAACAGTCCCACATTATCCCCTTACTTTGGTGTTTTGTTTTTTCCTGTTTAACGTAAACTTTTAAATTGAAATATACATAGAGAGAAGTTTACAAATCTTAAACATGCAGCTTGAGGAATTTCTGCCTAGTATATATATCCATGTACCCACCAACCAGATGAAAATTAAAACATTATCACACCCCAGACACTTCCCTTGTGCCTCCTTCCAATCATTAAGCTTTCCCAAAGGCAAATACTAGTCTGACTTATATCACCACAGGTTAGTTTTACCTATTTTTGAACTTTATATAAATAGAATTATATCCTATATATTCTCTGTGTCTAGCTTCCTTTGTCTAAGATTATGTTTTTAAAATTCATCCGTATTGTAAGTAGCAAAAAATGTTCATTCTCATTGCTCTACATTATTTCATTCTATGAATATGCCACAATTTATTTACCCTTCCTCCTATTGAAACACATTTAGGTTGTTAACAGTTCGGAACCATAAACATGCCTTTTGGTGCATATACGCTGAGTCATAAGTTATGCGTATATACAACTTTGACAGCTTCTGCCAAATAATTTTCTAAGTAGTACATGAAAGTTTCAGTTGTTTCAATCCTTTTAGTATCGTCAATTTATTTTCAACTTATCCATTCTTGTAGGCATATAGTGATATTTCACTGTTTCATGTGCTTATTGGCCATTTGAATATCATCTTCTGTGAAGTGTCTAAGGGCTTCCCTATTTTCAATTGGTTTGTCTGTCTTTTTCCCATTGATTTGTAGAAGTTCTTTATATATTATGGATATTAATCATCATCAGATACATGTATTACAAAATATCTTCTCCCATCCTTTGGCTTACCTTTCTACTTTCTTACTCGAATTTTTAAAATATTTATATCGGAATAATTTCAAACTTCAAAAAACTTGCCAGAAATAGCACAGAGTTGCTGTTCCTTTACCCAGCATCCCCTAATGTTAACATTAACATTTAAACAACTCAATTATTGAACTCAGAAAACTAACATTGATACAATACTATTAAATAATACACAGACCTTTATTAGAAGTTTACCAATTGTCCCAGTACTGTCCTTTTCTATTCTAGGATCCACCACAGGAACTGACATTGCATTTAGTTGTCATAGCTCCTTAGTCTCCTCCAATATGTGACAGTTTTTCAGTATGTCTTTATCTTTCATGACTTTGAAAATTTTGGGGTGTGCTGCTAGTTATTTTGTAGAATATCCTCAATCTATTGTTTTTTAATGATTAGATTGAGAATATGTATTTTTAGCAATAGTATCACAGAAATGATGTTGTGGCTTTCTTAGTACATCATTTTGGGAGGTATATGATGTTGATATCACTGATGATGTTAATTTTGATCCCTTGGTTAAGGGGACACGGTTCAGTCCATTTTGTGTTGCTATACCTGAGACCATGTAATTTATAAATAAAAGAGGTTTATTTGGCTCATGATTTTGGTGGCTGGACAGCTGCATCTGGTGAGGGGCTCATGCTGCTTCCACCTACGACAGAGAGCAGAAAGGAGGGGAGGTGCATGCAGAGAGATCACATGGCAAGAGAGGAAGCAAAAGGTAAAAACTGAGGGAGCCAGACTCTTTCTAACAACCTGCTCTCCAGTCCTGAGAAAACGAGAACATAATCACTCCTTCTGGGAGGTCATTGATCTATTTATTAGATATCTGCCCCCATGATCCAAACACCTCCCAGTAAGCCCAACCTCCCAATACTAACTCACTGGCAATTAAACTTCAGCATGAGTTTTGGTGGGGACAGAGCACATCCAAACCACAGCAGGGTGCCCACTATATTACCCCACTACAAAGTTACTATTTCCCACTTTGTCTTTAGTAAGGATCTTCTGAAGAGCTCATTTGAAACTATGCAAATATCCTGCTTTTCATCATAGTTTCACCCACTAATTTTAGCATGCATTCATGATTCCTTTCTGCAACAATTATTACTTCAGTGTTTGCCTAAAATAGTTATTTTCCATTTCCATCATTCCTTTTATATTACCAATTAAATTTCTACTGTAATGAAGAGCTGTCTCTTCTCCATTTATTTATTTACATAAATATAGATTCATAGACTTTTATTTTATTCTATATGGGTGATAATCCATTACTATCATTATATATTTGGTTCTCAGAGCATCCCAGATTTGCTCTCTGGGGTATCCTTGTGACATGTCCTTATCTTTTTTGAGAACTTCATTCATTTTTGGTGCCACAAGATGTTATAGGCTCTTTTTGTATTTTTCCTGCCCTGGACATGGAATCAATGATTTCTCCAAAAAGTCCTGTTTCCTTTGTAATAAGTAATGATATTTAGAAAACAAGATCTGAGTCCTAGCTCATTGCCAATGGGTTATCATTAGTTCTAGGCCCTCACTAAAGACAAAGCTAGAAAACAGATATATTCATATTTTGATATTTATTTCTATATCTTTCCAACTGTACATCTATATATATTTAATATTATAAATTCATATTAATACCTCTGATATCTTGATTTGCAATAACTTTAGCTTTCTCAGATATGCATGTGACCCAGTCCTCTCTGTCTTCCAGCTGCAGGAAACACATTTCAAACTCCTTGTGTAGTCCCCTTGAAGCCCCCTCTCTAGATGAATGGCAACCCCCCCTCCAACCATCCCCAAACTAGGAGAGGAACTTATGCCATTCTCACAGTTCAGTTCAAAGAAAACTCTTCACTAATTCCCTCGCAAGATCCTGAGGAGCCCACAAGATATGGAAAACCTTCTTAGGTCTATTTCCTTTATAAATCTGCTGCTGAAGACGCTCTGTTTCACAATCACTCTTTCTGCCTGGCAGACTTGTTTTTAAGCAAACACTGAGGCAAAAAGGCCCAGGCTAATGGTTTATATACATTCTATAGATTTTCTCAAGATTCTGACTGGAGACAAAGGAATAGCTTTAGCTACATTAGAACCATAGTACAGTGCGGGGAGGACTCTCCTGAATTCTGGTAGTTGGTTAAGATGGGACATAGCAAAGGGTAAGAGTGGACACTTTTCCCTACTACTTCCTTCTTGGTGATACACAGATCAAAGTTCTTGATCATCCACGTCACAGAGGCAATTCCCCCAGATGTTGTCAAATCAAAATATTATTTATATTTACATCTTTTCAGTGACACTATGCCTCTACAACTTCATATACTTTCATGAGTATCTTGACAGAAAGGTTAGAAGGTGAATCAGATGTCACTGGTTGGTCATCATCACGCATCAGAAATCTTTGTATATATTTTAGGTTTTTTAAGGTTGTTTTACATTACTTTTTAGGAACATCTTTAAGATAGAGGAACATAAAAAGAAGATGAAAATAGTGTCAAAGGTATGCATAATTAGTTAAACTTTAGTCTGACCTGGGTAACTTCATCAAACAAAATGTATAGCAACTCCAATTTCTAAAAATGATTTCTTCTAACTTTTAAAATGAAAATAGCCACCAGTTTACTTAATACTGCACTGGAAGATAGGGGAAAGGTCTCCATGAGTATAGGCAATTAGTTCTGAAGCATTGGCGGCTGTCGGAATTCACAGAATCTCTGCAGGCTGGTGCAGTTTACCAACCTTTGGGCAGGACTTTTCTGAGGGTTGTAACTGAAATAGCCCTTTTCCACACAAGCAAGCGATGAGTAAGAAGGCAGAGAAGCTTTACCAGGAATGATCCCCAAGGCCAACAGTAACAGGAAAAACAAGTTTGATCTTTTTCTCTCTTTGATAGCCTGAGTTGCTAAAGGGTGAGCTCAAATTTCAGTCTTCTTAATTCTTACCTTTATAGACTTTCCATTCTCCCCTCTAAGCATTTTCTGTCTCTCATTATTTTTATCACCCATATAGTGGACAAGAGTAAAACTTTTCTTGAATTGAATACAGACCTGGTATGTTGTATTTCTAACTGTATTCTTACTTATGCACAAGAGCATGATTAAACACCAAGAAGCTCAAAATAGAGATGCTAAGGCATTGATCAGCTGTTTTCTTTCTCATGTCATCAATTATCAAGGCCAATAAATCATTTGTACTGATTGACTTACTAGAGCACTGTGGACGATGCATTTCTTCATGCACTGAAATAATGTCATTTATCATTACTTTTAATTATCATTGTATGGCCAGTTTTCAGTAGCCAGTAAATTAACAATGCTTCAAAAGTCAGCTAGAATTCAATATTCTTGTATCCATTTTTAAAATTATTAATTCATTCACTTAAATAACATCACAGACATTTACTAACTTTTAAGCACTGTTCTGGGCTTTGTAGTGATTATATCACAGTCCTTGCTTTCATGATAAAGCAGAAATAAATATTATTTGAGCTAGTGTTTACTAAATGCTGCACAAGAAGCACAATAAAATGGCATAGGGATCCAGAAGTAAGGATAAGTGATTCCATCTGAAAACATTAAGGAATGTTTCTTAGGGGGCTTAGGATCTGAGCCTGTCTGTAAAAGCAAGTGGGTTTTGAACACATGAAATTGGGGGATGAAGGACGGACACTCCTAATAAATGGAATAGCATGGAAAAATATATAAATATCCAAAGAAAGACATGTAGCACCATTTGATTAGGTGTATGGGATATTTATAGACATATAGCAGAAGATATAATTTTGTAAATGTAAGTTTGAAATAAGTCAGGGAAGACTCTGAATGCCAATCTGAAGATTTGAATTTGCTTTTGCAATCTTTCCAGCAGATAAAATAAACTTTGTAATTTTATTTACTTAAAAAATTCTGACTGAAGATTTCCCAACTATTCTTTATGAATTTCTTATCTACAAGAAAAAAAGTTTTCAAAATCTACACATTTAATGTCCAACAATATCAATTGGATGATATTTAAAATAAATTGAAATCGACTTAGGCTCATAGCTTATATTATATGTTAGACAGTGCCACCTAATGGTAATATGTTGTATTACAGCCAAGTCTATGGGAAAGAACTCAGACAAAAGCAGTAAACGGTGTTAGGAGAGTCGGACCAGCAGGGAGAGACTGCCCACGATCACAGTAAGGAGTGCAACGGACTTAGCTAAGTGTGGTAAAATGAGAAAGCATGGGATTGGGAATGACCCAAACTTTCCTGAGATAATTACCAACTTCCAACACACACCAGTATCAATCAGTATTTGGGACTCTCCATGCCTGTGGTCCCTGCATCTGCCAGATTATGGCAAGCCTAAAGTATCTTTAAGGATAGTATCAGAGTGGAAAATGCACATCTGATATTTGGTTCTTCCAGGTACATGGGTATTAATGCATGCATACCAACAAGACTAACCCCAAATGCCCATGTATGTGTCTAACACCACACATAAAAAAATAAAATGTATAAGAACTACTTGAAAAAGAGGTAACATGACAAAATGTCATAAAATGCCTTCATTCCCCTGATGTTACTGTTCTGCCACCATCAGTTCAAAGGCCACTGCAGCATTCTCCTACAGATGGCCATGGCTTCGTGCTAGAGGACCTTCTGTTCTGATTACATCCTGAGAATAGAGTGGATGATGATCCGGGCTAGGATTAATCCTCCCAAGCACATGTGGAGGACAAACTCATCCTATTAAAAAAGAAGAGAGTTTCTCTCACACTCACACAATGACTAAAATAACATTCAAAGCACACACTCTCTTGACCACTGTCTAATATTGGCAAACTAGAAAAATGTTTGATTGTTTCAGTGAACAAGGAACTTGGTTCTCACTTATGCCGTGCCTGTGTTTACTAAGAAGACTGTCTTCACAGATGCCTGGAACTCCAGCCTTTAATCCAATGTATCCTGGACTTGGGGAGAAAAAGTAAAAGTTAATGCAAAACACCAAGGTCATTTTAGGTTCTCAGTTTGTCAACAGAAGAGCCTTCCACTCACATCTTCAAGCACTACGCAAAAAGGGAAAAAGAAAATAGTCATATTTGCTTATATGGTTCTAATTGCATATACTTTATTTCAGCTTTCAGCTCAGCCTTATAATTTCAGCTCTTATTTATAAATCAGACCACATAGCAACTTTGAACTATATTTCTATTATGATACAAGTTTGTGGATATAATTCACTTTCCTAAATGACAGTAATTTAACACCATGTATTGAATATCTGTTATATGCCCATTACTGAACTAGAAGTAAGGAAAGGGCCAATAGAAAACAAGCATTCTTTGTTTCCATCATCAAGTGTATGTTTTTTCTCTACATTTGCAGACAAAGAAAATACTCTTATGCACATCAGGATTACTCAAATCTCTTAGCTTGATTTGTGCTAGATTTATATTATATAGTGGCTAAAATATGCTTCCAAATTTTTCAGTTCCTATTCTTGTCTATTTTGTAACCCCTCAAGAACATATGCAAGCTGGAGGAAACATCAGAGAAAGAAAAGGATGCTCAAATACACAGGCACCATCGGTAGACATGTGGCCTGAACACTGATGGGCAATGCAAATTGAATTACTGTTGGATCTAGAGGGATTCAGTGAAAGAGAGTAATCAGGCTTTTTGGGCCCCAACTGCCTTTTCCTGCCCCCAGAGAGAGGGAACTAGTGCGGGTGAGAAAACCTGATGCTTCCCAAGGCAACCCTGCCTGCTGCTGGGCCTGCCAGGACAGGCTCCCTGGTGGGCTGTGAAGAGAACGGCAGGCAGGATAAGTGCTCCCAGGGAGCTGCCTACCCACCACCGCCCCCACAGGGTTCCATCCAGCTGGTAGGAAACCTGCCTCCTTGGCAAGACATATCCTACAGGGACTAATTCTCCTCCCATCTCTCCTGTTTCCCCCACCTCTAGCAGAACAATGTTCCCAGTGAGAATCACAAAAAGATACTGATGCCTTTTTGTCCACCAGTTTGTTAATTTCCTTTAGCATGAACCCCAAGCCCAATTGGAATTCTTCTCTAAAACCCCAGCTGCACAACATCTTTCATAAAATTAGATGACAAACAGCTACATGAAGTTCATACTTCATGACTATCACATGTCTACAAGAACTTTTCAACCTTTCTCGGCCACTTGACAGTGTATAAATTTCCTATAAACTACAGATAATGTAATTTTTTAACTCAATCTGAAGTTTTTTGTCTTTTGATTAATGAATTTAGCCACTCGCATCTTACATAAAAAGAGATTTACATACTTTGCCCCTTTCATCAGATCTCAGGTTTACTATTCATTATTTTTTATTGTTGTTTCCTCATTTCTGTTTCCCTACATTTGCTGACTTGGTCACATTTTTTCATTCTCTTGTCTTCATCACTCCTCCACCTCACCTCCATTAATTAGGAAGTTAAGCTATGTTTGTGAATTTAGCTGATAATTGAATCTATATTACTCTATTAATATGTCTAAATTAAAATAAAATTTTGCCTGCCACCTGAATAATTTGCTTCATCCCTTCCTTCTCTGCCATGCTGCCACTAAGCCCAAGGTTTTGCTTAAGTAGAATTTGTCCTGAGAACTTTCTTCCACAGTGGTTCAAGCTAAGCAGATCTCCATCTTAACCTGGCAGTCACATCCCTAATCCTGGGGACGCAGGCCAGCCTGCTGCAGGCCAGCTGAGGCAGGCTGTTCCCAGAAAAGAGTAGCAAAGAAAGCTGGGACCGTGCTGTTCAAACTATCTGTGGGTGAATAATGACCATTTGTTTAAATTTTAAATCCTTTACAGACAATTTTTTGGTAAAATACGATATAAATGAATAACTAGAAAAATGAAATAAAAAGACATACAAAATACAAGCCCAAATCTTTTGTTATTAGATTCAGCAGACATAAAAGTAAATTTCAATACACACGATCAGAACGAATATAACCTGGAGGGGAAAATCACAAAACCATGTTACATTGTTCATTGACAGAGTGTTTACAAGAGATTAATATAGAGAATCCTTATTACGCTTGCCACTTTTACTGATTCTGCAATCAAAACAAAAAGTTATGAAAGAAATAGTGGTCTACATGCTAAATGCTCTACAGATACTTTATACAAACATCCTACATATCAAGATTTAAAGTTTTTAATGCTACAACAGAACCTGTTTCTTGCTTATTAACTTATCTAAATCAGATAGAATTATTATAGCAACAACTACTCACTGGAATAATGGATATTGGAACAATTTCTATGTTGTGTTTGATAATACTGATAGTAGAGAAACAAGTCTTACAGAGGTATGTTGGCAGGATGGGAATAAGAAATTTTAAGGGCATTTCAGCAGGTTCAGAATATTCATTCAACTTTTGGCCAAAATGGAGCAAGTGACACTTCATTTGCAAAATTCAACTTCTTCTCATTTGCCCTTATCCAATAAAAGGATCATTATACTTCCATCTTTACCAGTAGGTAATCACAACATTTGTCCTACAAAGTTATAGTTAAATTTATATTATTTTAATGAAAGTAGCCGATTTCAGATTTTATACATTTTTGGATTTGAGTTTATCAACTAACTTTAAGATATCACCCAGTTTAACTTGGTTCCACTGTGCCTGCCTAGTGCATCTCCTTCCTGGGCTCTCTTCAACCAGGCAAGTCTCCTGATCACAGGCTTGCATGTCATGGTAATGTCAAAATTTCTAGAAGTTTCTAAATGTCCACTTTCAACTTCAGTACAAACAGACCAGTACTGGTCCGCAGACCAGACTTTGAGTAGCAGCATCCTAGAAGTCATTGCTGAAAGCTGGAGGGAAACCCTGATTTTCCTTCTTTGAGGACTGGAATGAGGCTGAAAGGACCATCACCAACTGGGGAGCTTTGGGAAAAGATCAATTCCAGGGGCTCTTGCTTGTTGTGTTTTTCCCAGCCAGGAGCTTCTCACAAGTGGATTTATCTGTCTGCAGTGGCTTCCAGATACACACACACATTCCAGAGCAGCACTGTCCAATAGAACCTTCTGTGGTGATGGAAATGACCTAGATCTGTGCAATCCAATTCAGTAGCCACTAGCCACAAATGGCTATTGAGCACTTGAAATGTGGCTAGTGTAACTGAAGAACTGGAATTTTTATTTTATTTCAGTTCATTTAGATTTAAATGGCCACACGTGATCAGGAACTACTGTATTGGACAGTGCCTCCTTGAAGCTTTTGTCAGGCTGGGATTCTGGGAGAGGAAGGCCCCACTTGGGAAGCAGAGGCCCGGAGCTTTGCCAGCAGCTGCAGAGCACAGGAGGCTCCAGGTAGCAGAGAGGAGGAGAGAACTGCCATCTCAAATGGGCTCTGGTCAGCTCTCCAGGTATCTTTCACCTCTCTGCAGTCTCATGGCATCAGGAACGCTCAAATGTCTCATCTCCAGGACTCTGAAGGTCCCCACGGCACTAGCGAATCCTCTCAGGTCTCAGGGGACCTCTACCTGCTGCCCTGCTCAGATCATGGGGAGCCAACCCCCCTCCTCGTGCAAATGTGGCTTCCTGAGCAAGACACTTTAGGGGACAGTGTGATCAATCACGCAGTTCATCAGGAACCAGAAATGCCAAGTGGACAGGGCAGCTCTTTTTCAACAAGATCCTCAGGCTTCTACTGGCTGGGCCCTAAAGAAGCCACAGAAATCTCTCATTTCACCAGAAGCTTTGAGGACAGCTGAGCCCTCCCCCCTTCTGTCAGTCACTCAGCTCTTCCCCAGCACCACAGGGAACTGGCCGCCTCAGAGGCTCCTCCAAGTTTCCTCCAGCAGGTTGACTTTAGCTGTTACATTGTTCCAGAAATGGAAGTGGGAATGGAAGCTATCAAGCCTTCCACATTCCAAAAGTCGCCTCCAGCAAATTCTCTGAGAAAGTGTTGCATCGTTGCCCTAAATACCTTCCAACCGAATGACTAAGGAGAACTGAATGCTAGACCATTCCAACGTGGGTGCAGAAGCCTGTTCACCCACAGATGGGCGGAACTGTCTGAAACTTGGCTCATTTTACATTTCACTCAAGGCGCTCTCCCACCTCTCACTGCGGGACCTCAAGGGACCACACTCTGTGGTAGCTCCTCTTCTGCCCTCCTCCCTTGGTCTATCTTTTTGGAATATGTTCTGTTTATTATTAACACTTTAGAGCTATGAGACTTAAAGATCGTTCAGTCTAAGCCCCTAATCTTGCAGCTAAGTAAAAAAAAAAAAAAGAAATCCCAGGAAGGACAAATAGAAGATGTGTGTACTATCATTCTCCCATCTTATACCCATGGCAGAGACCACAAATTAATTAAAGCAATCTTTTCTATAGCTCCTGGATGTGGCCTTAAAATCCTTCTTGATAGAAGGCTCTAGGCAGTCTTTTCACATTTAATCATAAACACGAATGGCTCATCACACGTTAAGCCCATTTGCCAATCCAGTGTTAAAATATGCCAAAGTTGTTTGTGGCAAGATTGGGGCCTGAACATCTCCTGGGACCCACGTCTCCTGTTTCTCAGGTCACTGATCCTTTGTACAATATCACAATGCTGTGCTTATGTTCAAATGTCACACTTGACATTTTCTGCAAATATTCCACTTGGGGTTCAGTTTTCCGAAAAAAGAATCTAATCATGTTGTTGTCTTTTAACTTTTTCTTTTGAATAAGTAATGCATTTACATGGTTCAAACTCAAAGCAATATAAATCTACATTCTAAGAAGTCATGCTCCTCCCCATCCCCATCCACTCAATTCTTCCGGTTTTATTAGTTTCTTGTTTATCCTTCCAGGGTTTCTGTGTGCAAATACATGCAAATCAAATATATATTCTTGTTTTCTATGCTGGTTATGCACAAAAGGTAGCACACTGTATACAATTTTAGCACCTTGCTTTTTTTTTAACTTGACAATACTACCTGGAAATGGATCTTCCTCATTTTTTAGCAGGTACCTAATCATGTTACCTTTGACATTTACGTGATTCGAATAAGATCCAATCTGCAAGACGTGCTTTCTAAGACTTACTTTTGTCCTCTCTGAGATTTGATGCCACTATTTGAGCAGTTAACACCTAAGTGGCCCTTTTTGCGTAAGTTAATTATCCATGATCATCCTCAAAATGTAGGTGAAGTTTTCTCTATTAGCCAGCACTTTTATTTAAAAATGAACTTTATTAAAACCACTACATAAAATGTTACTTTTGAGGAACATTTTTAACAACAACAACAGAAAAAGGACAAACACATAATGTATCATGGCATGGACAAGAGTTAGGTATTTTGGAATTGCCAAGTATAAACCTGAAGGCTTCAGAATTAATTTTAAGGACCAAGCCCTGGCTTTTGGCAGATACATGTCTGCTTTTAAAACTGATGTCAGTTTCACTCTTAGAAAGCCACAGGCTGCTTTGTCTCTTAGAGCCTTGGCAGAGACACTTTGAATCTGCAGCTGCCCCAGAATTGACCCTCTGGACTGGGCTCAGATTAAAAGGACCCTAAAGTGTTAGCCCAAACTCTTCTGTCAATTGCCTTGAGCGAGCTTGCCTGATCTATGAAAGGAAAGTGTGAAGTCTTTGATCTGTGCAGCATCCTTGTAATCTCTGATCTTTATTACCTTCTCTATAAGTACAAATCACTTTTGCATTCTTCAGTTCCTTTCAATTCCCTTGATAATAAAGAATGACCTGTTAAAAGATAAACTTAAGCACATTAAAATTTTAGCAAGTTTATTTGAGCATTCAGAGATTCATGAATACAGCAGCCCCAGAGTGCAAACAATTCAGGGTTCCACCAAGAGGATGTGAGGGGAACACTTTTATAAGGTATTTGTAGAAGCAAGACAAAGAGAATATTTGATTGATTTAAGTGGACAGTCTCTAGTTAGGGGTTAGTTGGCAATTTCTGATTGGTTAAACTTAAGTTTTATTTCATTGTTTAGACTGAGCTGGGTTTTGGTTTCTTTATGAAGGGAACCCAAGGCACTACAGCCATCTCAGCCTAATGGTCTCCCAAGTAATTACTGTAACAGACTCCCTCTCTAAGAAAGTCAGCATCCCTATGGGAAAACAAATACTGGGACACTATGCAAAGCAAAGAAACAGACTTAAGGATATAGATCCTCATTTGCCTCAAAATACTTCTTTGGATGACCAATTTCATTGAACAAAGGCCAAGAATGGATGGAGAAAAAGAACAGCAAGACCTTATAGCTTGGACTGTTGATGCCAGAGAAGTGTTGATACCACATGGAGATTATTTTTTGCCTCTTTCCTACTACTGCTCCCCAGAGACAATCTGGTGCCCCTGCCAGTGTGGCACAGCAGGCAACATTGCTGCATTTGCACATTGCAGTGGCCCAGGACAGGGCAGGAGCTGTGTGTTAGTCTAAACTCTGGACAGGAACATTAGACTTAACAACACAAATTGGTAATTTATTTCTTCCTTATAGCTAAACACTTAATGATCCAAATCTTGGCAACTGAGCTGTGTGATAGTCCGCTGCTAGATGAGCCATCTCGACTTTCGAAGTTGCTGTTGTTTTTACATTACCCCAAGTGTTAGCATTACGTTGTGAGCAAAACCAATTTTCTTAATCATCCACCATCTTCCCAACCCTTTTCCGCTGAATTATACCACCAACAGGCTGCACAAATTGGGCATCTGAGATTTAGTTGAATCAGTAACACCTCAAAGATCATTTATGGCTGCAGCAATAAGACTCTAATTTCATCTAATTAGAAAGCAAGATTATTTCCCTAAATCCTCACTAATATTTCGAGTTGACAAACAATGAAGCAATCCTGACATGGAGAATAAATGAGTTTCATGAAGCCACTGCTTCTTTGCTCCCTCTTCAATAACCCGACGACTATGCCCCATGTGCAAGTTTAAGTGTCAAGAACAAAATATATAAGCATCTGTCCCAATGTTGTTAGCCAACATACCCCCAAAGAAACTACTTGAGTCTTGAGAGGCATTTTAACCCTGGGACAACCATTCACCAGGAACATTGCTACTGCTTTTATGCTCAAATTCTTAAACACTCAGGAACAGAGATAAATGTTGCTTGGCCCCTTTATCATGAGAGTACTTAAGTATTTACTAAAGCTAATGTTTCCCAATAAATTACAGCACATTCCCCAAAGATATTATTTCTCAAAAAAGCTATGAAGCATTTAAAAAGAATAATCAATAAAATTTCTTGGGGAACTGGCAGTCTGACTAAGCCTGCTGTAGCTTGGTACAACAACTTTTTTCATCTGAGACAACACCTGTAGATATGTCTGTTTTGAACATACATGGCGATCTTAAAATAAATGTAAAATTATGGGTACAATGTTAGCAAGTGTGTTACATAGGAAAAAATATAGGAAATGCACAGAAAGAATAGGGGTAGAGAATGGAAATAAGAACTAAATGAAAACAGGGGAAATGAAGAGAAAAGAAAAGAAAGGTAAAGGGTGAGAGAACCTCTGCTGAGTCTAGCTTGACAAGTGGTACATGACCACTTACTTACCCCATGAGGGGATTTGGTAGGTCAGGATGTAGGTGATTGACTAGGTGTCCTGTGAATGTACCTGGCTTTGTCCCAAAGCTCTTAATGCACAGTGACCCTGGCAGGGTCACTCCCTGGGACAATTCATTCTATACTTTGGCTTATTTGGCAACATTTTCTGGAAAGAAAGGGAGAGGTTGTATTGGGGAAACAATAATAAAAGGGGTATCCAGTGGAATACTGAGAAATTCTGAGATTCCTCTCCCTCAACAGAAATTCAGGCAGGATCCCTTAACATTTGTTCTCAGCAAAATTAAACATGTCACCTACTCCTGTCATGTGCAATGGAGGGAATACAATGGGAAGAGTTTGAAAGTTGCTTTATGTAAACCTAAAAATGTCTAGTAATTTATTTTAAAGTTAATATCTCACTTTGAGATATGTAAACTTACATTTCCTAGAAATCTAAAAAAAAAAACAGCTAAACCCCTTGGCTTTCTGAAGACCAGTTGTGCACCTTATTAAGGCAAACGTGAGCAAAGCAGAGGGCCTGCCTGTTGTTTTTCCTCTCTCTCTAAGTGCAACTGGCACCCCAGCGAGAGTCTGGAGACTTGTTTGTTGTTCACCTAACAAAGGTGATAGCTATTAAGTAGGTAGTAGAGTGGGGATCCTAGCTCCACTGTGTCCCAAGATTGTTCCCTGATCTCTATACCACACACCAGTCAGTCATTTGTACTCTGATTAATTAACCAATATAAATTTTTCAACTTTCGCAGAAATCTGAGAAATGCAGAGATGCTAGAGGGCAAGTCCAGAGGCCCCACCTTCTTCTGGTCACCTGCCTGCCTTGTGTGGAGCCCCCTAGGAACCTCTGACTTGGTGGAACTGGGGACCCTTTTAACAGCTAATGTTTAGTAAGCAGTTAACTATATGCCAAGCACTATTTTGAGCACTGCATATGAATCAACTTATTTATTACTCACAACTACTCTGAGAAGTAGTTATCTATGTTTTATAGATGAGGCAACTGACACAGAGAGGTTAAGTGGCCCAAGGCCTCACCACAAATGGGTGGGGAGGGGTCCTGACTGTGAGCAGGGACTCACAGCTGTGCCTTCCTCTACCACACCAAGCCACACTTCGCTGGACTTCTCCCTCTTCTTTTCTGAGCTTGCTGATATTTTTCTTTAAGTTCATGGCCCCCAAATGCTCGGCTTAAAAAATATATTTTTTATTTTATTTATTTATTTCTATTATTTTTTATTTCAGAATATTACAGGGGTAAATGTTTTGGTAACATTGATTGTTTTTGTACTGCTTGAGTCAAAGTTATAAGTGTATATTGTGTATACAGATAGTGTACATTGTACCCCTTAGGTATGATTTCACCCATTCTGTCCTCCCCCTTCCCACCTGTATGACTTCCATTGAGTTTTACTTCCCTCTGTGCACATGAGTGCTGATTGGTTAGTTCCAATTTAGTGGCGAGTACATGTGGTATTTGTTTTTCCATTCTTTAGATACTTCACTTAGAAGAATGGTCTCCAGTTCCACCCAAATTGTTGCAAATGGTATTAGTTCACTTTTTATGGCTGAGTAGTACTCCATGGTGTATATATACACCACATTTTATTAATCCACTCATGAATTGATGGGCACTTGGATTGATGCTACATCTTTGCAATTGTGAATTGTGCTGCAATAAACATTCATTTGCAAGTACATTTTTGATAAAATTACTTTTTTTCCTTTGAGTAAATACCCAGTAGTGGGATTGCTGGATCAAATGGTAGTTCGACTTTTTTAGTTCTTTGAGGAATCTCCATACTATTTTCCATAGAGGTTGCACTAGTTTGCAGTCCCACCAACAGTGTATAAGTGTTTCTTTCTAGCCACATTCACAACACTATATATTGCTTGGGGACTTTTCGATAAAATCCATTATCACTAGGCTTAGGTGATATCTCATTGTGGTTTTAATTTGCATTTCTCTGATGATTAGTGATGTTGAGCATTTTTCATATGTTTTTTGGCCTATAGATTAGTATATCTTATTTTGAAAAGCTTCTGTTTATGTCTTTTGCCCACTTTTTAATGAGGTTATTTGATTTTTTTTCTTGCTGATTTGCTTGAATTATTTGTAGGCTCTAGTTATTAGCCCTTTATCAGATGTATAGCATGCTAATCTTTTCTCCCATTCTGTAGGTTATCTGATTGCTCTGTTGATTATTTTCTTGGCTGTGCAGAAGCTCTTTAATTTAATCAAGTCCCATTTGCCATGTTTCCCCGAAAATAAGACAGGGTCTTATGTTTATTTTTCCTCAATAAGACACCTTAGGGCTTATTTTCAGGGGGTGTGTTATTGTCCCCTCAAAGCCTCAGCTTGCAGCACGCACAGGATGGCGGGACATGACAGGGGGAGCCGACCTTGTTGGTGGGGCTGCCTGCACCTTTCCGGTCACCTCTGGGATAGTAGCTGAGAAGGGCTGCTAGTCTTCTTTACCACTCTGCAACAAAATGCATGGGTTATGCAGATACACTGCGTAGCCATGCCAATCACTAGGTCTTATTTTCAGGGTAGGGCGTATATTGTGCAAATGCTTAGAAATCCTGCTAGGGCTTATTTTATGGGTAGGTCTTATTTTCGGGGAAACATGGTATTTATTTTTGTTGTTGCTGTGATGGCCCTTGGGGTCTTCTTCATAAACTCTTGGCATAGGCTGATATCTAGAAGAGTTTTTCCAACATTTCTTCTAGAATTAGTATGGTTTCATGTCTTAGATTCAAGTCTGTTAGCCATCTTTAGTTAATATTTACAAATGGTGAAAGATAAGGATCCTGTTTCAATCTCCTACATGCAAGTATCCAATTTTTCCAGCACCATTTATCAAATAGGGATTCTTTTCCCCAGTGTTTATTGCTGTCTACTTTGTCAAAGATCAGATGGCTATATGTGGATGGTTTTATATCTGGCTTCTCTGTTCTGTTCCATTGGTCTATCTCTTTACTTTTGCACCAGTGTCATGCTGTTTTGGTTATTATAGCTTGAAGTCTGGTAAATTGATGTCTCCAGATCTATTCCTTTTACTTGAGGTTACTTTGGCTATTTTGGCTCCTTTTTTGGTTCCAAACAAAGCATAGAATTATTTTTTTAGAATGGGTCCCAGCTCTATCCAGGAATATACAAGAGGTGCTATATCACCGTTGTTTCGTATAGCTGAATAGTACTCCATGGTATACATATACCACATTTTATTAATCCACTCATGTATTGATGAGCACTTGGGTTGTTTACACATCTTTGCAATTGTGCTGCTATAAACATTCAAGTGCAGGTGTCTTTTTCATAGAGTGACTTTTGTTCTTTTGGGAAGATGCCCAGTAATGGGACTGCTGGATCAAATGGTAGATCCACTTGTATCTCTTTAAGGTATCTCCATATTGCTTTCCACAGAGGTTTTTTTAATTTGATGCTAGGAAAAACATTGCTTCTCCAATAGAACTAGAGTTTCTTCCTCATGGACAGTAATAATTATAGTATCAATTTTACTTTCCTTTTTGCTTTGGCCACAAGGAAGCTCATAAACAGAGTTTTTACTCAGCTACATCATCTGTCCTTGCTTTTCTGTTTTAATTTGTATTTCCCCTAGTTTGATAGTTTTCATTTATATTTTATTATTTCATTGTATATGTTTCTTGACACAAATTTACCTTTGTTTCCCCTGACATCATTTATGGAGAATATTAGGGAGAGAAATAAATTGATACTCCTCAGCCTGGCATTAAAAATTACGTTCTATCTGATCTCCTCCTACCTTCCTGACCTCAACCCCCACTCCTCCCAAATAAGAACATCATATTCTTGCCTAACTACCAACCCCTTTACCAGTACCCAGATATCCTCTTTCTTTTCTTTGAACACTGTCTCTTGATTCTTCAAAGTTCAATCCAAATTGTAACTCCCATTTTATAGTTTTCCCTGATCATCCTGGATCAAAGATTCTTTCCCCTCTCAACTCCAAAAAGCACTCTGCTAACACCCTAAATACAAGTTCACATTTAGACTCACATTGTGCCCATTTGCATATGTGACTTGAAAGAGTACTTTGAGGGAAGGGAGCATGTATCATGTGGGTCACCTTACGCAGCCTACTGCCAGTTGATGCTATATTAATGAACGAATGAATGAAGGTATAATAGAATGAATTAAGTGCATATGATGAGAATTTTATTTGGTTTAAATTTTAAAAAGATAGCCAATGTGGTAAGTAAAATAACCTATTATTTTTACTTTTCCTGCTTCACTAGCTGTTCAAAAGAACGCATAACCCAGGATTTGGTTGAGTGGGCCGAAGTCTACTCAAAATACATAAGACTAAAAGAATAGATGATGTGGCTTTTAAGTAAAGCCAACGAGGTTCTAGAATGTGGGCTAAGGTGGGTGAGATGTCTGTGCAGAGAACATATTTCCATCTTCTCCAGAACCACACTGCTCACCACAGGGCTCCTGGCACCATTTTTAAAGACTTGGAGGCCTTTAGCCAGCGGTTTTAGGACCAAAGCTCCCCACGGACTCTCTCACAAGGATCTGCAAGGGGAGCAAAGTAACATTGACTTTGGTGGCTGGCAGACAGTGCGACACAGCAGCAGACAGGAAGCCTGGCACACAGCCAGCTGAGAAAGTGGGACATCTGTGTGCAAGCCAAAACATCCCACGACCTTGAGTTGAAGGGACGAGCCCTGGCAGGCACCATTGAAGAGCTCAGACTCCCTGAGGTGAAAGCGAATTTCACACACAATTGCCAGGGAGTGGCTCGTGCCACATTCACCAGCCTGGCACACAGCACAAATGAACAGAAAAAGAGTCTCACTCTGGCACCCAGGCTGGAGTGCCTTGGTATCATATCATCATAGCTCACTGCAACCTTGAACTCCTGGGCTCAAGTGATCCTCCTGCCTCAGTCTCCTGAATAGCTGTGACTACAGGCGGGTAATGAGCTTGGAAGTCTTCACTCCATCCCAACCACAAGCAAAGAGCTGAACAAACTGAAAAATCACAACTCTTCTTAGATCCGTCAGAGAAGTGAAGTCACAGGGCAAACCCAAAATTAGAGACAGACAGGCAGATATAGAGAATCACAATTTACCAAAGCAGAAAGCTTCACAGCAACCGATATTGGGGCAGGAAAACCTGAAATGTAATTGCTGGAGGCTCAGTGTGGACAAGTCTCAGAGATTAAAAACTCCAGGGAGGTCTAATCACAGGAGGACTCTCAGGCTCTCGTGAGTTTTATCTCCAGAAGCTCTACCAAATCCTCACAGTGAATGTCAAAGAATAATCCCCTTGGGATTCTGACTGGTGGGGGGTTGGGGAGAGTGGAGGAACCATTTTGAAATATTCCAGAGCATTCTGATCTTCCTAATAAGACCTACCCCCAGGAAAAACTATTTTACCAGAACCTCACCTGCTAGGGTTATATCAGAGCCTAACCTGCCTGAGGGAAAGAAAATACCCAACTCCAGCTCCCTCTAGCCTGCCACATGGGGGGAGGGAAATACTCAACTGCAGCCTACTCTAGTCACCTTGTCCCACCTAAAGCAGAGGGTGGTGGGGAAGCGGATGAGGAGATACTGAGAGTCGCTGGGGAAGGTCACAGTCCAGAGGCACAGGCTGGCTAAAATACTGAGACCTAATCATAGGACTACAGAACACTTGCCCTCCCCCGACAACTCACCAGCACATTACCAAGAGCTTATTTGTTACTTTCTTTCACACAGTACAGCATGTCCAGCTTTCAACAAAAAGTTGAAAAGCATACCAAAAGGTAAAAATCATAGCTCGAAGAGAACTGAGCAAGCGTTGGAACTAAAGGCAGATATGGCAGGAATGTTGGAATTATCAGACTAGGAATTTTTTTAAACTATGATTAATATGCCAAAGACTTTAAGGGAAAAGTAGACAACATGAAAAAGCAAATTGACAATGTAAATAGAGAGATGGGAATTCTAAGAAAAAATCAAAAAGAAGTACTAGAGATCAAAATACCGTAAGAAATGAAAAACATCATTTCAGGAACTCATTAGTAGACAGAACACAGCTGAGGAACAAATCTCTGAGCTTGAGGATCTAAAACTAGAAACTTCCCAAACTTAACAGCAAAGAGAAAAAAAGATAGAAAAAAAGAAACCAACCAGAACTATCCAAGAACTGTGGGACAACTACAAAGATGTAACATATGCATAATGAGAATACTAAAAGGAAAAGACAAAACGGAACAGAAGATATACTTGAAATAATAATAATTTCCCCCTGAATTTCCATCTGAAGACTCCTACAGATCCCAGAAGTTCCAAGAACACTAACTAGTACAAATGCCCTCCAAAACTGCAATTAGGTATATTATATTCGAACTTCAGAAAGTCAAAGATAAAGAAAAAAGCTTGAAAGAAACCAAAAGAAAATAACCCCTTATCTATAGAGGAACAAAGATAAGAATTACATATTTATAGCTAACTGATCTTCAAGAACTTACATTGGGGAAAAGACACCCTCGTCAAGAAATGGTGCTGGGAAAATTGGATGACTATATGTAGAATAATGAAACTGGACCCTTATCTCTCACCATATATAAAAATTAACTCGAGATAGATTAAGGACTTAAATGTAAGAGCTGGAACTAAAAAATACTAGAAGAAAACCTAGGGAAAACTCTCCAGAACATTGATCTAGGCAAAGAAATATGAGCAAATCCTGCTTCTCCCAAGAAACCACTCAGATGGCTTTGGCCTACGTTCCCCTCTCTTCTTTCAACTCTGGGAGACATTAAATACATCTCAGGCTGGAGTTCGAGCACTGGAACCAGACCACCATGTTTGATTGGTAGTTCAGTCACTTAGAGTCCAAGGATGGTGTTAACCTTCTATGTCTCCATTTCCTCTTCTGGAAAATGGAAATAACAATTGCCCCTGCCCCATAAGATTTTTGCTGTCAGGGTAAATGAGTTAATAGACATACATAGTAGGTGTTCAATAAATGTCATTATCATTCAGTTGTACCACAATGATCACTGCATTGTACCCTGTCCTTTCCCTTAATCATTCACTCAGTATGTGTATATCTAATTTCTCTGACTGGAGTGTCAGCGCTTCATGGGCGGGCTGTGCCATATTTAGAGCTGTGCCCCAGTTACACAGTACCAGACATGTTGTATACATTTGACAAAGAACAGATTTTGACATGACAAAACTGGTCAATGCCAGATGAAGAAGTTTTTTTTCTTCTTCTTCTTTAAAACTTTCTTTTTTTGTGTTTTTTATAGCAAAGGAGCAGTCAGTGAGGACCTGTTAGTCTTTACATTTCTGAAAGTAAATATTGGCTACCTTTGGAGATGATTTTGTTTGCGGAAGCTCACCACGATAGTCTTTAGTTTCCACACATGGAAGTGCTCCTGGAAGAGCTATGGTGCAGATGTTGTTCTGTGTCCTGTTTAATGACTGAGCAGATATAATTTTCATAAATTATGTACGAAGAATGGGATGTGCAAAAATTTACATTTCTTTGTTTTTCCAAAATTGATGTTATTTTAGCTCTTGAGCTTTTACTTGCGCTTAATTAAGTTTGTTCAGTCACTTCAAATTTAAATCTTTCACTGTAAATGATTCTGTGTCTCCCACTTCTTTTTCTCTCCTTCTTCACCAGGGTAAGTCAAAGCTCCTGAACTCAACCAGGGCAAGGATGGAGTAAAAAATAGGCCACAAATTCTGGACTTTTAATGAGCTCGTGAATATGACTCTCAGAGGTTAGTTTGTTACATGGTGCTTTGCAGAAAATAGACCATTTTAAACATACTCAATATAGCCACTTTCTTTGTCCTTCATTTTTTTTTTCACCTCACCCAGTTTTATTTATTCTGCAAACTCCATCCCTGATAGGAAGCACCTGACTGCAAGGAAATTACGGTTTCCAGCAAATGCAAAGACCTTCAGTTGGCTTACTTTTGTCACTATTCATAATAGGAACATTTTTCTTTCTTGTACACAGAAACACATAACAACACAAAAAGGGCATGAAGAGAAGTCTCACAATAAAAGGCATCCAAAACATCTAAAGAAAATCACATATTTTACTGTACTCATTATCTCTCCAAGAAGTGACAGTGTGAGAGCCCTTAGACATCTGGTGCAGGGAAAACATTCTGTTCCACTAGAAATGCCCCTTTGAGTTCGATGGCACCAAAACACTGGTCTCCCTTCTACAGACAGATTCACCTGTTAAATGCTGTTTGTTCCTCAGAAAGAGGTTCTGTGTTGTCACATTCACTGGTAAAAGAGGGTCTGGTTCAAGGAAAATCGTGGATTTTAAGGAAATGTGAAGAGAAATGACAGCTCCCTGGGAAGTAACACCTTTTTTCCCCCTAGAATGTAACTTGAATATGCTGCAGCTGAGGGATAAATCATCCTCAAACTGCATCTGCTCTATTGGCAGCCTGCAGAAAGTTCTAGAAGAGCCTGGATATTCATTGGTTTCTCGGAATTCTTGGAGTTATGACCTGTCATTGTATGATTTCACTTCTGAAGCCCCCAGTGAGTTATACAGCATGCGCTTATGTAGGCACAAATCGAAATGTATAAATCAGTATACAGTCAGCCGGGTCTGAGACTTTTACAGCATCCTTTGAAATACTGGTAGCAGACTAAAGTTGCAAAAGCAGATTCTTGGCTTCAACCCAAAGCAATAGGTAGTGGTGTGGTCAGAGTAGTACTAAATTTGAGTTTGGAGAAACTTCTCCTAGGAACCACACACTCACATTGGTTTGCGTTATGAGAATGGTCCTCCCAAGCGTCTTTGGACGTCTCTGGGGACCGTGTCTGCTACACCCAGTCACAAATTCAAGTGGCCAAGTAGTTTGGCCCATTGCAGATGGGCTTGGCTGCCCATGGGTTTTCTGACAAAGACAGATGTTAAGTACTAGTACATCAGTACTAATTATGTAAAAAATAGTCATGTATACTATGAAAACTTAAGTAATGTATTTCACTAAATAAATAATTTTTCAGTAATAACAAAATTCAGAACAAAAGAAAACAAAACTTGTAGAGTAAAATCTTTCTGACTTACACTAAGTTTATTTTGACTCCACTTTCTCAGTCTCTACATAATTGTTTCAAATGAAAATTGCATTTCTAATAATAGATTAATATTATCTTTCTTCTACCCTGCTGTTAGCTAGAGAATCAGACATGCCTATTTGTCCATCCCCAGAGTTTCTAAACAGCCCACCTACTTCTTCCGGAATAGTGTCAGTTCTTCCTCCTGAAGTAAAATATTTTTGGAGCAAAATCATACTTTCGAGAATTTTCTTGTCAAAGCAGAACTCTCTCTCTTTGAACTTCCCTTTCCAGTAATTCTATCCAGGCATGAACTGGTATCATTCTCTGCTTTAAGGCTAGAGAAAACTATCCTTAACTTTTATACACCAGAGGCTTATTTTCAAAGAATAAACATCATTTGATAAGGAGTCAAAATATAATACGCAAGGCCCAGTGCAGTGGCTCACACCTGTAATCCTAGCACTCTGGGAGGCTGAGGCAGGAGGATCGCTTGACCTCAGGAGTTTGAGACCAGCCTGAGCAAGAGCGAGACCTCGTCTCTACTAAAAATAGAAAAAAATTAGCCGGGCATGGTGGTTCACACCTGTAGTCCCAGCTACTCAGGAGGCTGAGGCAGGAGGATCACTTGAGCCCAGGAGTTTGAGGTTGCTGTGAGCTAGGCTGATGCCACGGCACTCTAGCTCAGGCAACAGAGCAAGACCCTGTCAAAAAAAAAAAAAATACTATGTAGAAAAAACATCAGACTATATCAAATCCATTTAGTGAAGCTTTGGAGCAGGGGACTGGCTGGGGACGGGGAGACCTCTTTCAGGCAGTAGGTAGAACACGGGCAGGCACATCTATAGTCCTGTGCTGATGAGGAGTGAGGAAGGAGGAGAACTGGGTGTCTTTTCTGACCTCACTCGGTACAGAGGGGTATGGTCCCTCCTACAATCTGGGCCTGAGCAGTCTAGGTCCTTGGTGTAGGCCACCATAATGAGGACAAGGAAAGAATGAGAGAGGGATGAGGCATCCCAAGGACTCAGATCCTACACTCAACCCAGACACTGGTACCCCCGTATATGATACTACTGCCCAGAGATTTGGAGTTGGCTTCAACATTCATGGACAACAGCGTGTCTGGTAAGAGTGAAAAGACTGTAGCATGCCGTTCCCCTGTGTTTAACTCTCCAGTGGCTCCCATGGCTCTTACAATAAGATAAATCAATAAGATACATTAGTTCCAGGTGCTACTAAACCCCCGCACTGTTTGGCCTCAACATCTCCACTGGCCCTCTTCAGCTCATGTTCCAGCCACTCTGCCCTTCCTAGAACCCTCACTCAGCTCCTGCTCCACTCCGGACCTTCTCCGCCTAAAATGCTCTTTTCCCCCTCACCCCTCAGCACTCTAGTATCCTTTAAATCTCCATTTAAATGTCACCTTTTCATGGACGCCAACTCGAACTTCCATCACTTTCTCTTGATAAAACCATTATTAAATCATACTTGGTTTAGTGTCTGACTTCCACATTGGACTAGAAGATCAATGAAAGCAGGAGCCATGTCTGCCCTGAATTCTGGGCGCCTAACACAGTGCCTGGCATATGGCGGGTGCTTAGTAAACCTCTGCTGGCCAAATGCCTGAGAATGGATGAAGTTGTGCAAGAGAACATGGGGACACCTCACTTAGTAGCATGTCGTATATTTAGCATTCTGAAAGTCCCCAGACTGATGTCTCCCAAGTACCCAGTGCAGTTATTTCCATTTTATAAATGATAAAGAAAATAGAGCTTTAAAAACTTATAGGATAATTTTAGTCTACCTTCAAAGCCAAAATACAGTATTTCTATTAATTGTGAGAGGCAGAAAAGATGCAAAAGGATTGAAATATTGTAGCAGAATTCATGTGTTCAGATTTCCCGTCATCTCAGCCTTTTAATTTAGTGGATTTTTAAAATTTAGAATTCTGTCTAAGCTACTTTCTGCCTTTGTTATCATAGGTAGCCGTCCTGACAGGCCCAGAAAAAAGTCTGGGCGGGAATTCATCATTACCAGGTGACAGGACTGGAGCAGATATTAGAGTGACCAGAGATGATTACTGAGTGGGTAAGCTTGATCTCCACTCCTTCCTGAATGCAGTTGAGTTTGACCTAGAGCAGGGCTTCCCAAGCTTTAACATGCATATGAATTACTGGGATCTAGTTTAAAACGCAGATTCTGTTCAATAAATATAGAGTGAGGTCCAAGATTCTGCATTCCTCACATGCTCCCAGGTATCAGACAGGACCGGTCAAGATGGATTGGCACAGGTCAGAGGGCACAATCATGCCCTGAAGCATAGAGTTTTCTTCCCTGAGAGCGCCGAAAGTATCGCGTTTTAGTCGCAGGTGGGGGCAGGATGGGGAGGGTGAACAGCAAAGACCAGCCGTCGCCAGCAGAGGGCAGCAGAGGGCAGGGTAAAGTGCTCGGGACTCCCACAGGCCTAACTCATCCCAAAGGCAGTGCCAAAAAAACCTGGCATCAGAGCTTGGGTAGGGTAACAGCGGAAAAGCAGGTCACTGAGCACATCAGCAGCATGGAGGGAGAGGTTTGCACGGGCCAAAATAAACTCACCGAAGGGAGCACTTTGCAGCAGGAGAAAGAACATCTATCCACAAAGACAGGAGAACCCAAGATGCAGTTCAGACACTGAAACTAGACGGTAGTGAACTTCGGGCCGCCACTCACCACCATCAGCCTTGATTTCCTTGTTAGTAAAGCAGGAGGAAGTCGGAAGGGTGATCACCTCTCATGGACATTTCCCACCTCACATTCTGAGCCAGTTGTTCTTGTTCAGATTCTGAGGAACTGGCAGAGTTTGTGGCCTGTCCTAGGTGGAGGCTCAGTGTAAGGGAAGACAGTCTGGAGCGATGGCTGAGGTCGCCCTGGTGGGCACGTGTCGCTTAGGTCTGGAAGTCAGGGCTGAGTGAATGTTTTCTGGTTTTGTCTTTGTTTTTTTAATTAGTATTTCTATTTGTTATTAAAGATTATATACAAATTGGTTAAAAAGCCAACTAGGACTTATAACTAAGTTTATAACCAAAACAACGATCCCTGTCCCCCTTATCTTCCTTATCCTTTTCCCCCAGAAATAATGTCTTTGAACTCTCTCACTGTTTCTCTTCCATATTTGTCTCCATTTTTCTGAATGATGTGTACAATATAATCTATTACTTGATTCATTAGCAATTGACTTTTTATTATACTACGGTGGATTAGGGTACCACCTCTTATCCTTAATTATTCTCTAAATACAATTTATCTTATTCTTTGGATCATATCTATATTCACTGTTGCAATATTATGGCTACATAAATGTTGTTCATTAATAAGCCCAGTAATATAGTGTGATTATATTTAATTTCTTGTACAACTTTTTTAAATCCTGGAATTAATAATTATCTTTTTTCATTTGCTTAGTTTACTTTGAACATATGACTTAATTTCCCTTACCCTCTAACATGCTTCTGTCAAAGACTATTTCCTTTCCCTAACACACAAATTCTCCTTTAGCCTGGTTGCCCAAAAGATTTTTTTTTTCTTAGTCTCTTTCAAATCCAGTATAATTAGAATGTGTCTCAGTGATGGCCTTTTTGAAGTCAGTATTTCCAAGTATTTTCCACTTTAATCTGAGGCCTGACATCATCTTCTGTTTCAGGAAAGTTTCCTTGAATTATAGATTTTAGTATTTGTAGGACTCCATTTATCTGGTTTTCTTCTTTGAGGATTCCTAGAATATATATATTCTATCTTCTTTGTTTACCCTTTTACCTATCACTTTCTCTCAGATAGTTTTTTCTACTTTATTTCTGGTTGGTTTTTAAATTTTTTCCTTTTGCCTTCTTTCCTTTCTCTTAAGATGCTATCCATTGTGACAATTTGCTTTCTTCTTCCTAATTTTATCATTTTTAAAATTTTTATTTCTCTTATGAATTCTGCTGTCATGTAAATGTTCCTCATCCCCAATTATCTTATTTCTGAATTCTGATTTCAGTTATTCTTTCATAGTTTCTATAAATTTCTTAATTTCTTTTAGCTAATTTTGAAGTATCAGGTTACAATTGTGATCTGTTTTGTGGGTGTATTTTTCTGGGTTCTTTCATTGAGTAGGGACATTTTTATACTTTTATTTTCCTTTTTTTGAATAACTTTGTATGTGACTCACCCACGATCCTCTTCTGTTGCTCATTTTTCAGACTGGTGAGTTTCACTCTACTTTTAGGAAAGAAGGGCAAGTCTGGATCACTTGTCTAGCTCCGTGGTTCTAGAATTACCTCTTTCATTATTTTTAAAGAGATAAGCATACAGCCTGGAACTTTCTGAGATGTTCCTCCTCTGCTTCCTTTTCCCATTCTTACCAGAACTTCTCATTCTGTGGCCAATATTATTCCTATTCTCAGTTCGGATTCTACTCCCAGCAGTCTCTCCTCAATGCAGGACTTTGCCTCTGAAGGGAGTTTGGCGTTTTTAGCTTCTAGAGTTCATAAAACCCACACTCCCCTAGATATTCCCCCAATAATTGGAGTCTCCAGCCCAAGTCCAATTTAACTCAGACTCAGCTGTGGAAACTCCGAACACTGTGGTCTTTTCACCACATCTCATTATAAGCCAAAAAAGCATGGTGCTGGTTCATGTGATACCGGTACACTGCTTGTATCACATTCCATTCTCAGGGATTTCTCTAGTATGTGTCACTTCAAGAGATAAAGTTTGAAGGGATCAGGAAAGTGACAATAGCATAATTTCTTAATCTCCTTGCATCTCTCCCTCCACATGAAAAGTGTCAGACCAGCTATTAAGTGTTTTTACCAGTATTATTTCAAAAATATGCAACTCATTGGATCCACGGCTTGAGCTTTTGTTTCCCAGTTATTTATCTGGCCCAATGGGTGTTTTTGCCCATTTTGGGTTTTTTACTTCAAAATAAGGTATGTGCAGTGTGCATAGGCATTTGTTCATAGTTTGTTTTTTTTTTTTTTTTTAAACTATAGTCCAGCCCTCCAACGGTCTGAGGAACAGTGAACTGGTGCCCTGTTTAAAAAGTTTGAGGACCCCTGGCCTAGTTACTCTGCCAGGATATCCGAGCTTGGGGTGAATCTGTAATGTTGGGCTTGCACGATCTGCTCGGAGCCTTAGGCTGGCCGTTTGTAAACAGGAAAAGGAATAATACTCACCTGCAGAGTTACTGAAATAATAAAATGAAGTTGAAACATACAGAATTGCGTCTATGATTTAATCTGATATGTAAAAGAAGTATTTATACACTGTAAAGTCATATGCCATTGTTAGTTATTTCAAAACAGATTTATAAATATGTGAAGCCCTGTAATTTTATGTTTAACGGCATCATTTTCACCTGTTATGTTTTTCTTTTTCTTTTTCCACCAGAATGGAGGCTTCATAAGAGCAGTGACTTCTGTTTTTGTTCAACGGTGCATCCTCACCGCCTAGCTTAGTGCCTGGCACGTTGTAGGCGCTCAGTAAATATTTGATGATTGAATGAATGATGTGTGTTAACACTGCCTGAACCACACATTATGCAACAAATAAAACAAATGGGTAAAAATTAAATTATTATCAGGTTGTTGTTGGACTGGGCCTATGTAACAAGCTCTGCCAACTATTTCGTTCAGCATTTCAGTTTGCTTTGCATCCCTGCCTAAAAATGACACCGGCTCCCCTGCTGCAGAGACAGGAAGCAGCAACACCCGGAGCGCCAGAAACAGCTACTGCAGAAAACGTGGCAGTGTCGCCCTCCAAGTCTCCGTCCCGCAGGCCAAAATGTGGAAACCTTGAAACAGCGTGGATAATGTCTGGGTGGGGAATAAGGAGCAGCACTGTCCTCTCGCTGGTGTTTATAGGAGTCTGGCAGGCTGTTTTCGAGTAAATAGACTTGCTTTAATGGAGCACTCTATCAAACAAGCGGGGGGCTGCGGTGCTGGCTGCCCCCTCTCCCTCGGGGGCCGTTCCTTTGAGGAGGATGACGGAAAGCGAGGTAATGATACTCAACACAGGAAAATTAATAGCATGTGGGATTAATAGCTGCAGGATGGTCTCATCTTAACTCAAGGTATAGATGGGTTTTGTGTGTTTAAACAGCCAGCGCTTTCCATCTGCATCTCAAAAACACGCGCGGAAGAGCAGACAAATGCAGAGCCATCACCCCAGGCTGCTAGCTAGTGGGTTTTGCAAGGGCAGGAGGGTGCGGTGAACAGATTAATGAGCAAAAGTTCAGACTCTACAGGTTTGCTCCCTCTTTACTGGTGGAGGGGTGTCAAAACCACGGATTTGCTTCATCCTCACACAGCCCTCGATAAATGAGTAACAACATATTTACACCGTGAGATACTTGGGGTGGGGGCGGGTCGTGGGGCGGGGAGGATGGAAATTACCAAACGTTCACACGAAGACTCATAGTTTGGACTTTACTCACGATACTCGCAGTGACACAGTGAAAGGGCCAGGTGTAGTTTAACCCTTTTAGTTTGTGCCAGAACTTTAAATTCTTTGGAAAGAAGAAAGGGATCTGATGTGAACTACAAACGCTTTAATCAAGTGGCTTTCTTCACATAGCATGAAAGCGTTTTGAAACATTCAAGGAAAAAAAAATCCCTTATTTTCTAAAAATATAACCTCTTAAACACCAAGGATGCTGCCAGACCAAGTCCCATCAAGTAACAAGGCACAATAAGAAGCTTAAAAAGGGTTAGGATTAAGTTACATTTGTATGAATAAGCTCATTTTTGTTCTTCAGGTCTCAATCCTTAAATGATCCTATCTAGCATAAAGAAGGTGTCTCCTCATTAAATTATACATTAATATTCTCAGTGTGGGTCCCAGTGGAATCCGAAATTTCCCCAGGGCTCACCTCCATTTACAGGCAAATAACTATTATTATCAATAGCAAAAATTCACATTTGGCTTACCTTTTGTCCCCACCTGCTGGAAGTCCCCTCACCCCAGCCAGGTGTCCCCAAGACTCACTGAAAGTGTCCCACACACGCAGGTGGAAGTCTTGTACCCTTGCCTCTAACTCCACATGAGCACAGTTGCTGCCCTATTGCTGGGAGCTTCTGCAAGACACCATTCCCAAATGCCATACTCCCCAGGCTCCTAAATGTGCAAAATGCACCAGGTGACAAAAGATGTACCTTCCCTATGGGCCTCACAGGGTCAGAGCTATGCTGATCCTAGAACAATAAGGCAAGAAGGCCTCCCTCTCATTCCAGCGCCATGTCAAACTGTGTTTCTTGAGCCCCAAACAGTTTGACTTGTGCCCCACATTTCACAAAATCTTTCACAAAAGCATCTTATTCTGCTTTTGCCTTCTGCCTTTCTCTCCACATGTCTCAGGTATAGACCAAGGGAATAAAATAAGCACCTCCTCCATCACCCAAACAGGCACAGAAGTCTTCTCTCCAAGAAAAATTGAAGTCCCCATGCAAGTGAACTCTCCTGGGGCCTTGTCTACCATTTTTTCCAAACATGCCAAGACATACTTGAACTGTAACAGGAGGTAGTGTCTAATCCTGGCTCACCCTTGTCTCATACCCAGGATCAAGGGCCTGTAACTTTTTCCTTCATAAAGCTTTATTTTGACCTTTCCTTTCCTTCTCATCTGTCCACCACCTTAATTCAAGCTTCTTATCTCTTTGCTCCTGGCTGACCTCAGAGGCTCACTAATTAGAATCACTGCTTTACTAATTCATCCTAAAAGCTGCTACCAGAATAATAGCCCTTAGACTCTGCCTTGAACACATAAACTTCTTGGTGTAGTTTCCGATTTTCAATTGGCCATGCAAGTCAGATAAATTTTCATGGAGAGAGTGTCAGCCTTGTAATCAGTCAACCTGGGCTCAAATGTTAGCTCCATGCTTGAATCACTTACTTGCTTTGAGCCTAAGTTTCATCATCTGTAAAATGTGATATTAAGATCTGCCTCATAAGCCAATTGTAGGGAAAAATGAATAATGTATATAAAGTGTTTTTCAAATTTGAAAATAAAATGCAAGACATAATGTTATCAAAATTCAAGAACTTCTCCTTGGAACTGAAGTCCTCCATAATCTGGCCACCACCCACTTTTCCAACCTTTTATCCACTTATTCCCATTTCCAACCCTCCTCCCTAGACTCATCAATCTGTTTCTTGCCCTTTAAAGAAGTCTCTCACTTCTAGATAATTCTAGCTGCTGTAATAGATGAATCAAAATGTTAGTGGCTTAATACAAAAGAAATTTATTTTTTGCTCACTTAAAATCCAAAACAGGTGTTTCTCTTTGGCAGGTGGCTCTACTCTAAGGAATGATTCAGGGATTCAAGATCCTTCCATCTTATGGCTTAACAGATGGCTTCCAGGGTCACCCCCCGAAAGAAGAGAGAACATGGAGAATCACACGTGGAAGGTTGTTATGGGCACATATCAGTCCTCAGTCATGTCACATCTAACGTAGTCCAGAGGAGCGTTCAGTAAGCTGAGAACAGATTCGGTGAACAGCTGGCTACTCTGTGCCACCAGCCCAGACACACAACCATAATAGAATATATTTTCCAGGATATATTCCCCAGATTTATCCTTCAAAGACCAGCTAAGTACTCACTTCATTCATTATTAAGTACTTTTAGAGCAATCTAGCTGATTCTCTGATTCTCTGAACTCAAACTCCTAGCACATATTGCTTGTACCATGCTTTGAGTCACTGATCTCCTTTTCGTTAAGTCACAAAGACATTTCTAGATCTCTTTCTTATCAAACTCTGAGACATTTAAATCTGATAGTACCCTTCGTGATGAAACACTCCTCTATGTTGACATCCCTGATTTCAGATCTTCCTCATTTTTCTCCTGCTTCCTATGAATGCCATTGTTTGCTCAGCTCTTTCTTCCATTAAATAACTCAGAGTGTCCCTTCTCCCCCACCTAAAAAAAATAGTCTTCCTTCTGCTTCAGCTATAACCTCTACACTGATGTCTTCCAAATCTGGATCCTGCCTCAATCGCTCACTCCTACTCCACAACCATTATTTCAGCTATTTGCAGGACTTTTGTGGTAGCTTGTCTCCAAAGATCCAAAGATACTTCCCTTCCCCTGGTGCCCCGGTGAACTGCATCTCTTTGAATTCACACCATGTGCAACAATTCCCACCTTCAGTCTGGGCTGGTCACCTCTTACTGTGTTAAGCAATACAAGTGGAATGCTGTGAGATTTCCAAAGCTGGGAGTCATAAGAATCTGTGATGTTTCCACCTATTAATAGATATCCCTGAATGCTCATTCTCAGAACACTCACCATGTTGTGAGAAGCCCAAGATGAGTGGGGACACCCTGATTGACAGCCCCACCTGTGCTCCCAGTCAACAGTAAGCATCAAATTTTAACCATGTCAGCAAACCCAGTAGAGACTTCAGATGACTCCAGCCTCAGCCACCATCTGACTGCAAGTGTGTGAGATCCTGAGTGAAAACCGCCCAACTGAACCCTGTCAGTCCTAAGACCCATGAAAGATAATAATAAATTTTGGTTATAAGCCGTTAAGTTTGGGGATGGTTTGTTACTCAGTAATAGATATCTATATGAGTGTACATAGGGTATCTAACTGTTCAACTTGATCATGAAATAGGATTTCTCAGTAGATGTGTTTCTTAGTCAAAGGGAAAAGAATGCAGCCTTTTCAGCCAAAAACCCAGACACCATCGTTTTCCTGTCCTTCTTCTCTATTCTAATTCACCCACTAGACTATAAGCCCCATCAGTCTAGAGACTATGTCTGGTCCCATATCCCCAGCACATTTGTTTGTACATAATACTGATTCAATAAATTTCAAAAACATTTATTCAAATTACTGGATGGCTCAATTATTACTAGACAATAAAATTTATTTCTTAAAAAAATCTAATGGATTCTTCACATTAGTTTTTGTTGCCAACTCAACCATATCAGGAAAATAGTTATTGAGTGCATAGGTGCTCAAAGCTATATTTATAATTATTTTAACTCTCATAATAACATATGAATATGAACATATGATGAGTAATGATCATTATTCATGTTTGACAAAAAGAGTGAATCAAGATTGACAGAAAAGTCAAACTCCTTGCCCAATATCACAGAGCTTGAGAGTTTAAGAGTCAGGATTCTTAACCCAGGACTCTAAACACCGCTGACATATTTCACTCAGAAAGCACTGCTTCCTTATTTGGTTTCCTCCATAGGGATAGGAGTAGGTGCTTACAATTATTGATTATTTGGGAACAAATGAAGTCTCAGGCCCAAGATCATAACAATGCTTTCTCTTCATCACCATCTTCACTCCTTGCCAAAATTAGAAACAGATCAGAAAATATGGAGAGGGTGGGATACTATCATTTTATCACTCTGCTTTGTAGCCACCTAACCACAAAACAGAGGTCCTCAAAGCTGGCTGTACATCAGAATCACCTGGGAGCTTTAAACATTATTTCTGCCTGTGACCCAACCCAGACCAATATAAGCAGAGTTTCGCGTATTGGGCACAGATATTGGTACTTTTTTAAAGCTCTCAAATGATTATAAATTGCAGCCAGCAAGATCCACTGCTATAGGAATCCTTGCAGCAAGTATGTGATGTCCATAATCTGTCAGAAAATGATCAGAGGCTTTGGCTGCAACCAACAATCTTCACTTTAAGCAGCATAGTCAGCTCTTGATTGCATGAAAATGCATACTAGAATCTTCTAGTCAAAATGTCCAGGAGAGTGGGGTCAGGCCTCAAACCTCAACTTCAAAGCTAAGAAGGATTGGCTGGGAAATAAGCCAACCTCAGCCCAGAGGCTTTCCAAAGTTTCTAAAACCTCTTCAACTGTTAAATCGAGTTGTATGATGTTGACAATTTAGTTCTAAACATAATGTAATAAAGTAGAATTTATACTCGTTTGTAGCTAATGATCCATGCAAGAAATGTGTAGTATTGGCTATGGAAATGGTGGTAATGATAAGAATTAAACCTTTAAGGTGGGAAGGTTGGAAATAATAGAGGATGTAAAAAAATTGTCTGTTCACTTTTTATAGTGTTCATTGATCAAGTATAGTGAAATTCGTGTAATCCATCTTCTCCCTATAGACAACACTGTGAGTACTACTCACTTTTGTCTGTGCTTCATTGCTTTGGGGAACAAATGAAATCCTATGAGATGAAATTAAGAGTACAATTTGGGAATGGAAGAAAATAAAGAAACAGGATTGAATAGTCACTTTTCATAGAAATTTAAAATATTTTTTAAAAAACTACCAAAATTCGTAAAACCCACCTGCAATGGTGAAACAGCTTCCAATTCCCTCACCTCTTCTCCACCCCAGAACTCCTCAGATGCCCGGGTCTCATGAGACAATTTGGAAATCCCTACTCTGAAATCACCAGAGAAGCCCCAAAGCGCAGAGAAGTGTTATTCTCCCTCCACTCCAAGGAGCACACAGGGAAGTCTCCCTGTCCCATGAGCAGGCGAGCTGGCTCAGCCCATCCTTTTGAACAGACACAAACCTCACTCCTCGTTCCGCTGTTGACAGCATGGAACGGAGTAAACTGAAGGCTCCTTCACATTTATTCATGCAGCTCAGCTCCTGCCCTGTTGACGTTCCTAAGCAGATTTGCAAGTGCCCAAAGACAATTACATTATGATTCATTCTCCAGGACTCCTGCTAAGGCAGGCTACCTGGCTGTGAGTGAAAACATATTTTAGCAGTAGCTGATCTTTTCCTTTGGTTGAGGACCAAGTCAGACTAGGCATGGCTTTGAAGTTATTTCTGTCTCAGTGGATTAGAGGTATCAAAAGAAGCAGCTCCACAAACCTTTTAACAAATATTTACAATTCTGCACTAAACAACCTCCACTGTACCTTAACCTTTACCGTCTTGTGAAATGCTTGCCAACCTCCCTGCCAAACTCATGCACTTGCCAGAGGAGGAGAGAGGGCAGCAGCTCAAAGAAAATGAAGTACAAAACAGTGAGGCATTGCTCTCTTCTCAGTGGCTGCCAAACAAGGCCTTTCTGTGCTGACCTGGCTGCAGAGGTGGATCCCCTTCCGCAGTCCTCTTCCCGCTACCTCCCCACCCCCAGGCAGGCACTTCTCTGTCCCTGAGGATACTGCACCTGCTCAGCCGGGATGCTGGAGGGATGCACTCTATATTCACCTCAGTTAGTCATGGGGCTGCCCTGAAGCCAAAGTTTTCAGAGGTGTCAAAGGATGGCTCCCATCTGGTGCAGGAAGGACACAAACGCTAGGCTCAAACGGCAAAGGAGACGTGTATGACGACATTGGTGTTTTCATCAGCTAGAAGACAACACTTTGCATAGTTTATAGTAAGCCTCCCTCCTTGGAAATTTTTAAATGAAAAAGCTTATCAAGGGATATTTTGTTGCTTCTAAAATGCTGTAAAGATTAGTTAAATGGATGACACTGACATCTTTTTTATTTTTAAGACTCCTCACTGTGAGCACAAAGATCTTATAACAAAAATCCATGAGCACGAAAGGGTAAATGAAAGCAAGGGGAAGGCAGATGCCATGTTGCATGGGGTGGACAGGAAGAGTGGTCCAGCCCTTCACTCCTCTCTGTCTCAGTTTCCCAGGAACAGGGAGCAAGGGCAACTTCCGCGTGGAGTCAGACCCCTGACCAGATCAGTAAAGGAGTCTCCTAAGAGGGGTGAGCATTAGTGAGGCCCTCAAGTGGTTTTAATCAGCAAGAGGAAGTCACCAAAAGAAGGCAGAGCTTGAGAGGAACAGATGGCAGCTGATATAACAGCCACCAAGGTTTGTCCATGAAGCTCCATGATATGGTACTTAGGGACCCCCGAAACTTACCATGAGACTCTGAAGCCCCACAGCCGTGAAAGAGGCAAGAGCGAAAAGTACATGCTATACTGGTGGCAGGTCCACCAGCTGTTACCTCAGGCTGGCATGGCCCAAGAAACAAAATTAGAAGCAGATGAACTCAAAGATTTGGTGGCTCTGATCATGGTCAGGCATTTCATTCATTCAGCAAATGTTTATATTACAAAGCACTGGGTTAAGTGCTCTGCAAAACAAAAATAAATTAAAGATAGGTCCTATCACCTAAAAGCTTACCCTAATCACTAATAATAAGTACACAGTACCCATAGCACAGGTTAGAAATAGTGAAGTTTCATCACATAGTCACAAATAAAGTCTGCATTGGTTTAGGTGGGGAAGAGAGATGGTGTCCACATCAGTGCATGCAAAGCTGGTGCAGAAGGTATTCCCAAGGAGAAACAGTATGAGTGGTGGTATTAGGGAGGGAAAGTTGGACATACTTTTTTTAAAAAGTAGATGCCTTCATTTGACTGAACAACAGTATATAGGAAATAGTGGGAAATGTGGTCAGAAAAGTGGGAGAGTCAGGAAATACAGGGCTGAAGGTGTCAGTTCAAGAAGTCTGACTTTCAGGTTATAAAGTAATGAAAGTCACTAAAGATTCCTTAGCAGAAGAGTGACTTAACAAAATGGTTATATAATGATGGTTAATCCTTATTTAATAGCTAAAAAAACTCTTGTCTAGGGGGCAAGTTCACCATTAAACTTTATAGCAACTCTTATGAGCAGTAATATTCAGTAGCACGAACGAGCAAGAAGATAGTCCAGTTTTTAATTCCAAATGTATTTCTTCCTACAGCCCAGAATACTCTCTCAGGCTACCAACTTTGTTGTGTGCTGAGAAAGTGAAAAAAGCATGTAAATAACAGCCTACATCAATCGTAATTAGGAAGGTCTGTCCGCTGGAGAGAGGGGCAGGATGGAATAAAATGCACCAAGGGTGCCTCCTCTTGGAGGCCTTTCTGACTGCCCCACGATTGCTCCTCCCCTCAGATGGAAGGGGGGCTGGTGGGGGGGGAGGGGTCTTTCATAACGCACAACCCCAGGCATATATTCTTAATTTACTCAAATAACTGACAAAATCCTTAATGTATAGCCTCCTTCCTGAAAATTGGTGAAAACATCTTTTTCTATATGGGCATTTTCCTTGTTAATTATGTTAAAATGATATTAACAGCACATAGACATTGTGAGTCTTATTTTGAGGTGTTAAACACACAATAAACTCAATATACTATATTTCACACATTTTAAGAATACAAAATGGGAGCAATAGTCATCACACCATGGTATGTGGCTACCACGTATTTAGTTGTACTGGAGCATATTAAGTTCTACCTACAGAAAAATGCTTCCATGGTTCCTAGTGCGATTCATGAATATTTGCTTTTAATTTCAGAACTGCTTTATCATTGAAAAATAAAAAGAGGGGCTTAAAATTAAGTGTAAAGTTTTTTGTCTTTTCAAAAATGAAAAAATATATATCTTTATTTTGGTAAAATATTATTTTAGAAAAAATATATAAGGAAAATGAAGAAAAATAAACACCTTAATTCCACCATTCAGAGGTAAATTTTAATAGAGAAATAACATTTTATTCTATAAATATACTCTAATTCATTTAACCTGTATGCTTTTGTACATTTAGATTGCTTCTGATTTTTCAATTTTAAAAGCAAAACTTTGATGAACATGCTGATATTTAAATATTTGCTTAAATTTATTATATTCTTAGGACAAATTTATAGAAGTCTAATTTCTAGGTCAAAGAGTAGGAATATTTTAAAGGTTTTTACTGAGTATTGACAAAGCTTCCAAAAATCATAGACCAATTTAATATCCCTTCTGCAATGAATGAAAGTGGTCATTTTCTTGAACACTGTATATTATTATATTTTATTATTTGTTTATTTGCTAGGTGAAAGTTACAGTTTAATTTGCTTTAATTTGTATTTAATTACTGATATTGAAATAATATAATATATGATGCATATATAATATAATATAATGCATATTATTCATGTGATTTCTTCCTTTTTGGGTTGTATCCTTTGCCAATAAAATTCATATATTTGGGCTTTTTTATTTTTAATAACTTTCATACACATATTGCAAATATCTATTTTTAGTATCTGTTTTGTTTTACTTTTTAAAATAATGTTTTGATATAAAGAAGTTTAAATTTGCACATGGTCAAATCTATCCACCTTTCTCTTTTTTTATTTCTGGATTTGGTGCCAAGTTTAAAAAATTTAGCACACTCAAGATAATAAAAATATTCTCAAAATTTTGCATACTACTCTTATACATTTAGCATTTAAATTTCTTCAATTCATTTAAAATTTATTTTGGTGTGTGGTGGTAAAGTATAAATAAGTATAAATATTCTCATGTTTCCTATTTTATCATTGTTGTTCAATATTATGTCTGTGAAGCTTGTACATTTTTATATGTAGCTCCAGTTCCTTAATTTTCATTGTTTTATAATATTCCATTGTAAGAATGGAATGTATTGTCTGAATTACTTACCCATTGCCTTGTAAATGAAGTTTTATGTGAACCTCTTGTTCCTGTCTCCATATACACATGCAAAAGTTTCTCAAGGATATATACTTGCAAGTAAAATTGCTGAGCTGTAGGATGCATACTTCTTCAACTTTAAACTAGGTATCGTCCATTTGCCAAGTAGTCATACATTTACCTTCCTACAAGCAGAACTTTCATCACTCCACAGCCTCATCAGTTTTTAGTATTTTCAAGCTTTTAAACTTTTTTCACTCTAATCAATTTATTCTCCAAACAGACTTTAGAATTCTGTTGTCCTGTTCTAAGAAATGTAACTCATTGAGTTATTAACTGAATTTTTAACTTCATATATTCATTTGGAAGAATTAGCAGCTATATATTATAAACTCTTCCCATTTCAGAACATGAATTTTCTTTCCAATATCTTTTTGCCTCTTCATAAAGTTTTGCACTTTTTCATAGTCTTGAATGTTTAAGTTAACTC
Organism: Cheirogaleus medius; assembly: GCA_008086735.1. Taxonomy (NCBI): domain Eukaryota; kingdom Metazoa; phylum Chordata; class Mammalia; order Primates; family Cheirogaleidae; genus Cheirogaleus; species Cheirogaleus medius. The sequence continues at coordinate 25,153,388 of VBSM01002121.1, forward strand.
CTATGCATTGCATATTTTGTTGCTATTGTGAATAGACTCTTTTTTTCAAAAGGGTGATTTTTTATAGCCAAAAATTTACTTTATTCTTTTATTGACCTTGAATTTAAGTAGATTAGTGCCCCCAAAAGATGGAAAATATGTTAAGAACAAATAGCTGAGCACATCCATAGCATTATCTAAAATGTCAAATAAAAGGTCAGCCCTGAAATTAAATTTCAGCACCATTATGAACACCGCTGGTCCCCTTCATTTGATCTGCCCCACTCTCCTGAAGCCCTATTTTTTTAAAGTCACTTTTTAACAGCACCTCCTAGCAGGTTGTTAATCATGAAGTGATCTAAAATTCGTCACATGGAGCAATGGGCAAAGGTGAGCAACTGGGACCCTCCTCCCCAGGACCCTTTGTACCACCTTGCAACACCTTACTGAGCTTCCCTAGTAGCTGTAAGGGCACCTTTAAGTCCCAGCTTTAACCATAGGCTCAAAACTCAAGGACACAGGAGAACAGCAGTAAGGATGGGGGTTCCTCAGTACCCCTCCCTTTTCATCTTGAGCATCCACTTCTTCATCAACAGGAGTTATCAAGCACCTATGAGGGGCTGAGGTCTGGGTCCAATGATGTGAGGGTAAGGGAGGGAATATGCAAAGAACCTAAGACATAGTTCTTGCCCTCAAGGAGCGTACAGTGTAGCTGGAAGGATGACTAAGGAGCATACAGAATTAGAAAAAATTCAGCGCCTTTAAAGAGCAGTCTCATTTTTTCTATACTACTCTCAGCTACATCCAGTTGTAGATGACAGATAGAAATAGAGATATATAAAATATTTGGGACATTTTTGCTTCTGTGTTGCTTTATGAATTGGAACAATGGAAAATATTCTTTTGCTGACACAACTGCATGGAGGACTTAACATAATGCTGCTGTATCTCAACAGTGACGGCCAGGTACAAAGGGCACCGTTATTTTCCTTTGGGCCCTGAGTGGGTCTCCGTCACAATCCCCACTCACTGTCCCTCCCTTCTCACTCAGTTCCCTGGTTGTGGGTCGTTCTAGGATACAGCACATTCCTGCCCAAAGGTGCTGAGTCTCCAGCTGTATTAAGCAATCTCTACTGTGAAACAGTAAACTGCTTCTCAGAGCTTTGAAAGGAATAGAAAAAAAAGTCCTGAACCCTGTGTACCTGGGATTAATTTTATCTGTTAAAAAAAAAAAAGTGGTCCCTCCCTCCAGCCTACTGCTTTAGAATGACACTTGGAGTAACATCTAGTGAGAGAGAGATTAGTCTGTTCATTTGTCTTGCATTATGGTACACATTATTAAAGATCTAAATACAAAAGATACATACACAGTTGTGAAGATTAAAAGTGAATTGCAAGCTATTTTGATTCTTCAGAGGGAATTAATAGTATCACATTGCTTAATCTTTTGTAGAGGGCTTACAGAGTAGTTTTGTAAATACGATCTCCTTTAATTTCCACAACAACCCAGTCAGGTAATATTATTCCCACCAAATCTATAGATCTTAAGGCTAGAAGGGACTTGAAGGCCTATTCTACAGATAAGAGAATAGGTTCAGAGTAGTTCACTGAGGTCACATAGCTGGTAGAGAGAAGGGACTACAAAACCCAGTTATGACACCCACACCTGTCGCCTTTCTATTGACAGGGAAAGCGGGACAGGGCCTCCCTGCCGCTCCTGCTCAGGTCCCCTGGAAGTGCCCCTCCATGGCCACGTTGCTCCCGTGATCCTGATTGGATGTTAAAGCCTGTTCCTAATTAGATGTTATAGCTTGTTCTTGATTGGGTGTTTTAGCTTGTTGCTGATTGGATGTTAAAGCTTGTTGCTGATTGGACGCTTTTTAAGTCCTACCAAGGGTATAAAAGCTGGAGGAGAATAAGGAAAGGGGGTCAGAATATCAGAAGTTGACTGATCCTACTGGCCAAATAAAGGCTGTTCTCAGACTCTCCACAGTGTGGGTCTGTTATTTCCCGGGGCAAGAGCTGTTACAAGAGCTGTTAACACTTGCAGAGAAGAGCCCGTTACACTTGCTGTTAACACTTGCTGGAATACTATCACACTTATGAAGCTCTCTTTATCTCAAGCAGGGAAAGCTAGAAGTGGTCATTTAGTCTGTAGGTGACCACAGGGAAGGAAGGAAAAAGAGGTGTTCAAGAGTTTCAAATGTATAATGTCTCTGTTTTGTGACCACATCAGTTAAGATCCCCCCCCATTCAAGGCTATGGGAAGGTGAGGAATAGACCCCTTTAAACCTCCTGCGGTTCGTGTGCCACTGTTAAAGTGACAGAGAAGTGAACAGCCCCTCATTCAGCCTGCCCAGCCCCAAGGGAAAATAAGTTCCTAGCCAACGCATCCCACCTGGTCTTTCTTAGGAGCTGCCTAGGTCTGGAATTCCAGAACCTCTGAGAGGAAAGTCATTTCTCAGGCTGACTGTGACAAAATTAGAGACAAAATTCACTCAAAATCTTAAAACCCCATTAGAACAAATTCCACATAGAATGGAACTAAATTATACAGTTTTTCCCCAGAATCAAAGCTATGGAATATTTCCAGAATAAGGATAACTTTCCAGCCCCAGTTTCCTCACACCAATCTGTGTGTGAGCCCATCGGATGTACCGACCAGGCTAGAGACAAGGTGAAAACCAAGCTAGGAAGGGAGTAAGGGACCATTTATTTTATCAAGGGGGGCTCTGTGTTTACTTTCATGTTAGACAACTGACATGGAAGATTGAGAGGTGAGACAGGCTGTCCAAGGATTCTACCCCATGCTCCTTCCCCTGGTGAGGTGGTGTAGTGTGTGGCCGCCTAGCTAAGCTCTTTACTTGGCAAGCCACCAGCCATTTGGGACAGACAACTGGGTCACCATGCCCCCCTGACATCAACACTGTTCAGACACTGGAGCAAGTAAGACAGGAATTTAATCCAAAGATTGGTTTTGGAGAACCACACTTAGACTGGAAGGCTGAGCCCCTGAAAAAGATCTGTCTCGCCAGCTGGCCAAAATAAATACGTGCAAAAATAAAAGGAAAGGGGAGAAAAGCAGATTATGAATAGTTTTTCCAGACATGCAATTCTAAACCTAAGTCCAGATATGCACTTTAGAAAGAAAAAAAGTGCCCCAGTCTTTTGAAATATTTCATCTCTGGAAACAACCTCATTTTACTTTGATTCAAAAAACTGACAAAGAGTGAGATCAAGGAACTTATATGCATTTATGTAGAAGTTCATTATTCTGAACATTAAAGCATTAATACAAGGCTGAAAGGCATGTTGGTTGATTATTACTGATATAAACCATACATAACTACCTTCTATATCCTGTTAACATTGACTTTTTATTGTGAATTTCTAAAATCAATGTCCACATAGTAAACCTATTTCTTTTTTGAGGGATCAAATTTTTTCCCAAATACTAATTTAAACAAATACTCATTGAATGCCTACTCTGAGCTGGGCACTCCTTTACTGATTCAGGAATTCTTGGTTTTTATGTTGAGAAAAGGAAGAAGAGAAACAAAGTGAAATTCCCAGAGGAAATAAATCTTACAAGAGATTTGATTGTTTACAATACTAATCTTCTTGTAACTTAGGAAAGCGCACATCAAATGTGAAGAAGTTTTTGTACTCCCATTAAGATGAAATGGGTATTGTTTTGTTTGTGCTCATAATGAACACGGTCATTTTATCATATTCTGAAATGGTAGCATGCATCGGTTGTTTTTAATTCCATAATTTCAAATAAAGACAATAGCAGTGAAACAAAATTGTTATGAATTATATATTATTTTGTGTCAGGAGTTTAACAATGATATATCTAGTAGGTAGACCATTTAAAATTCTTCAACAGCAAAGAAATAATTCATCTAAATCCTATAATATTATGTAAAATGGGGAAAATATATTCTTATAATTAACTACTCCATTCACTTGTTCTAAGGCTCATGGGCCTAGAAAAACAGAATGTTTGCAGCTAGTAATACCATCCATATCCTAAATAGCTTTTAAATGATCCTGTTCTTCTTTGGTTAAATTATGTCACTTTTATAAAACCTCCCAGAGAAATGAAACAGAAAACAGTAATGAACAAGACATATAAAGTTCCCAAACTCATTCAATAGCCTTGTCAATACACTCATCCCAATACTGAACACACTTTCACTGCAGCCACTCTGACCTTTCTAATGAGCATGTTGTGAGAATCACAACTGCTGTAAAAGGAAAAAGATCTTATTAACCAAGAAAGTTTATATCCCATGTAAGCCTCACACATTAAATATTGCATAATCCTTTCACTGGGGGGACAGGAAGGATCAATATTCTATATACAGTAATCTCAAATAAGCTTAAATGAATATTTTGTATTTGTATAATAATGACATACTCTGAACTCTAAATTATGAGTAAACATTTTAACACAAAGCATATAAATATTTTTCATTGTTTTTGACAATTCACTTATAACTGTTAATCATGCCTTTGATGCCTGATCCATTTGTACATGAGTTATACTATAAATGAAAGGCAAAGAGAAGATGCCTTTATTTGGCTACCACATAGTGTAACTATTAATAATTTTCCATATCAAAGTATATTTATTCTTTTTCATTACAGATTGAGATAGATTGAAAAGGTGCTGGGGAATATCAGTCTTTATTTAACCCTCCCAGGTTGATATTTAATACCAAACTTTTGTAGACTAATAGCTAAAAATATCTTTGTTTGAAGACTCCAAAATCAAAGAAATATGGATTACAGGGGATGAATAATGATAAAAAGTTTCAAAAACAAATCTGCTCATGTTGTATTGATGCTGCATATATATGTTTCATGTTTAATTATGCCTTAATATGTGCTTTCCCACATAAATTATGTCTGGTTTTGTGGTAAAGCTCAGATTAATTATGTTTCTTTTATAGTGTCTAACATAATATGACGCCTGTTTAATAAAAACCTTTGATGATGATTACAAACCCCCAGCAGAACTCCAGTTACCACAAGAGTGTCTTATGAAAAAAAATTTTTTTAACAAATTTGTAAGCACCGAAGTCTTCTAGTAGTGACTTGTCACCTTTTTAAAGTATTCTTTCTCAGCCAAAAGGAAACGGAGTAGGACAGCGCTTCTCAAACATGAGTGCACGTACAAACTGCCTGCAGATGCTCGTTCATTCGGGAGGTCTGGGGTGGGGCTTGAGATCCTGCATTTCTAACATGCTCCCAGAGGGGTGAGAGCTGCTAGTCCTGGAGAAACACTTTAATGTAGACAGAGAATAGAAAAATGTTTCTAGGATACCAGCAAACGGCCTCAGCACCTTACTGGAGTGTTTCTTGGATTTTTACAAGTTTTTCTATAAAGAGGCTCTTCCCAAACACTACCTACCTTCTCAGCTAAATGATAGCAAAGAATGGCCTCATTGCTGTGAGGACAGATCCTTCCAGTGGAAGGTATGAAGCCTTGATAGTCTGGCTCTGATGTAAAGGAATTACATTCCTCCCTCACTCACTGAAGAACTCATTCGTTACCCAAACATGTGTTGAGCAGTACCAAAATGCCTGGCACTACTCTATATGCTGTCAGGCAGACAGAATTAAAAAGGCACAAACACTGTGTTTGCAGAACTTGCAGTGTGGCGGGAAAGATGAAGCATCTTCCCCAACACAAGTAACGGCACAGCCACGTGGAAATGATCAGTGTCCCTGAAGAAGCGGAAAGCTGGGGACCTAAGGAAAGAGGTGACACACAGTTGTGTGAATCAAGGGTGACTTCCTGAAGGGGCAGGGGTCACCCTCTGAGGGGTGAGCTGGTGGAACATGCAGAGATGGGGAGTGAGGAACGACAGACACACAGGTACAGAAATAAATGTGGATGGTTTGGTCATGTTTTAATTTCTACAATGAAAATGATTAACATTTAAAAATCTGGAGTATGTTTTATTAAAACATTTTCAGGACTTCAAAGATTAGACTAGAGTTTCTCAAAGCTCTAGAGTTCTTAAAGTGGGGTTTCTTTTTGTTTGTTTTGTTGTTTTTAATTTTAAAGTAGGGTAGCAGCATTCATATCACCCAGGAACTCTACAGAAATGCAAGTTCTCAGTTTGGTTCCTACCTAGGACCTACTGAATCAGAAACTCTGGAGTGAGGCCTAGAAATCTGTGTTTTATTAATATGAACAACAAGTCCTCCTCAATTAAGTTTGAAAACCACTATAACCAGACCTTCTCTGCTTCAGTATGGACAGGAATCTCCTTGGGAGTTTATTGAAATACAGATTCCTGTGTTCCACCCCAAAGAATCCAATTTAGCAAAATTGAGCTAAGGCTTGAAATTTGTATTTGTATTTTTAATAAGCATCCCACCCTATTCTGTCACAGGTGAGCCACAGGCTCTATTTTGAGAACTACTGAGTTAGAATGTAGTCTTGGAACAGGAGATGAAGAAAAGAACAAAAGGTGGGAGAGTCAATAGAAACAGGTAGGAGAGGGGAAAATGATTGAGTAAAACCACACAATGCTTGTCAGTATGAAACTAGCCAGTAAGGAAAGGGTTTGATTCTGAAAGCTCTGGAAAGAAAATTAGATCCTGAAAACAGATACCTAAGTAACATTCACATTTCATAAAGTTTGATGGACAGTTCCACAAGGATTTTTCAATAGCCATAAACAATTCCTCTTTTATAACAGAGGTCCCCGAGTATGACTTCTCTTGACATTACGCGTGTAGAGAAATTGATCGAGCTCTTCCCAGTTTGGTGCCCAAGAACTTGATAAGCCATGGCCGTTTTTAAAAGACTGTCGTTTATTGCTTGTGGGTCACAGGAGAGCTCAATGGTAGAAATTACTCTGAAAGCCTTGTCCTGTTTAGAGTGCTAGGTCAGCATTAGCCACTTCCTCTCAGAGATTCCTGATTCTTTTTCCTATAAACTTTTAGGGATAAATCTCACAGTGACTTAGTATCTAGAAAATAAAACTCTGGCTTAGTAGCAGCTATAACCCTACAGCATTGTGAAGTTAATTATTAGGTTTTAAGGTTGAGTTTTATCCTCTAATCTTCCTCATTTTGAAACAAAATTGAATTGCCCACTTTGTGTCTAGGTTATTCTAAACATAAGATAAATGACGAAGTTCCTGAAGTCCTCAAGGAGACATATAATTTCCGGAGTGCCAAGAGATAAGAGTTTCCAGGACACAGATCTGCAACTCTTTTGTGCAGCACTGGAGCCTCGGTGCCTTTCCTCCCTATGCGGTTCAAGATCCTGGCAAAAAGCAGAGTTCCTGGGGTCAAATTGCTCTAGCCCTTACCAATGCATGACTTTTGGCAAATTACTCAACCTCTCTCTGCTTCAGTTTTTTCATCTATAAAATGGGGACATTAATTATAATAGCTTCATGCGGTGGTCGCAGTAATTAAAGAGGTAATACATATAAAACATTTAGAAAAATCTTGACAGTAAGCACTTAAATGTTTTTGGTATTCCCTATGTTTTATATAGCATAGAATGGACCTAAGTAAACAGGAAGATGGCACTTAAGATATTTTATTTATTTTACTTTATATTATTTTATTTTTAGAGACAGGATCTCACTATGTTGCCCAGGCTGGTCTCAAACTCCTGGCCTCAAGTAATCATTCCTCCTCAATCTCCCGAGTAGCTGGGACCATAGACAAGTGCCACTATGCCCACTGGCACTTAAAATATTAAATAAAAGCACATGTATTATCGAAAGTACTTTGAGAAATGAATTAGTCTACATCCAGTCAAGAATGCACTATATTAGAATTTTTAAAAACCTGAAAAGAGGGATTCAACCTTTTTAATTTTGCTTTATTGTATTTCTATTCCAAAGGATTCGTGAAATGGAGTTTCTCAGGTAGCCTGGGTTTGTATTGTGGCTCTACATTTAAGCACGAGACCTTACCAAGCCACCTAATCTCTGTGGACTCAGGTTTCCTCATCTGCAGAATGGGCTAACAATGCATTGAGCAGAGGCAGTGAGCACCTCAGGAGACCCTCAGGAAAGAGTGCTACTGTGGTGCTGTGCTGCCAGAGGCTGCTGTCGCCTCACAGTTCCCGACAGTGAGAATGAATGCTGGCCTGTGGGTCTGCAGCACATCCAAAAGCAGCCGCCCAAAAAAAGAGAAAGGTCTCCAAAGTCTTGTGCTTTACCATTAAGATTTATGTGAATTTTTAAAGTTTCGTTCCATGACATAGTTGTGTCTTTTTACATAAAAATATTTTAAATTACTTTCCAGTTAAATAACTAAAATTTCTCTCTCCTCTCTCCCCTCCCTAACCCCCACACCAACTCTCCTTCTTACTCACCTCAAGTAAAATTGATACTCCTTGGCTACTCACTTATTCTCCTAGTTGTAAAGACATCCCAGTTTCAGAAACCCTGAAGGAGAATTCTATGCAAAAATCATATTTTCACAACCAAGCTACAATAAGAAATCTAGTATATTAAACTCTTTCCTAGATTGCCAACATTTTTTAATTCCCAAACATTCTTCCCCCACCTTGTCTAGGCATCATCAAAGATCCAATAAAGTAAAAATGCAGCATAGGAATTGAAAGCAGAAGATGCAATACCAGAGAGGTCGGTATTCTATGAGAATGCGCTGCAGAGCTATTACACAACTCATACATTATTCAGGGTAAATTACACCCAGATAAGTTGTGTTGAGATGTCTCCCACATCTCAAAGGCACAGGGTTCTACTATAGAATTTGTCAATTTTCCAAATAGGTCTCCAAGACTTTAATAAAATCATTGCTCTATCATTGTTAAGGAAAGAAGACCTCATCTCCAGTTTTTGTATAATAAATGCCTGAACTTAGATACTAAAATTTTTATCTTGGTCTTTTAATTCAAAAGAGAGATTTGTTCCTGGCTTATAAAGCAAACATACCTAAATGATGGTCTCCCAGACTAATAAATTCAGCTTTTGATGATTTAGAACAGGCTTTAAAAAAAAAAAAAAAACAGCTCACTACTGTGTAATAGTCAGAATGCCATAAACATGAAGTTAAATTCCAAATTACTTTTTCTTTCTTTAAATATGTCAAGTTAAGTTGATTTATAGACTTATATAGTTCTCCTAGGGGAAGGTTATAGAAAGAAAGAAATGCTTCATATAAAACAGTTAGGGATTTTTCCCTTAGATCTTAGAATCATGAGTAAAAAATTATATTTTAAAGTGTCATGTGATGATATACACACACATATATATGTAGAGAGTAACAATAAATGGAGTTGTCTAACCTATTAACCAATTGAAGTAAGAGTATGGAGTATATTTGTATTTGGAAAGTAAATGATACTTTTTCCATTTTGATTTATTACTTTTAAGTCATAACTATAAAATTACAAGTATCATCAACATAAACCACCGGTCTTTCAAGATTACTTTTTTATTAAAATTTGTGCCATAAAGTTGATAGATATGCTAAGACGAAATTCAGTCATTACATTTTTTTCTTTTTATCATAGGCTTTGGAGTTCTCTATATTTTCAGAGCACATGCAAAGTAGTATCTTCTGTAGTTCTGGGAAGGTAAAAGACCTCAATTGACCCACAGGTTTAGAGCAAATTTTATATTTTCCTTGAAAATTTAACAGACTATTTTAGAAAAAGAGTTTTTAAGGCTAAGTGTTTTGTAAGAGATGGTCATGATGCAAGCATGGACCTGAGATGCTGTGTGGGCAGAACCTGCCTGTCCCAGTGGGACCCCTAAAGTGTCCCTGCCCCTAGACTCTAGCTCAGAGGCTGCTGTAGAAACCCAGGAAAAAGACAATGTGGATCTTTCGTAGTCTCAAATGTTGCCTCAAATAAGCTATTTAACTTGGGAGGGGTAAATATTATATTTTTCTTATTATAAAACCAAGACATACTCAATGATTAAAAAATAACTCAGAGAATGCAGACGTCTCAAAAGAAAAAAATAAAACTGAAGATCTCTTAAACCTCCCACACAACTTCTACCAACAAACCCTGTACCATCAATGCCATTCTCTATAGGTACTGACTGTTAAAGGCTAGTGTATAAATATCATGTAATGATTTTCTATGAAAATATATTCTGTATATGTATGATTTTATTATACAATAAAATGGAATCTTACTATATTATACATATTGTTCTGCATGTCCATATGGAAAACCAAATTATCACTAGAAGGCTTTTTAGATAGAATAAAATCAGAAAAAGTAGTTGAATTGCCTTATTGGTTTAGTGGATTAAATCTATGACAATGGTTTGCTCCATTTACTTTATGGGAATTTAGCAACAAATAGGTCAGAAGATGAGAACGTTGTTATTCACTATTTAGAGAACTTGATCAGCAGTCAGAGCCAGCATATAAACATTTGCACTCTGACAATTCCCTCCCCTCATTCTAAGTTACACACACACACTATGTCCCCATGCTTAGTACAACCTTTCTTAAAAAAGGATAAGATTTTAAAATGTGCATGGTCTCTTATGCACTATACTTTATTGGGTTACAACTGGATTATGTTGTATCATTGTCCAATTATTAAGATCACAATGATTAGCTTAAGATGTTGATGTCTCATTACTTCAGACATTACACCCTCATCCCCTTGACAAGAGTCCTGTTTACGGCTGCCTACTTGTTGACTAATCCTTAGGGTAGGTCATTTTTACGGCAGGCTGATCTCATCCATTATGTCTTGATTTTTCTTAACTTCATTTTTTTAAGGTTAATGTTTATTTTATCTTGTGGTACTAAGGCTGCTCTGTGTGTGTGTGAGAGAGAGAGACAGAGAGAGACCAAGAGAGACAGAGAGACAGAGAGAGTGAGAGTTAGGCACAGTGCAAACTGCGTAGACACTAAGGACAAAATGTTAAATAAGAAACGTACTGAGGATGTGTGCAGTCACCGCTTGGACCTTTGAAGAGTCTAGGTTTGCTTAGACTTGCCATAGAAATGAATAGTAAAATATAAATCTGTGTTGTGTTGGGTAATACTGTGTGAGTATCCAGACCTGTCTTTTCTTTAAATAAATTCCCCCAATATTTTTGAAGCACCCACTATGTGCCAGGAACTGTGATAAGCATTGGTGACACAATGATGAGCAGATAGACTAATCCTTGGCCTCATGGGGTTTCCAGCCTAGCGAGGAAGAAAGCCATTAAGCCAGGATATACACAGGTGAGGGGTGTTCCCAAAGAGTAGGTGGCAGTGCTGTGGAAGCGTATAATAAAAGATCTAAGCCACCCTCCAGATAGGCGACAAAATTCCTTCCTGAGAATAAATTAGCCAGGCAAAGATGAGAAGAGGAAGAGATTTTCAATGCTGTCTGGGACCTCACAGTGAATGGTCATTAAGGTTCCTGTTATTTTGGGAAATCAATGATTCTAAGACATTGACTAGCAAAACATTTTTTATGATATTGGAGAACTGCTATGAGTAAGATCTTACTGTTACTTCATGCTAAGAATATATACTGGGACTCTCAGAGTACAAGGTTATTGCTTCTGACTCTGACCTGTCCAGGCACCGATCAACCTATGCTTCTTGTTCATTCTCTTTCTCACCCATCTCAACAGGCATTAGATGTCTTTCCCTCCCTCACTCTGATTACTCTTCCAGCTATACCCATCAAACAACAATACAATAATACTGGTAAGTACAATGTTTCCCCAAATGTAATATGAATGCTCTGGTATAAAAATAGATATTTTAGGTTAGAACAAGAATAATTTTTTAATAATTATGCATTTATTTTTACAAATTTCTTCTTTTAAAATAAACTTAATTAATATTAGCAAGTCAATTTAAGGAAACATATTGAGTAAATAAAAGTGGAACAAAGTTTGGGCAACATTGTTATGCCAGGGGCACTCTAAATTGATTATTTAACCTTTGTGTACTTCATTTTTTTCCTCTGTAAAATGGGAATAATAAGACCTGCTTCATTGGTAAGGGTGAAATGGAAATGTCCTTAAGCCATAGTTGAGTGTTTGGTACATAATAGATTTTTAACAAATGATGATATCCTTTTTCTCCCTTTCTTGCTACCCACATGTTATCTTTTTGCTGTCAATTCCTACCTGGCCTTTACTATTAAAGATGTAATATAAGATATTGCACATTGACTATATTTCAAATTAAAAGCTTGAGATTATCTTATTTCTATTGTGCATGTATCTAAGTTTAGGATGGATAAATAGATAGGTAGAAGATGATAGATAGATAGACAGACAGACAGACAGACATAGGCATAAATATACATATGCCAGTACAAAAAGAAATGCTAAAGACTGGAAATCCTTTTTCTGCACTAAAATCATTAGAGAGGCAGACAAAGAGCTGTAATATCATTATGATAAAGACTGTGTCTATCTTGTCTTGTTTTTTTCAGGTAAATAGGAGTGGGAAGTGCAGAGTGAGCTTTGAAACTAAAATAAGACTTTACCCTCAACAAGCCTTTGCCAGAAGAGAGGGAGGTGAGAGAGGGAAGGGAGAAAGCCAACAAAGGGTGTGTTATAGAAGTTATATTGTGGCCAACTGGGACTCAATCCTGCTGGGGATACAGGCCAGTATATGCATTGTTTAAAGGAGAGAGAAAACATACTTGAATTCAATTTCTTTATAGTTGTCAGCTCCATATTCATGTTTTTAAATCTAGATACTGTTGAATATATTACGAGTAGGGATTGATGAAAAGGTCAAAGACATTTTTTCTATAAATTAAGGAAATTATTTTAAAGAAAATATTTTAGGTGTTAAGAAACATTCCCATTTCAACTCTGCATTATATAAAGAAATTCAATTATTGAGATATTCCAAAAATGCAGAAAATGATCTAAAAGTTTTATAATTAATGTATAACATAAACATTTTGTTAAAATGTGTTAAAGGGTTATACAGAAGACTAGGCATGATGAATAAAATAATGAAAACAGTGCAACCTTTTAAACAACAAATATATTTCAGTTTTAGAAAGAATAGCTATGTAAATTACTGCAGAAACCGCAGTGTATGTAATTATGTAACTGAGGCATGCTGTTCAAGATCAAGTGCTTGGTTATAGTCAGCCATGGCTTCCTCAATCCGTCCTATTTTACCACGAACCTTTGCTCTAAGATTGTATACTACAGCATCATTAGGCACCAAAGACAGGGCTGCAAAAGAAAAAAATTTCATGGTTTGTTTACACTAGCATTAAAAAATAATCTCATTTTTTTAAAAACAAAATTTTATAATATAAGAACTTTACTATTATTTATATGAAAACATTTTTCTTCAAACATAACTATTTAGTCAAATTAAAAATATCGAACGAATCTTTTTAAGAAAACTCTTGGGGAACCACAGTATAATGTCTTTCTTTAAAGGTTGGCATTGTCTGTGTATGATTTCCTAATAAGTCTCTATATTTCAGCTTACCAAAGCTGTTAGTAAGATATTACATAAAGGAATCTATAGTAATTACATTGAGGACATGTTATCTGAAAACATTAATTCTTATATAAGTTTATCTAGACAAAAAGACTTGGTGACTTTCTTCTTTCATTGTCTAAAAACATCACATCAACAGCTGTAATTTTACTAAAATAATTACCAAAAATATACCTTTACTAAGGTCGTCCTCAGCTAGTTCATATTGCTTTAAACAGCAGTATAATTGTGCTCTGTTAAAATATATTGCAGCCCAAAAGGGACAGCTTTCAACTGCATATGCAAAATCTTCTTTCGCTTCTTTGTATTTCTTTAATATTGTATTTGCAACAGCTCGATTCATGAGAACATATTTGTTTTCTGGATCAAACTTTAAAGCCTTTGAGAAGTAGTCACTGGCCTATAAAATGTGAAGATAATGATAATTGGAATATATTTCCATTGGCAGCCATACAAAAATTTTAAGCACATTTACTCTTAATTTAAAATTAAGGGCGGTGGTATACCAAGGGACCAGTAGAAGCATTTCATCCAGATACAGAGGTGCATTGTCTGTAAAGAATGTAAAAACCAATAATAAAACTGAACGAAAGTTGGCTTTGTGTTATTACCATGTGTCAGCAATTCTAAACAATGTCAATGATAAAATATTCCTCCTTGCTGGGTTGAAATTCTCCCACTACCTGCCACCCAAACCCTATAGCCCTGTATATAGTTTAAAAAAGGGGGGGGGAGGGACACAAATTAGAAAAGAAGTCCATACAGTTACATAAAATACAAATGAGAAAAGTAACAGTTTGCCTATAAAAACAGAGTAAGAGCTAAACAGATGAATGAATTTTCAAAATAAGGTTCTAAGCTATACCAAAAGGAATAAAACTTAGTTATATTATAAAACATTATAAGAAAGAGAGAGGAAAAATCAGCTTGTCAAGAAGACCCTTTGACTGTTATCATATAGATTATTCACAACTCATCATCGTCCTCAAAATGTACAGGGCAGACCAGTGTTGGGGTCCTGGTCCAAGAACCATTGGTTATAGGTCTGCAAAGAGGTAAGTACCAAAACTGAGAGTAAATAATAAATATATTATATAGCATTTTGACATGGCTAGGACATCTAAGCACATGAATCATATTGTGTTTTAGCAATGTATATTGATCTACAACAAATTGCAGATTTTTTTGGAAACTGGCCCTTCACCACAAATTGTTTGAGATGCTGTTTAGACATCCTACTACTTAAGCTAGAAATCTTTTCTCTAACACCCTGATGGATGAAAATTTGGCTCCTACTTTAAAACTTACCTTAAAGGGAAAGTCACTTTTCACAATATAGTTTGTCATTCGCCAATTACTTTCCACTCAATTTTTTACCAGTTCACCACAATCTGGCTTCTATCTACCTCCCTTATTCCATGAGCTCTTCTCTTGCTAAGGTTACCAATGTCCTCAAGCTAATGGACATTTCCTAGTTCTTTTCTTCCATGACATTTCTTTGGCACGGACACTCTTGATCTTTCCTTACTTCTTAAAATCTTCTCTGTCCTTGAGACAGGGTGTCTTACTAGTTTTTCTCCTACCTCTCTGATCATTTTCTCTATCTCCTTCACTGAACTATTTTCCTCTCTGCTTCTCAAAGATCTGTCCTCTATTCACTTCCATTATTGGTGATATGGAAGGAACATTGATTGCATAGTGGCTAGGAGCCCAGACCATGGAGCCAGATTACAGAGTTCATATCCTGCCTCTAACTTGGGTGAGTTACTAAAGCTCTATTTGCATAGAGCTAAAAAACAAAGGGAACAAATAAAATAAAACACTTCCAGTGTTGATGTGAGAATTAAGTGAGCTAATATGTAAAGTACTGAGAACGATATGCAAAATGTAGTGATGACTCAATCAATTATTATTGAAATATCATTTTTTTCCAATGTCTATAAGTAGAGCAGTAACATAGCCTTCAGCAATTAGATCAAGATTGTATAACCCATCCCTTCCTTGGATGGCAGCTATTCTATACCACAGTTAAGTGCAATTTAAGGATCTATTGAGATGGTGGCATAATTGATGTCCATCTGTGAAGAGCTTGAAGAGAATTCACTCCTCAAAAGAAGGCTCACTCACAATCATCAGAAATGAGGCAAAGGAAAGACTCTAAGCAAGACCAAGAGTTTCTTCATAAAGTAATTTGGGCTTCATTTTAATTCACCAATAAATGCTCTATAAAACCTATACGATTATATATCACAAGAGCATAGCTTTGACCATGTAGGAGCAAATGCCTACCTTGGCTAAGAGAAAAGAACTCAGTGAAACACCAATAGCACACCTAACTTTGTACAATGTAACTTTCTATTATAGCTTCCAAACTATATTACTTAAAAAATGAAAACCTACAGACATAGTGAGATTACTTGAAGTATAGGCGTATTAACTATAAAGCAATTAGATGCTAAAGACACCTACTAAAATATTAATTATAGTAAAGTTACTTTAGTAAAGTAATACTTTACTAAATTACTGAATTTAGTTACTAAATTACTTTAGTAAAGTAATACTACAGTATTAACTATAAAGTAATTAGAAGCTAAAGACACCAATGAATGGCCTTGATTTTTTAACAATTGGTCTAATACCCTCAATATCTGTAATGTGTATTCTACCTGAGTTAAAAAACAAACAAGCAAGCATTACAGACCAAAATGTGTGAAATACTGCCAAAACAGTACTTGGGGAAAAGGCATAACCTTCGTAACTTATCACAATATAAATGAAAGGGTAACAACAAATGAATTAAGTTTCCAACTCAAAAAGATAGACAAAGAACAAGATAAATTGAAGGGAAGTAGAACAAGAGAATGACTATAGATAAAAAACAAAAATTAAAAAGTTTGAATCCTGTAAATGCATCACAATTCAGATAAATTCAAAAATAGAAAATATCATCTAATAACCCAACATTTTTATATCCGACATTATGAATTGAGGCCCAAAGAGGTTAAGAGGGGTCATACAAAACCAGAACTAAAATCCAAATCTTCTCACTCCCAGTCAAGTGCTCATGTGACTGAAGTTTAGAAAAGGTATAAATTAAGATGAGTTAGATAATCACATCATAAGGAAGGTCTTGAGGGAAGTCTAAGTGGGGGGAAAGAACAAAGGATTCCAGGCTGGAAGCTGATTTCAATAGATATAGCCAGGGAAGTGCTAACACTTTGAGGGGTCCAAAAGATTGTTTACTGGACAAGTGTTGAATGTTTGATTATAATGAGAAGAATAAATTCTCAGAGGTATAAACATTTAATAAATAATTATAAACATCCCTATGAAAGAGAACATTTTAAAAAAAAGAGAGCAAATGAATTAATGAATTATTAGCCTGAGATAGTAAGGATTACATTTTGAAATTGTATATATGACAAAGAAAGCATTTTATGTCGAAAAGGAAATATTAAGGAAAACTCATATTACCTGGGAAAACTGCCTGTGGTGAAAGTAGATATTTCCTGCATTAAAATAAGCAAGTGAGTACTTGGGGTTTAGAGAAATTGCTGCTTGATAGTCTTTCATTGCATTCTGTCGTTGACCCATAAACTCATGAATCACACCACGATTTGTTAAGAATTCTGCTGTAGTATTGATCTGCAATATAATAATATGAGTATTTAGCATCTGGGAATAGTATTTATCTCTAATTTCATGTCTGTAAAAATGAATGTTATGAAATCTACTTGTGGGAAACTAGTAATTTTATAGGGCAGGTAAAACCCCATTAGAGCAAATATTTTGAGAAAGGACTTGGCATGAAATTGGTTCAATGTCAACAGTTTGTTGATCTGGCTGCAATAAAACAAATAATCCTAGTGTTTTAGTCCATTCCTTTCAAAGGAATAGACATAGCGGAAAAGCTTATCTGTTTAGCTATGTTAGGCTAGAGAAGAAATTAGATTTAATAGTTAACATGCTTATTTGTCCTATGTAGTAGCAATTATATTTCAGTTCTTTCCTTTTTCTCCTCTCAAATATTATTACATCTTCCCAAATCTACAGAAACAAAGCCTAAAACCTAGAAGAAAAGATGAGTTTCTGTCATTACATAGAACATGAGAGTTTTATTTGTCATTTCACTGCAGGAAAAATCTGGGAAACATTGTTCTTTCTTTTGTTCTTTATTTCTTTCAAATCTAGACATTATTTTACATTTTGTATTCATTGTGTATTACAAAATAATATTGATGTACCAGGAAACTATAAACTGTATTTACTGAGAAGAATCAACATGTATCAGGAATTTGGGTTTTTGAATTTTAAATCCATTTAGGTTATAAAATTGCCAAGCCATAATTCTCCCCTAAGGATCACTCAGAGGAAAAAAAAACACATTATATTCTCCACAAGTCACTTTAAAAAGGTAACAGAGAACTTCTTTCTTAAACCTATTTATTCATGGTGTTAATTGATGCTAATAATAATACACTCTAAGTGGATTTTTTACCTTTATGGCAGTATTAATATCCTGCATTGCAGCAAAATTATTACCCATCTGAAGACAGACCACAGCTCTTCCTTCATAGGCTAGGTAGCTCTCTGGATCAACTTCAGTGGCAATGGTAAAGTGCCTCCAAGCTTTCTGGAATTTTCCTTGGGCCTAAAATAATTTTCCGATTACATGATGTAGGAAATAATCCATAACATGCCAAATGTTTATGATTCTAACTCACTCAATCAAATAAAACCTCTAGTAAGGGCATATTTATATTGTGCTAAATCTAAGGTATTTTAAACAAAGTAGACTATACCATGAGTGTATTCAGTTGACTAATTATCTATTAGTGTTTATGATTAAATTTTAATTAGTTAAAATAAATTTAATTGCAGTCATCTCTCATACCAATCTTGGACAACATAAAATTATGGCCACCATGTGAAACATCAATGCTTCTGACAATTGCCAAAAAACTTACATTGAGCTTCACACACAGGCAGGAATTGTATTTATTTGCTTGGCACTGAATCTCCAGTTATACATAAGATATACATACTATACATAACAAAATAAATACATGTTGAATAAATAAATGAATAAACTAATGGTGTGAAACCTATTTCCATAAATTGTACCAGCATCTGGAATTTTAGGATCACTATACATTATTCCATGGAAAATACATGTAAATCTACCAAGCATCTGTTTCTACCAACCTTAGTGCCAACTGGAAAGGAAAGAAAAAGGGTCAGGAGAGGGGCACTGTTAACAGAACAATGTCAGAGTGTTTCCTAGGGAAGACCAGCTGGCAACTGAATGTCTCCCCACAGGAAGGCAATGAGTTAATAAATTCATCATGGTCCAAGGTCTGTCTTTTTCTCATGGGCTCAAAAACCCAATTTGCCAGAATCTCAGAAGCTCACTCACTTTAGCCAACCTGAGCCCAATGACTCTCGCATAAAACTAAAAAGAAATTTAACTCTTAAGGGAACTAGACCCTATTTTTTTATTAGAAAATCTTCTCTCTCTCGGTATAAACTATTAATATTTGGAAATCCACATTGCAATCACAAATGCATTTAATAAACGAATTGGGAAAATTGAGATGAGGTTATTGGCATATTAAACTGCAAACCCCATCAAGATGGGATCTCTGTCATCTGCTCCTAACGTCTGTTGTGCTCACTTCTGTATCCCTAATGCTAGGCAAGCAGTAAGAGAAATCTACAGGTATTTGTTGAACAAACTGTCGCTCTTTCCCCTGGGCAGAATTGGAATAGGCCTAACTCTCCTTTTTCAGTCCTTCTTTCCTGATTCAATTCTTTCCACTGATGTGCTTTTCAATCCCTTTTCAGGATGCTATATACCTAGTGAGATCTTCATAAAGTGCAAATTAGATGTCATTTCTCTAATTAGTGCTATTCACATTTTTAACTGGGCTATAAGGCCTTCAACTCCAGCCTCTCCCTCGCCCATAATATTCCATCCCCTGGGGCCTTCTATCTCCTTCTTACAAGTCTTTCTAATGGGCTGTTCTCTCTGGAACACTGTATCCTAGCCCCAACCCACATTTTCACACCTCAACTTAAATGTTAATGTCTCAAAAAAAAAACCCTCTCACCTCTCAAAGCAAGCTAGGTTCCCTTGTTTTAAGTTGCACTAAAACCCATATTTTTCTTTTGTTGCACTTATAATGATTACAATCAAATAACTATATATATGATTAAGTGTTTGATGCCTGTCTCTCCACTCAGTAGTAAATTCTGCAAGAAGAAGCAAATATATCTTGTTCATTGCTATATCTCTAGGCATAGAGCTGTTCCCCATCCTATATTAGGTGCTCAGTAAATGTCTGTTGAGGCTGGGCATGGTGGCTCATGCCTGTAATCCCAGCACTTTGGAAGGCCAAGGTGGGGAGGATTGCTTGAAGCCAGGAGTTCAAGACCAGCCTAAGCAACATTGCAAGACCTTGTCTCTACAAAAAAAATAATACAAAACTTAGCCAGGTGTAGTGGCATGTGCCTGTGGCCAGCTACCTGGGAAGCTGAGCCTGGGCAACAGAGCAAGACCCTGTCTCAAAAAAAAAAAGTTCTGTTGAATACAATGAATGATGGTGTTAACACATTTCATTGGATTACAGTCAGCTCTAGTTGCCTTGAAAGTCACCTTGTCTCTTTAAATTGACTGTGAAAATTTGTACTGTGATCCAATAATGGCCAATTTTGTGTTTAGCTCTCAGAAAGCAATCTTATATCTCTTATTAATAAGCTCTAGAGCATACCTCACTATTACTACCACTCCCACTCCCTCCAATATTGTCAGTCTTAGATCAGCCAAACTCACTTACATTTTAAATAAATCAACTTTAATTGAAGATTATTAACAGGAATTTCTGCAAATTATAATAATTTAAAATTTTGAGTAATGTAAGATTTGAAAATGTAAATTTTGAAAATGTAAGATTACTCAGTTACTTTTCATGGCAAATGCAGCACATTTAAGCACCTTACTACAAAAATGTCACTACATTTTTTATTAGTGCAAATAGCTCAGTGAGTTAGGAAATTTTGGTACATGGGTCAGGCCAGAGTGTCCCAGAAATCACTCTGAGACTTGCTTGGCAACACACAGAGTAACACTTGTCTATCTTGCTGGAAGGACAAATGCCTGGCCTCTTGCCTTCCCAGCAAGTCCTCATTCACAGCAATTTGGAAGATGACTGAATTCAGAAGTTCCAATACAGTGTCTGCCTGACCCATCATATGGCTGCGATCTACTTCAAAACTTTCATACATTGTTTATTCCCTTTAGCTTTTCACTAATTCAACAGGACACAACTTACAGAGCCCAGGTATAAGCTAGTAAAATAAATGTTAGCCAGATTCTCATATGTGAAATTCATTGGGTGAATTTTAAAAGTTGTTTGTAAATGTAGGAACAAAGTAGGGAGAAATGAAGACATTAAGGAAACTCAGATTGAAAAGCTCCTCATCTAGCACACAGGTCCCCAGGCTTACTCAGGCAGGTCCCTGTAACTAATTGAACCCCGGATCCCCACTGCTACTCTGGAAACTAAAGGTAAGGGAAAGGTAAATACTTATAACCAAAGAAATGACATTTATCCTCATCACTAGTAAAGGGCCAAGTATATTCTTTCTCCTGTCCAAAAGATGCTTTCAATGCTCATATGTTGTTATACAATATTACCTGCAAATTATAGCCTAAACTAATTCTGGATTTTGTATATGATGGATTAAAATGCAACGCTTTCAGAAAATCCTTCTGCGCTTGATTGGTGGCTTCACCATGACCATATTCCATGTAAGAATTTCCCCGTCCAATGTAAGCATCCAGAAAACACGGGTTAATTTCAATAGCCCAGGTAAAGAAATTGACAGCTTCTTCAAACTCTTTCATTCTGAAAATAAATGAAAATATTGATGCATTCTGATGAACTGATACATTTTGATGACATACAATGTTTTCTTGTATATGACTTTCCCATAAAGATTTGAATATCCCCTTATGAAAAAAATCTTTCATTTTTATTTCCATCATAGAAGGGAAGCACACAAGTTCAAATGACCTAAGGAAGGCTGACAGGTTCTTTCAAGATTTTCGTAAAAGGAAAGAAAGTAGGTAAGAGTCATTTTCACAGCAGAATGTGATGGAATGATATTCTGGAAGTCTTTTTTCAAATTATAAAAGTCTGAATGGCATTCCTAAACCTGTTTTTAGCAGTTATCAATTACCAGTATAGAAAATCATGTGCTATTACTGATGAAATACACTATTTAAATTAGAGTAAAATAAATTTACTCATATGTTTTTAATATTTTATTATAGAATGAAATGAACCATACTTTCATCACACAGAAGTCCTTACTTCAGATCTTCTATTAATATAAAGGTAGCCCATTTCATTGTGGATACCAAGACAAGAGGTGAGAGAAAGAAGTAAAATGTATTTTATTTATTATTAATAACTTATGAATGTATGCAGCTAAATGATAACTCTGTCTCTCTATTCCCCCTAATTGCTCTCTTAAGGCAAGGGTGAGGGCTGTTGAAGGAATCAAATATTTGTTCATGAGCATATAAAGTCACTTCTCCATTTCATATGAATATCTAATAATTATATTTAGTCTCAATTCACATGGACAGAGTATAGGATTTTTTTTAATAGAATGAGGGAGCTAAAATTAAGTAACTGCTTACTTACCAGGTGCTTTGCTAAATGCTTCACATGTGCTATTTCCTTTAATCTTTCCAAAAACTCTGTAAGCTAGTTATAATTATCTACATTTACAGATGAACAGAAAATCATGGCAGAAAAGTATTCACATAGGAAATGGCATAGTAAATAACATACTAAGTTTGCACAGAATAAATACCTGAGAGTCAAACTCAGGTTAGTCTTACCCCAAAATCCATGCTTTTCCACACAGCCATCTCTACCACACATTCTGCACCTACCACATAGCTGTGGTTGGTGCGTAAGAGCCAGTAAGCTGATATCTCCACAGTGTAGTTAGAAGAAAGGCTTGGAGTTCACACTTGAGGCTTAGCATGCAAATTAATACTGATTCTTCAAGGTTTTTAAGAGGATCAAAGAAGAGCAAGTGAAGAACATCTAGCATAGAGACTCTCACCCAATAAAGATTATCATCTTCCTTCTATTCTTTTCATTACTTCCCAAACAGACTTCAAAATTTAGTAAGATGCATCACCACTTTGCTCATTTTTCCTTTATGAAATACATGGAACCCAGGATAACTGTTCTAGAAACAATCATCTCCTAGGTGTTACTCAAGAATACCTCTTATAACAGTGTTTCTCAGACTTTAGCCCTTCCTTCACAAGAGTTGAATATTTATCATTTACTGAATATTCACTTGTCAATTCACTTTTTTTACTTAACTAAATTTATATTAAAAGATAACTAAATTTCAGTACCATAAATTGAAAAATTATCATCTCATGCCATAAATAGAAGTCAACCCTAAAAATAAATAAAATTGGAGCCAGGTATTGTAGTCTGCAGAAAACTGAACCTGAGGGGATGCACCACCTGCTTCAAAGAGTTAGAAAGTTGATAAAGACTCTTAGTTGAGACTTTCTCCTTGATGTGTTCTGAAGGTTTGAGAAACAATTCATTCTGAAACTGAAAAGTGATTACGTTTCTCACAATGTGATTCAGTAATTTTTTTAATGCTTCTCTACACTATGAGTTACTCATGATACTTGATCCATGTTTTGGCGAACACTACTCAACAGGAGTTCTGCTAGATCACAAAAGAACCAGTAGTAAAGCACTAGAAAGGCTTGGCTTCTGATTTTACATACAGGCAAAGATTAACACACATGGATATCAACCAGATGGTACCTTCTGAGTTTGCCCTACATTGTTACCCAGAAGACACAGGGTCACTTCCCTCAGGTAGTTTACAATGAAATAGTGCTCCTCTTTCCTGATAATCTGCACTATTTAAGAAGCAAAAGTTCCTTTGCTTTTCCAAGTGCCCTTCTCACTATATCATAGCAATAATTCTAAACATGGCATAACATAACAAATTCTTTATCTGGAATAATTAACCCACAGTCATTTGGGGTAAATGCACTTAGTTGATAGATTTTGGTGTGCTCAGTATTTTTTATCTATGAGTAGTGCAGTATTCACTTATGATGCATACCTATGGTGACCATGTAATCTGAAATTTCCAGGGAAATCCCCATTTGTTCATATGTTCCCCATAAATCATTGAAATGCTCCCAGTATACTGACATTCATATTATATCATATGCAATATGACATCTATATTGCATTCATATCCCCTCTTACCCAGGGAAATTATTAATAAAAATCCTTTGTGAGTACATATTCTGATACATGGTTTCTAAAATACAATCTCTCCCTTTGTACAGCCTAACCAATTAAAACAAAACAAAACAAAAACAAGGCAGTGAATTGAAACTCACCACTATGTGGTATAAGTTGTGAATTACCAAAATGCAGTGATTGAAGCTATTTTTCTTTACTGACCAGCACTAAGATTTAATGGGCATCTAATCTGTTCAGTCTAAGTAGATAACCATTAAACCTTAAAGCTGGAAAGAGATCTTGAAGCCACCTAGCAAGCTCCTCAAAGCTGACGGTGACTAAAATCGAGTCCAGAGAAGGTGAAAGTGCTGAAGACAGAGACTTCCTAGCTTTCTGCATCAAAGATCGGAGAAAAGATGAAACCGATCCCACTGTAGAAACAGCAACTACATTTCTCCGAAGATGTGTCTATCACAGGTCCTACAGGTTGAAGCGCTTGTTAAGTGACCACACGGCAATTAGCCAATGGAAAAATGTGGCAGAATATCTATGTTATGTCAGGATATCTGTTCATTGAGATGTAAATGGCTAAGCATTGATTACCACAAATATAAAAGCATATTCAATGAGTTTTTCTAAAATAAAATGTGTTTGTGTAAATCTGAAGTAATGGGGTCACTTACTGAAGGTGCATGATTCTCCTTACAGTGTCCTGTTAATCAGGGATCACGTGCTGAGCTTGGCCACTGGGCCGTGGACACAGCGGCCCACTGCATCTTCCAAATCAATCACATACGTGACCAGATATGCCCTACTGAGTTGTACAAATAAATCACAAATCCCTCCCCAAACTAAATAACTTTAACTCTGGCTTGCAGAGTTAAAGATTCAAAAATATTTTATGCAAATATAAGAACAGTAAAGTAATATGTGATGAAGTAAAAAGTGGATAGGATATATATATATCTCTGAGTAATCTCCCTCTATGATGCTATTTTTTAAAATATTAAGGTGGCTTTCCCAAAGAGCTCTAAAAATTAACTCTACCATAACACTCTTGGTGACTAAATTGGGCAACAAGTAGGATATTCAAGCCTAAGGAATGCTGTCTCCTAGCAACCACAAGAGTGAGAACCAGAGATATACAAAGGATACTTCAAAAGTCTGCAAAACCACGAGATCAAAGAGCAAAGCCCTAAAATTTTAAAATTTATTCCTCTTTAAAACTTTTCCAAATGAGAAAATTTTTACTTTCCCTGCTGTAAAACACTAAAAGTGAATCCCCATAGTTAGAAACCATACAGCTATCATATAAGTATGTATTATTAGCTTACCTTGAAAAGCAAAAATATTTTTTCCTAAAATAAATATAAGCAATCACTAAACATTCTTTACTGTTAAATTCAGTAAAACTGTTAAAACTCAGAACACATGGAATTGGGACTCTGAGTTTTCAGGGCTTTACTGTTGATTTAAATTCTACTTTTATTAAACGACAATAGAGATTCTAGCCAGGTGATGAAAGTTGGTTATTTGGAATTGCAAAGCAGTTTCAGCTTAAGGAGGCTCTGCCATATACCCCCAGTGATTACATTTCATAAAAGAGACTGTGAACTGACACAGAGAAATTTACTGACTCTAATGGTTGCTAAACATAGGAATGAGGTTCAGAGAAATTCTGGAGTCTGTTTTTAGTTTTAGCAGAATGCAACGACCTCAGACACTTTTGGTCTGCACCCACCCACCAAAACAAACACATCAGTCATCATTATTCCATCTCTTCTTAAGAATGACAATTACTCAAAGAAATGGATTGTACGAAGGTGCTGGATTAAAATAGACAATGGCATGACCATGTTTTGCTGTCTGTATAAAGTGAAAGGTCTGAGACTGGTTTAGGCCTTTTCATACAAAGCCACCTTCAGAAGTTCCAGTATAGTACACTTTGTTCATGAGCTAAAAAATCTAAATCTCATCAGGAAATGTAGCTGTACTATCTATGCCCTAAAAGGGGAAAAAAGAATGTCAATTTTCTAAATAATTCAAACTATGTTCTAATTGCTAAACTGCCTACTCTACATAATTTGCCAACTATTCTCATTTCATCCTCCAAATTAACTGCTATTGTTTGTCTTATTTAAAAAATGCTATAAACTATTACTTTTCAAATACATTTTATCCCATATTAAAATCCTCACGTGCTAAATCTCTATGATTTTAAAAGTAAAATGACCAAAAACTAATTTTCAGATGTGAAATGTATACATAGAAATGTAAACATTATGGTTAGTCAAGTCTGTATACTATAATACTATCTCAGAGTGTATTTTAAACTGATCATCTTCTATATTTTAGCTTATGTGAGTGTTTTTTCTCTCCTTCTCTAACTTACTTATTTTTATTATAATCCTAGAATAAGTAATAATGCCTTAAGCACTGTGATTTTTTTGTAGATTTTATTGTATTCTGTAGATATTCACTGGCATTGTTTTACACAATTTTAGATTTACAATTATGTTTCTTAAATGAAAAATTTTCTTGAAAATATATACTTTTTTTGAAAGTATATATTTCACCCTCTCTTCCAACAAAGAGGCATTGTAAAAGTTAGTCCTATATTGCAAGCTATGCATAACTTTATTCTATGTATTACCAAGATAGATCCTTCCCAGTGTCTAGGCTTGGATCATATCTCTACCCTTTCATGTTGTGATGCAGGTATTTACTTGCTAATTTTGCTAAAACAGTTTATTAGAACACCGAGGGGTGCTAATGACACACAAAGTGTGGCCTCCATGTCTAACCAGGGAATTCTTTGTGTCCCTCCCCAATTTTGTACACTGTCACAGTCACAACATTTTCCCCAATTTATTCCATTCCCTCTGGCTTACTTTTAGAGCTATAATTACATAAATTTGATGCTTCCACTTTGACACCAGTTGCACTCCGTACCTGTGATGGCACACGGCGACAGCTTGACAAAGGTTCACATTAGTCTGGCTTATCAGTGCAGCTTGTTTAAAATCCTGAAACAATTATTTAAATTTTTTGTTAATTTTGCAACATTACTTCATGCACTTTCTTAAACTTCCCTCTAACTTTGACTCCACCATGAATATACATAACACAAGCTTTAAAATGTACATCTTCCTACAACTTTATTTCTTCTTTATATTATCCTCTTTAAAACCTAAATGAAAGGCGGGCATGAACCATGCACAGATCAGTAGGAAGAGGATTGTATGCATAGGGAACAGCTTGTGTAAATGCAGGAAGGGAGCCCAGCATTTCTAAGGCAGAGCAAAAAGCCATCGTGGAGTGGCTAGAGTAGAGAAAACAATGTTCACAATGAGATTAGAGACGTGAGCAGCAGTCAGTCAAGTACAGTCTTGGTTGGTCATAGTCAAGAGTTAAGATTTTATTCTAAGGGTGATGGGAAGCCATTGGAAGGTTTTGAGCAGAGGAATAACTTGATCTGCTTTATATTGTTAAGAGAGTTCTCTGGCATCTATCTGGAGAACAGCACATAGAGGGGCAAGAGAGCCCAGTTGGGAAGCTCCTGCAGGAATCCAGAGAAATGATTTAGTTCTGATGCCTGAGTCTGGATCTTGCCCCAGTACTTACTGGCTGAAACAAGGATAGCAGTGGCAATTATTAGAAATGATTTAATTCAAAGTATGCTTTAGCGGTAGAGCTGACTGGACTTGCAAATGGGTTAAATGTGGGGTGTGAGGAAAGAGAGAAGTCAAATTTTTACTAGACCATCAGCTCCTCAAGAACTGAAGCTCTGTCTTTGTGATCTCCATATACCAATGCCAATGACTTATCTGCAAGAACATAGAATTTGGAATCAAGTGAGACCTGAGTTCAAATCTTACCCAAGTACTTATTGGTTCAAAGCCCTGATTTAACTCTTTTGAATACAGTTTCCTCACCTATAAGTTAAATTTAAATTGTGCAGCATTGTTGAGAACCTGGTATGTAACAACTGTGCAGTAGAGTTAATGTAGTTGTTTAGTACTAAATAAACATCTATTTGGTACATAACAAAGGCCCTGCATTTAATTCTCCAATAGCTGGGCCCTTTGCTCCCACCCCCATTTTTCTCACTCTCTCCATCCCAACACTGTTGCCCAGATTTTCATAGTTTTCTTTCCCACTACAGAGAGGTTCTTTAGCTCCCTCAACCTGAGGGGATACCTAAGGGCATATCACAAAGATATTTTTGATATATCAAAAAGCCTAAAAGAGTTCAAATGTTCAGATTACATTTCCTCATAGTGTAAATTGCCTAGAAAGTGATTCTGTGGGGGGCAGAATCTCAAAAGATGACTCCAGAAGTAGAAAAATAATACAAGCCATCTTGAGAGATGAAAAGAATAGGAAACACTCCACTACGTAATGTTATGTTGTAGTGCATCAGAAATGAAGAAGCAAAACTGCTATTAGTTAACGGCAAACCTCAAATTGATATTTACTTTTTGCCTTGTGTTTCTTTGCGTTGTTTTGTGTTTTGCTTTATTTTGTTGTGTTTTGTTTTGTTTTGAGGCAGGGTCTTACTCTGTCTCTCAGGCTGGAGTGCAGTGGCATGATCATAGCTCACTGTCCTGGGTTCAAGCTCTCCTCCTGCCTCAGCCTCCCAAGTAGCTACTAGGACTACAGGTGTGCACCACCACACCAAGTTAGTGCTTTGTGTTTCTTAATCTTAATTCCAAAATTAATGTAAAATGGACAATAAAAATAAAAAGTTAAAAATGAGAGTGATGAATTTTAATTATGCTATAAGGAAATATATTTTAAACCACTTGTTTCTTTTCAATTGCATGTACCTTTTTCTATTAAATATTATGATTCTGAATACCTGTATGTTTTCACTAATTTAAAAGTCCATTCCCAGTAGCCCATCCTAAGCAACTATATCCTGCCCTGTTTGAAAAATATTTATTTTGATATATTTTTAATGGGGAAAAAGGAAAATTGTGAATGAGAAAGAGCATAGAACTGCAGGTAAAATTATACAAAAATCATTTTATTTTCTAAATAGTTGACTTGTGTGTATACTACCTTAGGGGAGATGATAGTCTTAATCGAATTAGAATTTTTTTATATATTGGCTATTTATTTGTAATTAAAACAAAGTAAAAATACATACTTTTTGTAAAGATTCTATTAGTCATCCCAAGTATTTCAATACAATTCTTGCTAAGTTGAGTTATCACTCATTAATATTGCCAGTTGATAGCAGTGAGAACTTGTTCACTAGTTTTCAGGAGTAAATGTGCAAAATCAAGTGGGTTCATTCTTACACATCAACAGGAATGCTTACCTCTAATGCAAAACCATACTGCTCTAGTTCTGAGTAGATGAGTCCACGATTGATGAAGGTGTTTAATGTTATAGTTTCTCCAGCATCAAGAAGCAGCACAATTCCATAATCTATTAATGCCTAAAAATAAAATAAGTACTTGCAATGCAGATTGAACTTTTTAGAGCTTTACTTCATAGGCCATGGACAAAGGTGTTTGTGTCCAAACTAGGATTCAATAGTTAGTTCTTTAATTCATCTTATAATATATCAGATGTTACATGTTAGATTTGAAGGACCCCTTTAGCTAAAATTGTGAATACTGCTGCTTTTTAATAAGTGGAACACACTGTGCTTGCACTTCACATGTTATCGGTGAGTCATTCAGTGTTTTTTCATTTGTGTATGGGTTACAAGGGAGGGATTCAATACTCTTCCCCTACTCAGTAGTTTCATCAAATGACTGTTGACATGATTAACATTTAATTTCTTTTTAGTGCTTTATTGTCTTCCTGACTGAGATCTAAGCTCTATGAGGGCACAGCTTGTCCATTTTGTTCACCATTTAAGCCCAGTAACAAGCATCATGCCAGCACAAAATAGGCATTTAAGAAATTTTTACCAAATGAATAAATCATGAATCAATGAAAATGAATTTTAATAAAACTAGCAAATAAGCACTTGTAGGAAAATTACTTTAAATATTTTGATAGATATATTCATTGTTTTAAAGACAGTAATCTAAGCTAAAAAATAATCAACTTAGAAGACCTTTGTCCATTACTTTTACCTTTTTTCCCATTCATTGAATAAACAAGATTTTACTGGTCTCTACTCTGCACCAGGTACTAGAAGAATCTTAAATTTAGGTTGGAGCTGAATCTCTTAACTCATTTTCCTACTGAGCATTTTGTTCAAAAGAGCCATATGGCTTGATCAGAAAAGGGCCAAATCTTATATGCCTGCAGCACCTGCTAACTGAAAATGACAGATAGTTATTTGCTCATTTGCCCTCCTCTACTGTTTCCTAATTTGGCACTCAAGTGTCTAAAAAGAAATGTGCAATTAAAGATCCTATATGTATACTGTGGCATAATTATAAGTAAACATTGCCAGGGCTGTAAAAACTAATTAGTAACAGTTGTAAAAAATAAAATAAAGAAAACCTAGACTGTTAGCCACAATTGTCTAATTTTGCCTTTACATAGAATGTAAAACCTGGATACATTGTATAACTTTGCCTCTCCCTAAGAAGGGTTAGAGGTATGCCCT
>VBSM01002121.1:25183817-25198262 GCA_008086735.1 Cheirogaleus medius
AAAAAAAAAAGAATGTAAGACCTGTATGATGCCTTAGAGATCCACTAAGCAGCTGAATATGTGACACCTAAGGAAACCAAAGCTAGGAAATAAGACTTCATGAAGGTCAGTGAGGAGGGTGGGAGTGGGATGGGAGCAAAGAGGTTTTTTGATTAAGATGAGGCAGGGCCTTGGCCTATTCTGGGTTTGTATCATGACTCAGCTATTATTATTAATACTAGCTTCTCAGTCTTAGGAAAGTTACTTAACACTAAGCCTCAGTTTCCTTATCTGCAAAACTGGGAAATTAAAAACTCATCATATTGCAAGGGTCCACTTAGAAATATTTTGAGTGTATGTTGGTAAAGGATTTAACCCAGTGCCACACAAGAAGCCCATTTTAAAAAGTGGTAACTATTTACTATTTTCATTAACATAGAGTGCTAGAACCAGAATTCACCTTTGCTTAGTTTTTTGAAACCCCATATCTTGGGAGAATGCCTAAGTGAATGTTCTGCAGAAAGATACTTGGTTTTTCTCAGCCTAAGGATGGCAGGAATGCTGAGAAACAGGTGGAGTTAGACAACAAGGGAAGAGGTGGCAGTGTTTAATGACACCCAGTCCATATGCTGGAGGTCAGATGGTTTTACAAAGCCTCCTAAAGACTGTTAACCAAGAAGCAAACAAACCTGTGCACACCAATACAGGTCTCTAACTCCCTGTGTGACTTGGATGGGTTTTATAACCTCTCCCTACTTCCATTTCCTTACCTGTAAAACAGATTGGATGAAATGCTTTGGGGGCCTGGCAGCTCTAAAATCACCAATATTTTATTATTCTCATTCAGCCTCACTTTATTTAGATAGTTTTGCAGTTTCTTTATGTATAGGGCATTGGCCTTTTTTACTTATCTGAGATAACAAAAAATGGGAGTTCTCTCCCCACCCAGCCCATTGTTTCCCCATTCAGGGTTACCTTCTGGCAGGAAAGGGGGTTGGGAGGGAGTCCTCAAAGACACCTGCCATGCAGGTCACTCTGATAAATGATCCTTTAATTAGCTCCTAGAATCTTAACAATTCCCTTGTTAAAAATTAGTTATTCATTTGTCAACATTTCTGGAGGAAACCTGATAGTCTGGTTACCAGGAATTTTACATCTTCTTAAGTAGAAACAATGTTTCTCAACTTCTTACCTTCCAAAGCTTGTAGATTTCTAAATTTCTGAATGTTTTAAACAGGTTTAACTGTCCAGGTTTCACACAGATTGGGAGTGTGTCCACATAGAATAGTGGGAACATTATGTGGCCTTTCAAAGGATGTCGCATTTATTAGGGAAGAAGGCAGAAATAACGACAGGGAGACAAATGGGTAACAGAGAAAAAGAAGCAAGAGGATGGGACACAACACTGAGAGACTCTGGCCACCTGCTCCCCTGTAAGGAGTCCTCACTGAAAAGGGACCCCACAGACAAGGGGAGGGGAGAGGGGATAAGATTAGAAAAACTAGAGTTTGCACCGGTAGATGCTGGATCAAGATAAATTGAGAAGGTTTGCTTCAGCCACAGTTAGACTCTCAAAATACTCAGGCAAATCCTGGTCACTGGTCCCTGAAGCTGGAAACCATCACTCCAAATTCCTGCTGCATGTGTGGTCTGAGGACCAAACAAAAAAATACCTACATGCCATACTACCCAAAGCAATCTACAGATTCAATGCAATCCCCATCAAAATACCAATGACATCCTTCACAGAAAGAGAAAAAGTAATCCTAAAATTTATATGGAACCACAGAAGATCCAAAATGGCCAAAGCCATTCTGATCAAAAGAACGAAACTGGAGGAATCACATTACATGACTTTAAATTATATTACAGAGCTGTGTAACCAAAACAGCACAACACTGGCATAAAAACAGACACATAGACCAATGGAACAGAATAGAGAACCCAGAAATAAATCCACACATCTATAGCAAACTTATCTTCAACAAAGTTGCCAAGAACAGACAGTGGGGAAAGAACAGTCTCTTCAATAAATGGTGCTGGGAAAACTGGATATCTATGTGCAGAAGAATGAAATCAGACCCTTATCTCTTGCCATATACAAAAATCAAATAAAAATGGATTAAAGACTTAAATATAAGACCTGAAACTTTGTAACTACTAACAGAAAACATTGGGGAAATGCTTCAGAACCTTGGTCTGGGCAAGGACTTCTTGAGTAATACCCCCAAAGCACAGGCAACCAAAGCAAAATTGGACAAATGGGATTACATCAAGCTAAAAAGCGTCTACACAGCAAAGGAAATAATCAACAGAGTGAAAAGACAACCCAAAGAATGAGAGAAAATATTTGCAAACTACCCATCTAACAACGGAGTAATCACTAGAATATATAAGGAGCTCCAACAACTCAATAAGGAAAAAATCAAATAATCTGATTTAAAAATGGGCAAAGGATCTAAAAGAAGACATACAAATGGCCAACAGGTGTATGAATAAATGCTCAACACCATTATTCATCAGAGAAATGCAAATCAAAACTACGATAAGATATCATCTCACCCCAGTTAAAATGGCTTTCATCAAAAAGACAAGCAATAACAAATGCTGGCAAGGATGTGGAGAAAGGGAAACATGCAAACTATTGGCAGGAATATAAATTAGTGCAACTACTATGGAGAACAGTATGGAGGTTCCTCAAACAACTAAAAATAAAACTGCCATAAAAATAAAACTACCATATGACCCAGCAGTCCCATTTTGGGGTATGATATATATCCAAAGGAGGGGAATTCAGTGTACTGAAATGAATTCTGCACTCCCACGTTTATTGCAGCACTATTCACAAAAGCCAAGATTTGGAATCAACCTAAGTGTCCATCAACAGACAAAAGGATAAAGAAATTGTGGTACATATACACAATGGAGTATTATATAGCCACAAAAAATGAAATCCTGCCATTTGCAATGACATGGATGGAACTGGAGAACATTATGTTACGTGAAATAAGCCAAGCACAGAAAGAAGAATCTCATGGTCTCACTCATATGTGGGAGCTAAATATTAAAAACAACTAATCTCATGGAGACAAAGAGTAGAATGACAGTTACCAGAAGTTGGGAAGGGTAGCAGGGAAGGGGAGATTAAATGGGGATTGTTAATGGGTGCAAAAATATAGTTAGATAGAATGAAAAATATTTGATAGCACAACAAAGTGACTATAATCAACAATAAGTTAGGTTATACTTTAAAATAACTATAAGAGTGGAAGTGGAATGTTCCCAACACAAAGAAATGATAAAGGCCTGAGGTGATGGATACCCCAATTACCCTGATTTGATTGATTCACATTGTATGCCTATATCAAAACATCATATGTATCCTACCAAGATATACAACTATTATGTACCCATAATAATTAAAAACAAAAACTTTTTTAAAACTCTACATGAACTACTCTAGCTAATGTCGAAATTTTGAAGCAACAATATTGATAGTGACCACTGCTTTAAAATTCTCCACGTGGCCAGGTACAGTGGCTCACGCCTATAATCCTAGCACTTTGGAGGCTGAGGCCGGAGGATCACTTGAGGCCAGGAATGTGAGACCAGCCTGAGCAACATGGGGAGACCCCTGTGTGGCAAAAAAAAAACTGACAGATTAGCCAGACATGGTGGCATGTGCCTGTAGTCACAGCTACCTGGAAAGCTGAGGCAAGAAGATCACTTAAGCCCAGGAGTTTGAGGTTGCAGGGGGCTATGATGACGTTACTGAACTCCAGCCTGGACAACAGAGCGAGACTTTGTCTCAAAAAAAAAAATTCTGCATGCAGTGTATCAGTAGAAACATTTACTCAAAAGATAATTATGCAATGTATTTTAATTTATACATGCATTTAAATGCTTATATAAACGTTATAAAATTAAATTTTCATTTGACTTATTACGAAAATTGTATAAGAAACGTTGATGAGCACTAACAAAGAAATTAAATACTTTTCTAGATGGTTCTTTAGTTTCTCAAGTTTTGTGTGTGTGTGTATTTCCATAGGAATTACTTTCCAAAATTATAGCAGAAATACTCTACAAATGCTTTAACCATGTGTACAAATGCTTTAATGTGTTGTTTATTAAATGTTGTTTATTAATTGCATGTTGAATTCAGCAAGCTATTGAATGCATGTTATTTATTAAATGCTCCGAATATGTTGTTTACTGAAACAGTCATCTTACCATTTGAAGTTCTTTTATCTTAGTGTAACATAATGCTCTGTTATAAAATGCTACATAACATTTTTTGTCCATGTTGATAGCTGTAGTTAAATCTGTAATTGCTAGTTTATACGTCTACAAAGCAAAAAATAATTAGGTGAGAAGGGTGAATCATAAAGGACCAAAATTTAATTGTAAAATAAATTCTTGATTCTATCAGAGGTTTTGAAACACTCATTTAAGCATTCTGCATTTCATCTGTGAAATTAAGACATTTAAGCTAATCTTTCACAGAGTTAATTAAGAAGATCTTCTGGTAGGAATTATTGTTATAGTTTCTCTTACCTGTAAATAAAATTAAATATATCAACAACTTTAATTTAGACAGTCGTCTTATTCCAAATTTTGCTATATGGCAAAGAGAAAATCATACTTATAAAAAAAAAAGTCAATCCATATTCATCCAGCAAACATCCACCAAAGCTTGCTTGCTTCTGTCACTCAGACTGTCATATCACATAATCGTCATGTTTTCCACTCATGTTCTCTTTTGCTTCCTCTTTGATTCTTCTCTGATACCTTATATCATCTATTTCTATAGATAGTAATTTTCATGGAATTAACACATAATGCAAGGTCTTACCTTTGCTTTAAGGTATTATTTGCAAAATATTTCATATGAAATAGCTACAAAGAAAGGTCAGAAAAGAAAAGTATGGAGAAACAAAGTATTCCATGCAGTCTGATATCAACCGGGTTGCTCACACTTTTTAACCCAGTAATTTCTGTTTAAGAACCAATCACAAACTTAGCAACAATTTTGCTCTTAGTTGTGTATAACTGTACTATTTTAAATAGTAAAAAAATAATTAAAACAACCCAAATGTTCAACAATAAAGTGATTAAAAATAAATTATGATGGAATATTACATAGTCAGAAAAATTATATCTTCAAAGATTAAGTGTAAAAAGCAGGGCACAGGTTATACATGTAGTATAATCTCAATTTTAGAAAATATATATTATATATTATCAGGGAAATAAGACACTAAATGCAAATACACCAAAATGTACTCAGGAATTATCATTGGTGGTAGGGGCAATAAATTTTTATTCCCTTCTATATTTTCCAAATTGTCTACAATGAATATATATTACTGTCTTAATAATAATAAATGTTATTTAAAACAAATGCCAAAGATAAATAGCATTATTTTGTGAGAAATTATGAGTTTAATTCCTTTTGATGCACCAGGAAAGTGCAAAGGGCTCTAAAGTAGTTCTGCCTCTCATACCACAGGGATTCCCCCACCATAGAGGAAGAAAGGAAGAAAGTCCCCACTTGGCATCAAAGAATCACCCACTCTAAAATTTCAGTAAACCAGGCAGGAAATGGCCCTACCCTGTTGTAGTATTTCAGAACTCCTCTGTACAGATAGGCACGCACACTCCCAGGATAAATTTTGATAGCCTCATTACAATTCAAGATTGCTTTGGAGTATCTGCCTTTTAAACCAT
The DNA here is from genome assembly GCA_008086735.1 of Cheirogaleus medius. Classification (NCBI taxonomy): domain Eukaryota; kingdom Metazoa; phylum Chordata; class Mammalia; order Primates; family Cheirogaleidae; genus Cheirogaleus; species Cheirogaleus medius. The sequence continues at coordinate 25,189,527 of VBSM01002121.1, forward strand.
AGAAGGCTGCTCGGCTTAAATATGCCTATTCAGAGAAAGAAAGAAGGAAAGAAGAAATGAATGCTTTAGTAAAAGCATCAATTCTACAAAAATATACAGTACTTTGAACAAAAAATGATAGTCTTTTTTTCACTCTAAAAGAGAGTGAAAATTTTTAGAAAAAATTTCAAACATACAGAATAATTGAAATAATAGTACAGTGAACACCTGGATTGAATGAATACCTGGATTCAATAACTATCAACATCTTGCCATATTTATCTATTTTTTTTCTGAACTATTTGAAAACAAGTTGTAGACATCATAATACTTCACCCCATATTATCCAGTATGCATCGCCTATAAAAAAAGACATTCTCCTACATAATCAGAACCATTATATATCTAAGAAAACTAACAATAAAATTATTTAATCTAAACTAAAATTATGTAATATTTAGTCCATATTAAAATTTCATAGACTTCTAAAATCAGGATCCAATAAAGCTTTACCTATTGAATTTTGTGCTATCTCTTTAGTCTAAAGGCAGAAATCAATGTCATAGCAAAACAAAAAATAAAATTAATATATAAAATTAACATTATTTATAGCTATATTAACATACTAACAGTATTTACATACATCACAATTCACAAATACTTTTATATACATAATATCACTGATGGAAACAATACTTTTTGTTCAAGGAGAAGTACAGATATCTGGATTATCAAAATATAGTTAGTTGAAAAGTAGGCATAAGTAACAGTTGTTAATTAATAATGATAGCATATAAAAATAATATAATGAAATAAAAGGGAAAAAAAGCTGAAGTTCTGGAATGACACTGGGTTCAAGTTCTTGCTCAACAGTGTAAAAAATAAATAAATAAATAAAAGATTTAATAGTTTTACCAAAATTAACACACTCTTCAAATCACTAAAATCATTTCTTTAAATACCTGGTAATGATTTGGATCAAGGGTAATTGCACGATTGAAATCCAAGATTGAGTTATCCTTGTGGAGTTTTACTTTACAAAGCCCTCGTTGGTAAAAGCCTTCTGCAAAATCAGAATTTGCTTTGACAGCTTTTGTAAAAGAATCAAAAGCCTAGAGGAGCATATTGTCAAGATATGCAAACCATTTAGTGACAGACTATATTATTTTAAATGTTAACAATTATAACAAGTGTTGAAAAGTTTCACTCTATTTTTTGGTAATTTTAAATACATTTCTCCCAATGAATCTTGTGGATCAAATAAAAGTAATATTTAGAAACAAATAACATTAAATACTAAAAATAATAAACAATAAATTATTAAAGGTTTATTATTACAATTAAAGGCCTCATTCCCAGACTAATGTCTACATAACTCATGTTGTTAGATTATAATATTTTGGGGATGTAATTTTAATCATTATTTTTCATATTTTGTAAGAAATCACAACCAGCACATTTATTTTCCATTAAGATCGAACAACTGTAGCAGATACATAGTTATGAAATTTCAAAACAATAGAACTCTAAAATTTTTCCCAACACTGTAAAGCAAAGCCGAGTTTGCTCTGGTTGTTCAAAAGGACTAAAAACTTGTAAAAGATTTATAATTCATCTTACATTTATTGCCATTTCTTAATGTAACAACTAATCAAGTGCAGCTGTTTTTGTATGCTATGGAAATACAAGTTTAAGGTATTTTTCACCCCATGGATACGAAAATTAGAATAATGTGTGTGTGTGCTGTATGTGTGTGTATGGTATGTGTGTGTGTAGAGAAGGAGTCGTGCAATATCCAATATTAGCCATTAGATAGTACCAAGTATTGTACATATTTATCATGTCAGTGACAATGTTGAAGTGAGAAATTATGTAAAATAGCCAGACTGGATAAACATATAATAATTGAATCAACTATTTTTCAGTGAATCAGGCCATCTTAACAACCAGTTTCAATGTGATTTGAATTGTTCAATTATCAGTAAGAGAAGCCAGAGTATCCTAATTATTTTTCATTGATTCTACATTACACTTGTAATTGAATAAGTAAATTTATATTAATATGATAAAAGTATTTTGCTATAATAATTTCCTTCAGTTAGATGTATTATTTTGGTGGAAAACACACATTAGTCTTTAGAATATTGTTGACAAACAAGCATCAAATAAAATGAATTGATTAAATAAAATGATGTCATAGGTATTGCAGAGTACAGACTGATTGTAATAAGCCAAGCTTTATAAGCAGCTTTGGACTAGTCAGTCACTGTATAGGTAGCCTTCAGAAACAGAACTGAACACAAGCAATCCATTTTTAAAATCACAAATAACCTATGCTCCTAAATACACAAAATACCATTTGTAAGTTGCCTTCCTCCATGTAACAAAGACCCAAGTTATACAGACAGTCTGCTAAAATAGCTGTGGCATTTGGGCCTTTATCAGAATAAGAAAAGATATCCAAAGTCTTCTTAAATATTTTCACAGCTTCCTATAAAGAAAAAGGAGGCAGGAGGAGAATGTTTCTTTCTAATATTTATTTAACATTACAGCCTTAAATGTTAAAAGGAATGCAAAGCACACACCTCTACTCTCATTTCACCCAGGGACACACAGGCCTGGTAAAACCAGATCTTGTTAGTACTAACACAGAAAAGGACCCAGATTGGGAGTCTGATCGCCCCGTGTCCCACCAGGTGCCTATCCTACAAGCCAGTCATAAGTAGGCTTACACACATAGATTTTTGGAGGCTATTTTCTTGTAGTTGTAAGTCAGACTTAAATTTGTGAACTAATTTATTACCAATCTCCTAAGAATTTTCCTGAATGGAATATTGGGAAGCCACTAGGTAGTAAAAGATCTCCACTGATAATACCGATGCAATTTTAATCTGTCTTTATTTTCTCCTGCTGTGTTCCTAATGGGGTTCCATTGGCACCAGAAAATAAATTACCATCAAAAATCATCCATTTAGATTTAGTCAGAATAGTTGAAACTCATCAATGAAAAAAATTCAATTTTTCAGATAGAAATGCCACTTAATAATTAACTAATCATTATATATATTTATATAGAAATAAAAACACATGTTACTGGTTATCTCATTTTCTTAATTGTATTAAATTGCAAAAGAAACAATGAGATTTGGCTTGGACATGCTAAATGTCCTTTATTGCTCTCCTTCAGTATTTACTCCACACATTTACAACTCACCTCAACAACCATCCTTCTGTCCTCACTCAGCACATCACCTTGCCATAGAAAAAGTGGATTGTCCTCTCCATTTCCCTCCTTCCTACTTCTCAATGTCTCTATGGCTTCATTCGTTCTCACCTTTTTCTCCTCTTCCTTTCTTCTCCTTTGCAGACTCCTCAAACTGCATCTTTGACCCCATCTCCTTCTGCCCCACCTGAGCACAGTCTGTTATTTCCTTCCCTGTTTGGAGCTCTCTCCCTTCACTGCCTCCTTGAGACCATAAAAACTTGAGTCTACTCAAGCTTTCCATCCCATTTAGATTAAAACGAACACATCTTTGCTTCCTCCTGCTTCCCCCATCTCTCTCCCCCTCACTACTCTAGGAAGTCTCCCCAGGGAGATGTGGAGGGGCTTGCAGATAAAGCACACTCTTGCTCTAAAAACAGTACTGTGGCTGCTGTGTGAACAAAAGCTTGGAAGAAGCAACAGCGCTGCTAGAATTCAAGAAAACTTTTTAAAAAGTATACATTCCGAACCAGGATAATGACCATAGAAACAGAGAAAGGAAGTGGATTTGAGAGATATTTGGAAAGTAGAACCAAGAGAACATCATCATTGACTGGGTGGAAGAGGGCAGCCAAAGTTGACATCAGGTGTCCAGCCAGAGTGAAGGGCAAAGAGGTGGGGTGGGGGAGGTTAAAGCAAGCATAAAAGAGCATTCCTTGAAGCCTGTGGAGAACAAAACTTCAAATGCGGAAAAAAGTAGACAACAATCCATACTGAGAAACGACAACTGAATCTGCAATAAGAAAGTCATTAAAAAATAGCAAGAGCACTTCATTCCAAACAAGGGATGCATTCATTTTCTGCTGTTGCAAATCAAATTATCACAATTTAGCAGATTAAAGTAGCACGCATTTATTATCTCACAGTTTCCACAGGTCAGGAGAGTGGACCTGGCTTAGCGGGGTCCTCTGCTCTGGGTCCCATAAGGCTGCAGTCAAGCTGTCAGTCGAGCTGTTTTCTCCTCTGGAAACTCTACTGGGGAGAATCAACTTCCAAGCTCATGCAGGCTGTTGGTAGAATTCATTTCCTTGAGACTCCAGAATTGAGAGCCCTGGCTTTTTGCTGGCTCTCGGTTGCCCTCAGATGCTGGAAGCTGCACACAGTTCCCCTCTACCACATCACCCTCTCCACAGGCAGCCACAACAAGGCCAGCAGGAGAATCTCTCCAATCTGCTAAGGAGTCTTATATACTGCAACATAATCAAGGGGGTGGCATCCCATCAACTTTGTCATATTCTATTGGTTAGAAGCAAGTCACATGTCCTCCCCACACTCAAGGAAAGGGAGGAGATTATACAGGGCATGATTCATTGACAGTAATTTTAGGGTGTGTCCACCAGAGTCCACTCTCTGGCCCCCAATGATTCAACATTGCTGCCACGTATGAAATACATTCCTTCATTCCAAGGTCCCCAAAAGTCTCATCTCATTGCTGCATCAGCTCAAAGTCTACAATATCATCACTTAAAGTAGGTTCAAGTTTAGATGAGGCATTTGAGTATAATCTACTAAGTACCACTCCTGGGGCACAATTCCTCTCCATCTGTGGACCTGTGAAATTAAAGGGACAAGTTTTCTGTCTCCAAAACACCCAATATGCAAAGGTGAGACAAGCATAGATAATATTGGCAGACATTCTGGTTCAAAAATGGGGGAAATGGAAGATTAAAAGAGGAGTAACAGGTCCATGGAATTCTAAAATACATTTGGGAAAATATCCAGAGTCTCTTGATTAGTTTTCAAAGAATAAGGATAATTTTATATGGCTCTTAGTCCTGTCCTATGTGTTCTTGGTCTTGCCGTCTGGCTTATCCTTCATTTTTCAAAGAGGTTGCATATGTTTGCAGCTGAGTTGTTTTATTAATCTGCTTCTTTCAAGTATAATTTTGAGGTTTGACAGCCTTCTTTCATTTTGTACTCTCTCTTGTCTCTTTTAGTCCAAACTGGCAGTGTTTATGAAGAAATAATTATTTCAAAAACTTTGGAGATGTTCCATGGATTTCACAGGGATTCACTCCATTGGACAAAAGCCACATCCACTAATTTTTTTTAAGAAAATTCCTTGCCTACTTTGGCCTCATGCTGAGATGTCTGAGGGAAATTGTCCTTAAGCTTCTAGAATTTCTCTGGTTTGGTTAATAAGATTTGTAAGGCATATCCTTAATGTCTTGAAAGAGACCTAGTATGACAGAATACTCTGATCTTATGATCTTTCTGAGATCTTAGCAAAGGGCTGTCCAGCCACACCTGGGCCTTTTCCCTAGATCATGCTTTCCTGAAAGTAAATATTTGATTTTATCACCTTTTGCCATCTGGAGAAGTTGAGAATTTTCAACATCATCAAGTCCTGGTTTATTCTGTTCAACCGTTCTTAATTTCTCTCTCTCCTCTCACAAGAAGCAAGACGAGACCTGGCAGCACTGTCAACACTTTGCTTGGAAATGATCTCAGTTATATATCTAGGTTCCCGACTTACTAGTTCTGCTTTCCATATAACTACAGGAGGCAATTTTGCTAAGCTTTCTACCGCTACATAAAAAGGAACCTCCTTCCACCAGTTTCCAATAATATGTTGCTCACTTGCTTCTGAGTCCTCACTCATTAGCAGTGTCTTCAAAGACCAGATATCTACCAACAGTCTGTCTCAGGTGACTTGAGCTTTCTCTGCCATGCTCCTCAGAATTCTTCCAGCCTCTGCCCACTGCCTGGTTCCAAAGCTGCTTCCACTTCCACGTACTAAAATCTGTGTTAGTTTCTTATTGCTACCCCACAAAAAAGAAATGACCAAAAACTTAATGCCTTAAAGCAGTACACAGTTACCATGTCACAGTTTCCATGGGTCAGGAGTCTGGGCATAGCTTAGCTGAGTGCTCTGCTTGGGGTCTCCCAGGCTGCAATCAAGGTGTCAACCAGGTTGCATTCTCATCTGGAGGCTCGGCTACAGAAGTATCTTCTTCCAAGCTCATTCTGGTTGTTGGCAGGATTCATTTCCTTATGGCTGTCTGACTGAGAGCCCAGGCTTCTTACTGGTTGTTGGCTGGAGGCTGCCCTAAGTTCCTCAAGGCCGCAGCAGTTCTCTTCCATGAGACCCTCTCCACAGGCACCTCACAGTATGGCTTGCTGTTTCCTCAAGGCTGGCAGGAGAATTCATCTCTCCAATCTACCATGACAGAGTCTCCCAAACCTAACATAATCATGGGAGTGACATCCCATCACTTTGCCGTATTCTGCTAGTTAGAAAGTCACAGGTTCCACCCGCATCCAAGGTCATACAAGGCTACAGTTTACCTTATGATGTGTCCATCACGAGAGTATAGAGGCAAGATTGTAGTGAGTACAAGAATGAGCAGAAAGTGAGGAAATTAAGATAATGAATGTGAGAGAAAAGAGGAAAAAGTCAATAATTAGAGACGTCAATGAGGCAAAAATAAAGGAGGTTTTCTTCAAAAAATTAAGAACAGCTACTCATGATTAAATGTTTATGGAAAGAAACCTAAAAAGAGGCTAAAAATACTTAAGGAAGAAAAAATATAAAAAATAGTAATAGCTAGTGTTAATCAAATGTTTACCATGTGCCAGATATTAAAGCATTAAATAGTTACTTAATTTTGTCCATCTAATCTTCACAAAAACCTCATGAAATGCCCCTCTAATATCTCCATTTTAAGATGAGAGAGCTGAGAATTCGGGAAGATGAGTGACTTGCTCAGTGGCTCACTGATGGCACATTGCAAAGCTAAGACATGAATCCAGGCAGTCTGGCTCCAGAGCCCATACTCTCAACCAAGCATTTAGATTCCTGGCAAGATGGGTGAGATGACAATTCTCTCATCATAGAATGTCATGAAAATTAAACGAGATCACATTAGCACTCAGTGCTCAGCCCTCAGCCTGTCTGATGCACATTAGGTGCTTAATTGATGGCAGTTGCTTATTACTATTATTATTAGTCCTTCATACTTGCATTATTGAGGACTAATCAAAAATTATAATATAATATTCACCAGATAAGGTTTTACTATAGCAATAACAGCAACAAAAACCATCTTGAAGAATCCCACTTCACCCATGCCACTGCTGTCATCAATAGAAACCAAAAGACAGCGTAATATTACCTTGAAAATATTGAAGAAAAAAATCACTGCCAATTTAAAATTTTGTCATAAAATAAACAAAAATGAAAAGCTTTACCATTGACAGACATTCACTTTTATTTCAGAAAAAAAATTATCTCAGGACAGTATGACATGTAATAAAAAATCAGTAAGAAAAAATGGAAAAATATATGTAAGTATAAACATTTTTTATATAAAATAATAGTAGTAATTTTATTTTATATTGTAATTTGTAGAATTTTAAAAGTGTAAAACTAAAATACAAAACAAAAGAATATTTGAGTTGAGAAGGTAGTGATAAGAGTTAGACAGGGCTAAGTTCTTTTTATTACACAGGAGAATAATCCCTTTACTCAGGAATACAATATTATTTAACTTACGACTTCGCTATAAATGCATGGCATATTTAAATAGTAAAAACTAAAACAGAAATGAAACAAAAAGAATAGAGAAGAAAATGGAATAAAGACAATTTTTAAATAAAAAGCTTCAATACAAAAAGTAAACAGTTATAAAGAGATTTTTAAAAGAAACAATGAAAAAGAAGGGCAAGTATTAAACACCACAATTTAAGAGGAAAAGAGTAAGGAAGCGGGAGATAGAGAGAACTAAGACAACAATAACAAAAAAAAAAATCCAGACAGAAGAAAAATCAGATTCCAAATCTTCCAAGTAAAACAGACATTGTCAGAATGGATTTGTTAAAATCCTGTTACACAAGATAAATCTAAAACCTAGGATTATGGAAAGGTTAAAAGTAAAAGGATAGAAAAAACATAACTAGGTATAATATTACATCATCAGCAAAGAGTGAGAGTTTGATCTCTTCTGTTCCCATTTGGATGCCCTTAATTCCGCTCTCTTGTCTGATTGGTGTAGCAAGGACTTCCGGCACTATGTTGAATAGAAGTGGAGATACCGGGCAACCTTGTCTTGTTCCAGTTCTAAGTGAGAATGCATTCAATTTTTCCCCATTCAGTATGATATTGGCTGTGGGTTTGTCATATATGGCTTGTATTATTTTTAGGTAAGCCCTGTCTATGCCTATCTTGTTGAGTGTTCTTATCATAAAAGGGTGTTGAATTTTGTCAAATGCTTTTTCTGCGTCTATTGAGAGGATCATATGGTCTTTGTTTTTGCTTCTGTTTATATGTGAATTACATTTATAGATTTGCATATGTTGAACCATCCCTGCATCCCTGGGATGAAGCCCACTTGGTTGCGATGGATTATTTTCTTGAAAAGCACCTGGATTTGGTTGGCTAGGATTTTGTTGAGAATTTTTGCATCTATATTCATAAGGGATAAGATTAAGGGACTTAATCTTCAAGAGACTCCTTGAATTGATAAATGAATTTGGTAAAGTCTCAGGATACAAAA
>VBSM01002121.1:25209658-25233291 GCA_008086735.1 Cheirogaleus medius
AAAAAAAAAAAAAAAGCAGACAATTTGACTATGCATGCCCCAAATAACAGAAGCAAAGAGCAAAAAGAACCTACTCTTAATACTCCAGGGGCATGACTCTCATCAGTAAGAAGTCTGGGCTGGGTGTCATTTCATATCTCTCCCTTACTGATTCCCCCTTCACTTTCAAAAACATGCTAGTAAGTTAGATGGGTCTTCCAAAAGGTTTTGTTGTTGTTGTTGTTGCTGTTTTGTTTTGTTGTTTGTCACCCTGTCTGTAGTACAGTGGCAAAATCCTAGCTCACTGAAGCCTGAAACTCCCAGGCTCAAGCAATCCTGCCAACTCAACCTCCCAAGTAGCTGGGATTGGTTTTCCACAAGTCTTGACACATATCTTCTAAGCTCCTTAAGCCCATTCTGGCTTTGGAGGGAAAATTTTGCCAAAAACATGCATAATATTCATAGTCTGGGGAAAAAAATATTCACAGTACTGGATTTGGGGAAGTATACCCAATATGAGCAATGATCATACAAATTAAGTAAATACAGTAATGGATCACTTAATAACAAGAATATGTTCTGAAAAATGCATAGTTAGGCAACTTTGTCATTGTGTGAATATGTTAGAGTGTACTTACACAAACCTAGATAGTACATATATTTTTATCTATGTGTATTTTTCATATGGAAAACCAAATTTTCCAGCACCATAACTGAATAACAATCATTTCCCTTACTTGATCTGCAATGCCAATATCAAATACCATATATCAGATTTCTGTATATGCTTCATTATAATCTTATGGGACCACCATCGTATATATAGTCCTTGTCTGACTGAAGCATTGCCTTCAAGTAATTACAGGCATGCAGTGCGGACTGCTCAGCTCACAGAATGATTGGCTAGCAATGAAAAAGTCAGCTGCAGTTTTGGTGGTTGCTTTAGAAAAACAGAAAAATTATTTTTAAGGAAAAAAATTAGAGTTACTTAACCTCTCTGTGCTTTGGTTTTCTCAACAGTAAAATATGAATGAAAATAGTACCTACCTCATAGCATTACTCTGAATATTAATTGAGATACCCCATATTTAGCACTTAGAATAGTGCTTGGCAAGTAGTGAAATGCCCAATATTAGGTATTATTATTATTACCTTAGAAAAATATCTTGAGGGTCATTTTTAGTTGTAGCTTAAACTAAAAAGTTTAGCTAGCCTATAGGAAAGAATTGAGGCCAAAATCAAGTTTTCTTCTCTGAATAATTAAATAATAGGAATTTCAAACTATTATTTGAAGCCTAGAAAGGGGGAAGGGACATTGAGAAGCCCAAAACTTAGAGGAGAAAAAGATATGACAACAGGCCTTTTGAGAAAAACCAGGGAGAAAGGGATTTGGCCAGATGGCAGATGGACAGGACTGATAGTGTTGGGTAAACTTATGGAAAAGGAAGTGTTTGACTTTCAATTTTAAGTTGTTTGTGCTAAATTTATCCTCTGAACCCTAACATTCAGAATATTACACACAACATGCTTAAATGTTCCATTGGGGAATGAAGGAAAGACCTGGGAAAAAGCAAAACAGAAAGAACAGTAGCCACAAGAAGCAAGTGGGTGAGCAAAGATGGGGAATTTAGCCATGAGCAGAAATCAGACATAAAGATGACAAGAGCCCTTAACAGAAATCCTCACGTTTCTTTCCCAAGAATCCCTGGAAATAGAGGGGAGGGCACTAAACTACTCTCTGCACATAGAACGGGGTTTGAGTTATTTTATTTGAATTTTAATGGGAAGGGTAACCTCAGAAGGCAAATAGACTCAGAGACAGTCAGGTAACGATCATCTTAGATTTACTTCCCTGTGAGAGTGTAGTTCTCTTAATCTCTAGATACTGCCTCACCTAGGATGGTGGGATTCTACAACCTTGCACCCAGGCAAACATAGCCATGTTTAGAGTGCCCGGCTCTGGCTGGATTTTGTCAGCAGAATGAGCTCATTCATTACATTGGACATTGTTTACTAAGCACTTATTCTATGCCCAGAATTGTGCTGGGCTCATATATAAGCCAGGAATGCATTGATTGAGGGTAAGGTAGAAATGGTCATTTTTAATTGTTGGCATCCAACTACCTACTGAGGTTTCTCAAAGCCTATTTTCAGTTTAAGGGTCACGAACTCTGAATTTGACAAATTCATGGGCTGAGATTAGGAAGTAGGACACAGCCCACCAAGACAATTTATTGCCATTTTAGCAAACTGACCAGGAAATGGACCTGGGTATCCATAAAAATCCTCAGAACTCAATATATAGAAAGAGGTTTATTTAACACACACGCATGCATGCATGCACACACACACACTCTTAAACGGCATATTAGAAACACTTCTAGCTAAACCACTATAGCTTATAAGTACACAGTGTATGAATAAGTATACTATATATGTATGTTTAAATGTATGAATATATATAATAGTAGACATATTACATTAGTGATCCCACATCAGTATTCCCCACTATGAAACTGAGCTGCTGAACTTCAGATCAGATTCCTTTATAAGTGCAGATGAAAGCAACGTACCTGAAACGCTATAATCCTGTAGCGCTCTAAGAGGGTTAGTTTTTCTAAATAAGCAAGCTCGATAATAAAATGCTAACCAGTTATTAGGATCTAAGTGAATTGCGACAGATAAATCTTGAGTCGCTTGCTTATGAAAATTCCGTTTAAAATATGCTCTCCCTCGGTATGTCCTAGAAAAAAATTTATTTTAACATGTATTGCAAAATATATATATCTCTTTTTGGTAAACCTATACAACTAATTTCACATTGGAATGACAATTTGTTGTTATTTATCCTTGCTTCTCAAGAGAGTTTAGTCATAATGTTAGTAGCAAAAAGGATATGAACTTTTTATAAATAAAATATACTTTATTGTATACATAATTATATACTTATTAAGTATATTCTATATATTAATTATATGCCTATTAAGTTTATTTTGTTTCCTGCATTTATCATGGAGGTATGTCTATAAACTAAATATAATATTTATATATTTTTATTATTTATTGAATACCCAAAATGTGTTAGGCACTAATTTATACACAATTGTTCTCTAGAAAAACAAAATAACCTATTTTGCAGAAAATGGGCCCAATGAGTCAAACTATTATGGGGTTTTTCTCCGGTACTGAAAATATACCCTGATAAATGAGAGTCTTCTCTTTCATGGAGGAAAGCTATTGCATTAGTTGTGTGAATTGGGTTCTTCTCTCATTAACTCTCATTCCAATTTTGAAATCGTCATCGACCTATATCAATTCCTGAAAAACTCATTTTCAATTAGTTAATAATGTGAAGTATATCAGTTTTTAGAAATAAAATAAAGATGACAATTAAGGAAAAATAGGAGGAATTAGCTTCTAGATTGCCTGCTCTGAAGATGTTAAAATAAATCCAATGGGAAGATAAATAAGTGTTCAAGAATGCTGTTGGGCAGGTAGGAGGGGGGAAGAGGGGATGGGTATATACAAACACAATGAGTGAGATGTGTAACATTTAGGGGATGGTCATGCTTGAAGCTCTGACTCGAGAGGGGAGAGGGGGCATGGGCAATATACGTAACCTTAACATTTGTACCCCCATAATATGCTGAAATAAAAAAAAAGAATGCTATATTATGAAGGCAATGGTAATTCAGACAAAAGAGTGCAACCAGTATATTGGCAGATTGATAATAGAGGTCTTCTAAAAGTAGTAAGCCTCTTGAGACTCAAGATATTTTATCATGTAAGAAATAATTTTCCCTACATTTAAAAAAAGAAAGTGGTAAATATCAATGAGGGAATAATTAACAATGCCATAGTATATTCATTTGATAATTATCACTGTACCTAATAAAATAAAATTTGGAAGAATTTAACACAAAGCATATCTATGTGATATAGTGTGAAGTTTAAGAAGCAGAATATAAAATTACATATATGGTATATTTTTTAAAATATAAAAACCTACACATAGAGGGGGAAAAAAGAAATGTCTTATTTTCTAATAAATAAAAAGCTTTGTATTTATTTTTATTATTACTCATTGCTAAAGAATATTACTAATTAGTTTTCAACATATATATGATTCTGAACTTAAAATCTTACATAATAAATCTTTTGTAATATCTTTTGTAACACAGCATTAAGTCATATTAATTCAAACACACTGACTTTTGCATTTGTTCCTTCTTTCATTTCTACTGCCTCTGTACTTCAGCCTCTCATCGGTTCACACTTAGACTCCATTCCTAGCTCTGAAGTGACAAGATTTGATTATCACATAATAAAGATCTCCTTTCTCAAAAATTTCTTTCAATATCCCCCTGTTGCTAATGGAATAAAGCCAAATTCTTTAAAATGGCATATAAGGCTCCCTGTAATACAGAACCATCTTACAATACCTGGAAGTAACCAAATTTTTCTCTGCAACCAATTTTATCCCTTCCTTCCCTGTTAACTCAAAAGGAAGTAGACAACCAAAATAGACCAATAACAAGATAAGAAATTTTAAAGAGTTTCAAAAAAGATTGCCCTAAAAATGACTACCAGCTGGTATAATTTTAGAGGTGAGTTATTTTACATTTTCAAAGAACAAAAAAAATCCAATACTAAAGGATATGTTTCTAAGAAAAGATAGAAGACTTAATTCATTTTGAGAAAATAGCCAAATCCTGAAATCAAAATCTGACTATAAAACTAGTAGCCAATCTTACTATGAATATAGATTAAAAATCCTTTTTTAAAAAAAGTAAAACAAAGAAAATTCGGTACAGTTTAAAAATATTCCATCCAAAAAATCTGATGACCAAGACGCATTTATCCTTCAAAATTAGAAAGCCTATTAATATGAGCATCTTATAAGTAGATCACAGGAAAAAATAAATTTTAAACAGGAATAAAAGTATACTCCCTTGAAATAACTAAAGAATAAATGGCTCAAAAATTCCAACTATTATATTTTTTGGTAAAACCCAAAGGCATTTTCATTAAATTCAAAATAAGAAGATTGCTATTATCACTAAAATTATCATTAAGTGAAAGTCAATGTGATAATTTTTAAAAAGTTGGAGATTAGGACAGAGCAAAAGTGGCAGAGTGGAGAATTAAAAACTCCATCCTCCACAAAAATAATGAATAACCTGGCCAAAAAAAAAAAAAAAAAAAAAAAAAAGCCACTGTCAGAATCAACATTTTTGGAACACTGGGATCTAATTAAAAACTTACAATTGGGGGAATGCTTAATAAAGAGGAAAAACTGCTGAAGTTTGGAAAAAGAGCTGTATGGTGTTCTAATTTACCTTGTTACCATCTGCCATTTCCAGATCAGTGGTGGCCTTGAGAACAACATTCCTGGCTCAGGTTATTGGTATGAAAGGAAGCAATAAGGACCTTTTTCTCAAAAAATTGTGGTTGTGTGTTTTGACCTGTCTGGTGGGTCACTGAAGGATGAGCTCAAGAACTTGCTTTTGTTTAGTCTGCCTCAGAACTTTCCCAGAGCTGAGGTAGCTTCTTGAATGGTGTTTATCAAAATCATTTAAGGGTAAATGTATTAACTACTGTCACCTGGAGCAATGGATAACAGTTGGGGCAAACAATAGACAAAATGAAAAGTCTGATAAGGAATCAGCTGGGGAAAGAGATACTTGGGAATATGAGCTTTGAAAAGTTTCCACATACTCCAAGGAATCTAGAAGGCCACATGTAAGCCCAGGGCTGGAAGCATGGACAGAAAAGATCTAAGAAGATCCTCAGCCCTCCACTCTGGTTGATCCAGGCTTCACACAAGCAGGAGGTGAAAGCTAAGGCACTAAAATTATAACTGCCTGGATAAACATTAAAGAAGGACCCCGACAGAGTCAATCTGCAAAGACTAAGAGAGTTTTGCCTTGGTTTTTTGGTGCCAGGAGTTTAAGGAAATCTCAGTCAAATCACTAGCTGACAACTAAGCTGAAAGAACAAGGATTTCAGTGGCCACACATGACAAAAAAAATACAGACTTCACAAAATTAGTTCACAAAAGTTATTAAACAAACATGAATGATGAGAAGCAGCAACAGCAAAATGTGGGAAGGGGAGTAAATATGATCATATTATAATATTCAAAATGTCTACATTTCAACAAAAAAATACAAGTAATGCAAAGGAATAAGAAGTATGGCTCATTCATGGGACAAAAAAATATTTAATATACATTGTCCCTGAGGAAGCCCAGACATTGGACTTACTAGACAAAGACTTTAAATCAACCATTTTAAATCCGCTCCAAGAGCTAAAGGAAACAATGTACAAAAAACTAAAGAAATTATTGATGTTGATAGATATCAATTGATAGATAATTTATAAAATGGAGCCAAATAGAAATTCTGAAGTTGAAAAGTATTAATATATCTATTTAGTGAGCAGTTCAAGCTATTCATATTTATTGAAAGAATTGACAAGGGGGACAGATTTCCATTCATCCTGTTGAGTTGAACTTTGTTCCTTTGTTTTCTCTCTTGAGCCACTGTGGTATCTGGACTTAGACTTTCAGCTTTTGGTTGATTTTACACTGGTGAATGTTTATTCTATGCTTCATATGGAACCAGAGAAGACCATATATAGAAAAAGAAATCTTAAGCAAAAAGAACAAATTGGGAGGCATCAATTTATCAGACTTCAAGCTATATTACAAGGCTATAATAACTAAAACAGCATATTACTGGCACAAGAACAGAGACATAAACCAATGGAACAGAACTGAGAACCCAGATATAAAACCATCCTCATATAGCCATCGAATCTTTGACGAAACAGACAAAAACATACACTGGGGAAAAGAAGCCCTATTCAATAAATGGTTCTGGGAAAATTGGATTGCCACATGTGAAAGACTGAAACAGGATCCGCACCTTTCACCTCTCACAAAAATCAACTCACAGTGGATAACAGACTTAAACCTAAGGCATGAAACCATAAGAATTCTAGAAGAAAACGTGAAATACTCTTCTAGACATTGGCCTAGGCAAAGAATTTATGAACAAGACCCCAAAGGCAATCACAGCAACAACAAACATGAATAAATTGGACCTGATCAAATTAAAAAGCTTCTGCACAGCCAAAGAAACTATCATGAGAGCAAACAGACAACCTACAGAATGGGAGAAAATATACTCAGGCTACACATCCGATAAAGGGCTGATAACTAGAATCTATTTAGAACTCAGGAAAATCATCAAGAAAAAAAATCAAACAACCCTATCAAAAAGTGGGCAAAGGACATGAACAGAAACTTTTTAAAAGAAGACAGAATAATGGCCATCAAACATATGAAAAAATGCTCAACATCTCTGATCATCAGGTAAATGCAAATCAAAACCACAATGAGATACCACTTATCCCCAGTGAGAATGGCCTTTATCAAAAAGTCCCAAAACAATAAATGTTGGCATGGATGCAAAGAGATAGGAACACTCATACACTGCTGATGGGACTGCAAACTAGTGCAACCTCTGTGAAAAGCAATTTGGAGATATCTCAAAGAGATACAAATAGATCTACCATTTGATCCAGCAATCCCCTACCCAAAAGAACAAAAGACATTCTATAAGAAAAACATCTGCACTCAAATGTTTATAGCAGCACAATTCACAATTGCAAAGACGTGGAAACAACTGAAGTGCCCATCAATACATGAGTGGATTAATAAAATGTGGTATATGTATACCATGGAGTACTATTCAGCTATAAGAAACAATGGTGATAAAGCACCTCTTGTATTATCCTGGATAGAGCTGGAACCCATTCTACTAAGTGAAGTATCCCAAGAATGGAAAAATAAGCACCACATGTACTCACCAGCAAATTGTTTTCACTGATCAACACCTAAGTGCACACATATACGAATAACATTCATCCGGCGTCGGGCAGATGGGAGAGGGGAGGAGGGGATGGGTACATACATACATAATAAGTGCAATGAGCACCATCTGGGGGATGGACACCCTTGAAACTCTAACTGAGGGTGGACGGGCAGGGGCAATATACATAACCTAAAAATTTGTACCCCCATAATATGCTGAAATAAAAAAATACCTTATCTTAAAAAGCAATTTCTAAATTCTCTCTAAGTAGAACCTAGAGGGTTTCTCCACCTTCTGTTTTCCCTTTATTCCTCAGCCCCAACCATGAGCAAATGCTTTAACTCCTCATCTCCTCAGCTTCCTTATCTGAAACAGAAAAGTTTGTTTTTGGTTTTGTTTCACTGATTGCTTCAGTGACAATAAAAAACAAAATGAGACACAGGGCCAAAAATGACTGGAATTCATTTTTGCAATAAAGTATAAGTGACAGAAGTAACTGAAAAGTTGAGTGATGCTTCCTTATAAAACTTTGTATACCATCACTATCCTTTGCCTTTTCTGTTTTTCCAAGTAATAATTCTTCTTTTCTCACCTTACCCTAACCTTAAAAAATTCACAGTTTGGGTGAGAAATCGTTTACTGGTTCTTCTGTAAAGATGTTCAATACACTAAATCTTTTGGTTATATGAAACTAAGCCTGACATTTTTTGAAAGACAAATAAACCCACACATTTTAAAATAAAATATTTTCTAAAATAAAAAATGCAAGGAAGAATAATATACGTGGTAGTAAATGTTTTAGAAATTGATTAATGTTAATAGTATTTAGGAAATACAAATGGAATGATTCTAAATTGTCATTTATGCACCTTATAATTTCAAAAATGACATCTAAAATAATTCTTACCTTGCTTGAGAATTTTGGGGATTTATATTTAACAAGGCTGTAAAATCCTGTATGGCTGCAATCCAGTTTCCATTTTCAAAATAAAACATCCCACGTTTCCATAATGCATCTGTTCTTTTGGGATCATAATGAATACACTATAGTGGTAGGGAGAAGTACATAAACATCACATAATGAAAAAAGAACTAAGAAAAGTATGTAATCACATAACAAGTTCAGTGAATTACAACCACAATTTTAACTTCAGATTACATAAAAGCAAACCTCTTTAAGATGCCAAAATTTCCAGATTTGCATCTAAAGAACATATCTTTACAAAATCCACCCATCATCAAATTCTAGAGGGGAAATATTTTCTAAGAGAAAAACAAACAGCATATACAAGAAGCCAAGAGTTTTGCCCAGTGAAATTTTTACTGATAAAAATTCGTAAGTGAATTTTTCAACTAAAGTGGAGTTTATTGGATCTATCATAGCATTTTATCTGAATTAAAGATGTAACATATTAGACTATATCAAGGCTGATTCAATCAAATCAAATATAAATTAATCTGGCCACTAAAACAGGGAAGAGAAATAAATTGGTATTGGCATGGTTCATTCATTTCACACTGACATACAAGGCAATAGAATGATCAGACTAAATCATTACATACTCAGTTATAAAGCTCTTCGCCTATTGGTAGCGGAAAAGAACTGAAGCACAAAGGAGGTTAGCAAGTATTTTTAGAACAGAAAAAAACAAAAAAGCTAAAGATTTTGAAACTTGTTTGACCTCAATGTGTTACATTAAATCTATTTTTAAACTACTGGTGTCAGGTGGGGGAAAAAAACAGAACAGATGATAATTTCTGTATCTTCAAAAGGGTTTTTGGTCACTTCTAGACCAGAAGTTACAAAACATATAATATTCTTTTCAAGCAGAAGAATGTCAAATAAGTGGCTAAACTGCCATGGGTTAAGAAACAGAGCAGTCAGGAACATGGAAAGTTAAATTATTTAAATAATTTCTCCTAAATTCTCAATTGTAGTAAAGCCTAAAAATTTGGAGTTAAAGGTCAGGAAATCAGAATTATGATTGTGCTGCAACCAGGGAAATATTTTGCCTTGACTCTAGCCTCAAAGTTCAGCTAAAAGTTCGTGTCCTCACATTCCCTGACATCCTCCAACCAAATATAAATTACTCTACCACCATCCTTATTTTCTTCATAGCACTCATCATAATTTGTAATGATATGTATATCCACTGCATTATGCAGTGCCTTAGTAAATAAATATTTGTGAGTGATGAATGAATTAATTAATGAATCAGTAATCACAGTTTCTCTGAAAACAGATAGGTTCCCTGCAGAAAAGAATCAGTTGTTCAAAAATTAACAAGTAGAAAACAATTTTCTCTATTGATTGAAGGGAAGAAGCAATTTTCAAAGGCTTCTTTAACCACTGATTCATGGTTCAAGAGGAGAGAGCTGGAAAAAATGAGACCCCTTCATAGTTGTCTCCATGCCCCCACACTTAACTCTGATGTGAATCTATTCATTCACCAATAATTTTACAAAGTAATGTAGTATAAATATTAATTACAGTAATGAAAACTCTAGCTCCTAACCTATAATAAATTAACTGATTATATATGTGAAAAGACTTTGAAAAACTTGCTATACTATTAGCATGAGAATATCATGATTTAAAATATATAAATGGCAACATTATTTGAGATAAAGCTTACCCTAGTAAAGTCATCAATGGCCAGTATTCTGTTTTCCATTTCATACATTTCGCCCCTCCTGAAATAGATATCAGCATCTGTGGACCTACACTTAATTGCCTGGGTATAATTTAGAATTGCCAAAGTAATGTCTTTTTTTCCTCTGTAAATTTCTGCCTTTGACAAATAGATGTCTAAAAAAGATTATAAAGGTAAAATTAGTCTTACAATTCTTTTGTTAACCATGAAAATTTTAGAAGATTAATCCCTCTCCCTCCAAAAATGTAGGCTTAGAATAATTTTCTCTATTATACTTTCCTAACCATTTTATTTAATTTTTTATTTCAACAATGCCAATTTTGTTCTCAAAGGCTGGATAAATACTCATTTGTGGTTAAAAGTACATTTAATTTGAGTGACAAAAATTACCTTTTACCTTTTTATATGTCTAAAATGTTTTATAATCTCGTAATGATCATAGTAAAAAGTTAGGTTTTGATAGCACAAAATTTTATGAATATTTAGCAGACAGAGATCAACATAGGTCAAAAATATTTAGCAAACTTATATTCTATGGGTGTGTTGTAGGTGCTGGGGATACAAAGACGAATATGACATTTTCACATTCCTAGAATGTTCTATGTCTAGTGGTTCAAGTTGGTTAGAGAATGGTACATAAGAGAAAAGGTATATATTTCACCCCACCAAGAAGATCTAGGTATACTACAACTCTAATTCAGAGATTCGTGGTCAAGAAAAGATTTTTAAATAACTTCTACAACTACAAATTTTAAGTTTATACTCTTGTGAGATGTGCAGTAAGGAACCAATTTACTGAAATACATATCAAGAAATTAACATTTCAAATCATGATGAGTATTTTGAAAACAATACAGGATTGTATGAGCCTTGAATTTACAATAACAAGAGTAAAAAGTTTAAATGAGGAAAGTCACAGCCATTTTCTCAGGACTTACATCTCCTGATTTATGTATCTCTATAATACCAATGAATGACAAAGACTGAAGTAAAGATATAGGTACTATAACTGTCTCCACAGACAACCCACCTGCATTATTTTTATTATATTTATTTATATAATTCAAGTCATCCAAAGCTTCATTAATCTTGTCTTGGAAAAGATAAATTAAATGTCGGTGCCAATAGGCATTGAGCAACAATGGCTCCAAGCGTATAGCCTAGAAAATATATGCATAAATTCAATTAAAGTTGATTTGTTAAAGGAAGATATCCTACCAAATAAATTTTTCAAACACTATTGATCCCAGTGGCTTTGTATGTATATAGCATAAAATAAAACCTCCCAATCTGACAAACATCTAATGTTCTTAATATTATTTGAAAATGCTAATAATCAAATTAGCACAACCCCACATGCTATATAACAAATACTCATTGTTCAAAATTCCAGTAAAAATTACTATATAATTAAAAGCAAGATAAATGGTGAATGTTTCTATTTCAGTTAAATATAATAAAACTTACTTTCTGTAGATCGTTCATGGCACTCTGTAACTTTCCCAGTTTCCTATAAATAGCTCCACGCCTACAATATGCAAATGCAGGATATTTTTTCTTTTTATTTATTTCTTCAGTCAAGATCGCCACTTCAGATTCATAATGGTTAATGACTTCTAGTGGAAGATAAGACTCCAAAGAATCACTTAATTCTAATTTTTGTGGTTCTTTCACTCTTCCAGGCAGGTTTTTAGGAACAGCTGTTTCAACAACTTTCTCTGTTATGGGTGTTCTCTGAATTTTGTGCTGAGCGAACAAATCAATAGCCCATGTCCGAGGATCAGTGTTTTCTGGAATTCCTCCCTTACTTTGAGCAAATTTTTCAAAATTTAAACACAAAGGTAAGCTGGGACACCGTATTTGACGTTCATATAATGGAACTTTGAGCAAATATTTCTTCTGTTCAGGAAGTATTCCATGAGATGCTGATCTAGTTTTTAAAAGAGTGATTTTTTTTTTAATTACAGAAATATAATTATCTTTCTAATCAATAAATCAACTCAGCCACACAAAAAATTCCTATTTCTCTGTTATTGAAATAAAATTACATGCTAATTTTATGCAGCCTAAGTGCTCCTTTGTATTCATTAAAATTGTAACAGTTTATGAAGAACATCTGCAGAGTTTATGAAAGCAAAAGACTGTTTTCAAAGATGTAGACTCCCTAGAGTACCAAAATAATGGGGTCAGTACTCCTTTCAGGTTTAATTTATACCCCCAACACACCACCCACCAGTGGAAGTACAGTGGAGAATTAAGGAAGTAAACACGATGTGAGAAAGAAAATGCAATCCAAGAGGTTGAAGAGGACATAACTTGAGGAAATGGGAAAAAGAAAGGAGTTGACTACAGGGCAGACTACCAAATAAACATCCCTTCTCTAGTAGGCTGTCAAATTAGATAATACCTAATATGCTCTCAAATGCTACAAGTCTAGGGTCATTCTGCTCAATTTTTCCATTTCCAACATAGTTTTCATTCAGTAACATTTAGTGTATGGCTGGTACTGTACTAACCACAGGAGATAGGATAAACCCATTCTATTGGAAGAAAAAAAATTTTAAGCTCATCACTACATACTTAGTGTTTACTACGAGAAAGACCTAGTGCTAAACACTAGGAAAATAAAAGAAAAATTTGTTTCCTTCCCTTTCATTTCTTTCTTACACACTCCACTCTTTTCCACATTCTAGTGCAAGCTGTCATATCTATTCTGCTGAGCGTATAGTGACTTCTTAATTCCCTGATTCTACTCTTGCACTTTGTGTAATCCATTCTCCACATGGCAGTCAGCATGGTTTTTGTCTAAATATAAATCAAATCATGTCATTCCCTCCAAGAGCTTCCCATACTACCCAGAATGCAAATCAAGCTTTTCACCATGGTCTACAAGATTCCACATGATTGAGTCCCCAGCACAGATCTCTGATACCACTACTCGCTCCCCTCATTCCATATTTCCAGGCACATCATCCTTGAGCAAGCCTCAAGACCACTGCCCTTTCTAGCCTTCTTACTTGCTGGCTCCTTCTCAATTCATATTCCTGACCAAATGTCACCTTAGAAAGACTTCCTGTGCCAGATGTGTTTTGTTTGCACCTGTGCATTCATCTCTACCCTTCTCCACCTTGCTCACTGGCCTGGGAGACTGATCTATACAGACTGCATCCATACGATGCCTTGTTCTGTCTTCTCATAGAGTTTGTGCAATTAGAAACCCCAACAGAGGGAAGAACAAGAGGGAAGAAGTCAAGGTATTTATTCCTCTGGCTCACTCATGAACCGTCTCCTCAAACTGGCTATAATCCTTGACCAAAGATCATTCCTGATTTCAAGAAAACTTTTTCTATACAGCTCTTTCTTCCAGGTTCTAGTAATAACTCCCTCTTTATGTCCTCTCTAACTTAGGGGTAGAAAATGGCTTTACAACTTTTAGTCCGTGGATAGTGCATTATCATTTGTGGTTTCCCTATACTCTGATATCTTTGTAAATTGCCCCTTTATCATGACCTCCCAGAACTATCCTATCTGTTTGTTACTGGGACCTTGATTGATAAAGTAATAGTACCCGAAACGGACGCAGGAAACACACACATACAAAGGACTCTAGGATAAGCTCCTTGTCAGGATGAAAAGTAGTGGTATCAAAACTTCTCAAATAATCCCCAGTGTTAGCAGGGAATGGTGTTCAGGTAGAAGGCAAGGCATTGGGAGATCAAGTAGCTAACATTTAGTCACTAGGGCAATAAAAATGATTATAAAAATTATGTAGTCAGTAAACTACTTCTTTCAGACCAAAGAGTAGTTGCAGTACCTATTAAATGTCTAAGCCCTCTAAACCTTGTGCATAATGTAATAAAGCTACTAAGGGAAGAAATAGGAAACTGAAATATGGGTTGTGAACATGAGAGCAGACATGAATGAGGGTGAGAGTTTTGAATCTCTAAATTCCACTTAACTTCCCTTAACAGAGGAGACTGGCTGAGGGGTTGTCAGATCCTCTGAGACACTCAGTCCTCTGCTGCATAAATATATTTCAATGGCTACACTGTGACATTGCCTCATACGCTACAACAGACCTGATTTAAGCACTCCCCAAAATCACTCAGCTGTGACTCCAGAACCCGCTCATGGAACCACAACCATCACAGTCCCTCAACCTCCCACATACCTCCTCTACTTAGGTGGCCCTGAATCAGTGGCTGCTGGCCCTGGCCAGGGAGGTTGCCCTTTAGCTAAGAGTTCAGTGTAATTTCAGTGCTGAATAAAATAATAACTCCATTGGATGAAATTATAACAATAAGGCCAAAACCATAATATGTTTCTTCAACTATTAATATTAAAAATATTGCTTAAACAAGACCTTGTAAGAGATTTTGGAGGCTTGGATAATTCTTCATACACAACTGTAAGTTTTTGGAATTTCAATCCTCTCTTGAATTTTGTCTTCCTTTTCTTGGGATAAACGATGTAACTAATGCCAGCTTTTCTAGATGTCTCAATAAGAGAGAAAGAGAGATCTCTCACATCGTGTTTTTCCTGAATATCATCCAAGATGACATCTATATTTTCTTTCGCAGGAATGGGTTCCTCAGTTTTATTTTGCTTAGTGGGTTCCTCAGTTTTACTTTGCTTAGTGAGCTGATGCTCCAGCTGCTTTGCTTTCTGAAACATCACCTCTTTCATATTGCTTTGCATGTCATCCTTGATTTCCCATAGAGCTATGCTCTCCTTCTTCCTCCAGTCAGCTACAGATTTCACTCTCTTAATAAGGAAGCAAAGTCCATTTAAAATTAATTCAGTTACAATTTCTATTAATGTAGTTTGGCCACTTTATTGAAAAATTTAGAAATCATATATTTTTAAGTTTATTTAAAAGTCAGCTTATAAAGTTAATAAAGGGTTAGTTAAAGCAAAGCACCATAATTTTGTTGGTCATATGACATTTCATTAGATATATATAAACAATATCATAAAGTAGATATGCATTAATTATGACTTTATATATTTTTAATTGAAAGAGAATGCTCTCTACATATCCAAATAAAGTACATGCTCTACTTTGATATTTAATGCAAAAAAATTGGTAGAATGGGCAAAAACTATTAAAATGCCTTAAATCAAATTAAAATTAATTTGAGCCTATTTTCAAAAGCACTTTAACAACATTGAGTTTCTATACAATACTATTCAAATATTCTCTACAATAACTTTCAATTCAATATTTGTAAGCTTAAGTAAAGAATCCCAGCCCAGTACATATTTATTTCATCTAATCATTACAGAATCAACTTAATTTTTAGTACTACTATTATTTATTATAACAAATAATTTGTAATAATTATATATTAATACTTGAAACTTTAATGATACTTATTACTTATAAAAGATAAATCAATTCTAATCCTTTGATATAGCATTCTCTACCTATTGAGTTATTGTGAATAAGTTAACTGCATTTCTTTTTGATAATAAATAATAATGTTACAGAGATGTTTTTCTTTATAATGAATTAGGCCCAAATTTCAAACATAACAATTTCATACAAGTTAGTTATATACCACAAGATATATTTAATACCAAAGTACAATAGAAATATTGATTCTCTGTGACTTGCTATATTCCCCTCGTCTCAAATAACTATTAATATATATATATAACTCAATATGTATTTAGACTAGAGAATAGAATATATATGCATGCTTTTATAAAAACTATAGGGTTTTTTTCCAAGAAATATAAATATTTCTTTTACATAGTAAAAGCTAAAAAATTATGATACCTTTAATTGTGGAGGATGTGTAATCAAACATGTTTGGATATTGTCAAATGATTTAGATTTTCTTCGTAAGAAAGACTGTGAAATAATCAAATGAAAAATATACATTAACCACAGATACTATTTGTAAACTAAAATATCATGTGACAGTTGGCAAATGATCACTGTTTATGTAACTTAATGAAACACAGAAATATTAATTAAAATACAGGTTCTTACTGATTTTGAAATCACTGACTTCATAGAGAGGAACAGAACTGAAAAGCCATCGATTAATTTAGAAAAGTGTATAATGAAAACTATCTTATTTTTAAAACCTCAACTTGATATAACAACCCTGCTATGTTCAAGGTGCTATAATGCAAAGCATGCCAGCTGATGTCAGTGGCGCTGGTGTATGTCAATGCACAATAGGTATGCTGAGCCATGAATCCCCTTAACCATGGAGTTGCACTGGTTGGACCTGGGGCAGCTACTCTCCCCTGGACAGTCACTTCTAATCATGAGCAATCTCGACCTTTTACTCCAGGGGGCCACACAAATATTACAACTTACTGCAATAGCACCCAGACTGATGTTACTGGTGTTAATTATGAGTTGGAAAGCACTACTATACTAGAATGGAAAGTACCAAGAAAATGACATGTTTCATGCCCTCAAACAATATAATAATACAAATAGCAAAAAAGAAATATCTATAATCAAAAATGACTGTGGCAATGACTGCCCAGATGGCACAAATCAGATGCAAAGAGAATGTAGGAGAGGGAGGGATCCATTCTGAAAGGGGAGGATCCTGGATAGACCAGCTTGAAGAGCAAGTATATGAAAGGCAGCAGCATTTCCATAGGCTGAGAAGGGGTCAAGAACATCCCAAGCCAAGGGATCAGCCTAAATAAACACAGAAAAAGTGTCAAAGTGCCAATAATTTTAATCCACAAGGAGCCTGGTGTAGGCAGAGTACAGAGTACATGGAGGTTACACAAAAGTAGAAGTATAATGGGGGGGGAACATAGAGTTGAGACCAGGTTATGAGACTTCGTTAAGTACTCAGACATTATTTGGTAGATGGAGTTATTAAGTTTGTTGAGACATGAGTGACACAATCATACCTGTGTTTTAAGAATATAGCAGGATGTCTTAGTGATAAATTCTCTGTACCTCAATGGCAATTACAGCAACAACAAAAATAAATGGGACTTAATTAAATTGAAAAGCTTCTGCACAGCTAAGGAAATAATCGACAGAGTAAATAGACAATCTATAGAACATGATAAAATATTCACATATGATAAAAGGCTAATAACTAGAATCTACAAAGAAGTTAAACAAATCAGCAAGAAAAAAACAACTCCATTAAAAGTGGGCAAATGACATGAACAGAAACTTTTCAAAAGAAGATAGACAAATGGCCAATAAACATATGAAAAAATGCTCAATGTCAGTAACTATCAGGGAAATGCAAATTAAAAACACAATGAGATATCACCTTACCCTCTGTTAGAATAACTTTTGCTAAAAAGTCCAGAAACAATAGATGGTGGTGTGAATGCAGAGAGAAAGGAATGCTCATACCCTGCTGGTGGGACTGCAAATTAATACAACGTCTATGAAAAACAATATGGAGATTCTTCAAAGAACTAAAAGTAGACCTGCCATTTGACCCAGCAATCTCACCCCTGGGTATCTAACCAAAGAAAAAGAAGTCATTTTATCAAAAGACACCTGTACTTGAATGTTTATTGCAGCACAATTGCAAAGATGTGGAATTAACCCAAGTGCCCATCAATGCATGAGGTAAAATGTGGTATGTGTTAACAAAATGTGGTATGTGTTACTGGAATACTATTCAGCCATAAAAAGAATGAATTAATGCCTTTTGCAACAATTTGGATGGAACTGGAGACCATTATCCTAAGTGAAGTATCTAAAGAATGGAAAAACAAACACCGCATGTACTCACTGTTAAATTGGAACTAACCGATGAGCATAGATGTGCACAGAGGGAAGTAAAATTCAGTGGAAATCAAGCAGGGGGAGGTAGGAGGAGGAAGGAAGGAATGGGTGAAGACCCACCTAATGGGTACAACGAACACTATTTGGGTGATGGGCACACTTATAGCCCTGACTCAAGCATTACAAAAGCAATCCATGTAACCAAAAACATTTTTACCCCCTAAAAATTTTGAAATAAAAAAAAAGACAGCTGAAGTTGAAATAGTATGAAGCTTCTAAATTTGGGGGTAATACAATTACTAAAAACAAAAACTAAAGTTAACACAAAATATACTTAGGATAAGCAGTCATCAAAATTCCTATTATCAAAAGCCATATTACACTTGTTTCAATGCCCAATTTAAAATCCTTATACTTAAATCAAAATTGTTATTAATTTTTCAAATTTAAAATAATATGATAAAAATAGAATATGGCAGGATGGATTGCAAGAAGCAGCTACTAAAAATGGGAATATCCAATAAGTAGGTGTAAGTAGTGCTACTACAATAGTCTAGAAAGTGCAAATGGCACTTTAGAAATTAGAAAAGCATCATTTGTTGATTCGGCTATTTTTAAGTGACAGTTACTGCTCTAGGTGTTGTGGATAAAACAGTGAAAATGAATGATATGACCCCAGGCTGGTGAGGAATAAAAAGATCAATCATACAGAACGACATATATTTGATAAGTACTGTAAAGAAAGCAGCAAAAGAGGGGCCCATATTAAAAACATTACCCCCTCCCCCAAAAAAGTATTCCTTGACTGTATGGTAGCAAAGGAGGAGGCACAGGGACATATTTAACCCAGCTAACGGATACAATAGGAGTTTGATTTGTCCCAGGACAGTAAGACTCTCTACTGTGTGGCACTCAGCACCCTAAGATACCATTCAGGGGTGTAGAGGGCTAAAGGCATAAGTGAGAGAAAAATAAAACTACTTCCTGTTTGTCCCCCATAAAGTTCAGGCCATTATTAAACCAGTTATATAAAATTTAATACCTCTCTTCTTCCCTCAATCTCTATCTTTTCTCCCCAATTGTGTTTATTACTTGATAAGCTGACTTGGATGCAATGTAGTGATATTAAAATCATGAATATGCCGTCTAGTCTCCATTTAGAACAATCGGTTTTACTCTGCTTCATGTCCATAAACAGCTTCCCCATTTGATAAAAAGACTCATAAATATGTTCTTTTGATCATTTAAGATCTAGGCAAGAATGAGTGAAAAAACTGGAAGTTTTAGAAAAGCTCACAGCAGAGGTCCTGCTATTGATTAATGAATAGCATCTTCTGAGTGTCATAAAAACTGCATATTTGAGAAAAAGGAAA
Source organism: Cheirogaleus medius (assembly GCA_008086735.1). Taxonomy (NCBI): domain Eukaryota; kingdom Metazoa; phylum Chordata; class Mammalia; order Primates; family Cheirogaleidae; genus Cheirogaleus; species Cheirogaleus medius. The sequence continues at coordinate 25,229,280 of VBSM01002121.1, forward strand.
TGTATATTTAGCAAAGATACAATTGAATGGTCTGAGTCATTTCCCAGAATGAGGAAGCACCAAGAAATAATTTCTGGAATTACTAGAAATAATTTCTGAACTGTAAGCAGATACAGTAACCAACCCACAATCAAGAACAAAAATTATACATACCTTAAAAGCTGTTTTGCTACCATTATCTAAAGTAATGATACTTTCTTTGCTTATAGATGAAAGTTTCTCAGTTAAAAGTTTGCTTGCTTGAACACCCTGTGATAAAAAGATAATGTTTTTAAATTATGTTTTAGAATGCTTTTAAAAGTCTATGATGACTGTTACCTCATAGTACATTATCACCAAAAGGGAAACAAATGAAAGGTGAAAGGGGAAGAATTCTAGAAAACATTTACCAGAAATGCATCCAAGTCTAGCCACAGCCTTAGTATTGAGCCAAAACCTGCAATTTGGCTTCAGTGTTGCCCATCATCCAAATGGGGACTTTTACATTATTTATGACATCCTTAATTTTATGAGTGATCGATGATCCTGTGATCTCATATGTTAGCATTGAATCTATTTAGCATATCAACATCAGGATTATGAACAAGACATATTATCTAGATTTCTTGTCAATACATGACTATTCATTTTTAAATACAAGCAAGCATTCTAAATGTAAATTGGAATGAAAATTTTTTTAAATGCTTTATACATTGAATTCTATCCATCAATGAAACTACATATGTAAATTTATTGTTCTAAAAGCAATAATTATGGTTATTATTAAATATTACTTTTCTATATTGTAATAAGCAATTTGGATATGCAGAAACTAGAAGACCTAAATTTGACAGCCTGGTGGACTCATGATTAATTAAATCAGGCTGTTGCTTTATTTGTTTGCTAAAATTCTCAGGTGTCAAACAACTGACATTACAAATTTTAAAAATATTTATTGAATAAAAAATCAGATTTTAGAAGTATCATGTAATTATCACTGACAATGGAGAAGTCTACAGTAATTTAGGAATAACCAGCATTGAATTTTTGCCAAAAATCCTCTCCTATGTTATACCTATATAAAGTAAGAGAATTATTATACATAGCAGAAAAGATACTTGGTCATTTTCATCATTATTCTTCAAAGACAAACTATTTAGTTTGATATACAAGAGAGGTTGGAACTATTTTTTCCTATGCTTACATAAGTTACTGAAATATGATAGAATAATTGCTATTACATATTTAAAAGAATGCTTTTAACAAGGACAAAAACCTTAATACCATAATTTATAGATATCAAAACAACAGACTAACAGCAGATTAACAATAAGTGATTGCTTATTTTAAAAAGAGAACAAGGCTCATGTATTAGAACCTCGGAACTTGCCAAAATATTGCCTAAAATGATATGCATTGAAAGGGCAATTGCAGTGTTACTTACATGGTTCCCTTGAAAAAAATCCTCCTACTCTACTCCAGGGATATTGCTGAAATTGGTATCATGCAATAAAAGCTTGGATGCAGATGAAAATGGAAACACTTTGTTACCTTAGAAGTTGATTATGACTTCTGCTTCTAATTATGGCATTATAGGTAATTCTGCTAAGGACAACTAAGAGAGCTACATGTAATAAGAAAAATATCTTCAAAGCATCAAAGAGCTAACAAGATGAAGAGATAATGAGCCAAAATCTAGGAAAAGACAAAGACTTGGAAAGGCAAGCCCAGTATTCAAAGATGCTTCTGTTCTCAGAGTGTTTTGCCAAAACAGCTGTAAATCTGAGCAGCACATTTGGCAGTTTCCCATTTAGTGAATAGTTAATATATTTTCTTTTCCTTCTGATTTTTATTAATAACATTTTCCTTTCTCTGGTTTATTTTATGGTAAGAATACAGTATATTAATATAATACATATAACATACAAAATATATGTTAATCTACTGTTCATGTTGACGGTAAGGCTTCTGGTCAACAGTAGGCTATTAGTAATTAAGTTTTGGGGGAGTCAAACTTATACATGGATTTTCAACTGTGCTAGGGGTCAGAGTCCCTAACCTCCATGTTGTCCAAGGGTCAACTGTACATATAATAAAACACAATAAACCCAAATAATTGTCAAGAAAATAAGAAAAAGAAAAATATACATATAACAAGTGAGGAAACTAAAAAGAACAAAATTAAAGTAGGTATAAATTTTAAATAGGTCTAATTAAAAAATAAGTCACCCAAATGTATAGATTTGTTTTAATCTAATCATATGCCATTTATAAAAGACATATCTAAAATATAAGACTCCAGAAAAGTTAAGTATAAGGGAACAAATATTTAAATAAAGTAAAACTGGCAACAATGTATTAATAGCAAAGATAGACTCTAAGGTAAAAGTGTTTACTAAAATAAAGAAGCTCATTTCATAATTTAAAGTTTCAATTCACAAAGAAAGTTTATAATTCTTAATTTGTATGTATCTAATAACATGGTTTCAAAATATATAAAGCAAAAATTGACAAAAATGACAAGAAGACATAGAGAAATCTATACCACAGTGAAATATTTTAACACCCCACTGAGGTTGAACAAAGTGTCACTCTGCCTTCTTATTTCAGCTCTCCTACTATAAACAAGTGTCATTTTCATGGACTACATAGTGTCATTTTTTCACATTTTTGTGCTTTTTGTTCACGATTTTGCTCTTTAAAATGGCTCTAAAGTATAGTGCTGAAGTGCTGGCTAGTATTTCTAAGTGAAAGAAGGCTGAGATATATCTTACAGAAAAAATAAATGTGTTGAACAAGCTTCTCTCAGGCATGAGTTATAGTGCTTTTGGCCATGAGTTCAGTGGTAATGAATCAACAGTATATAATAAATAAGGTGTCTTTAAGTAGAAAACCTCATAAAACAATGTTGCATATTGACCAGTTGATGAAAACCATAGGCTAGCAGGACCCTAACCTACTTCCCCTTGGAGCAGCAGTTGAATAGTCGCTAATTCAGTGTTTGTGGTGACTTTATAGAACATAACTACCAAAAACAGCAAGCATCAACTGTACATGTTTATTGTATCTGTCCCTCATACTAGAATATAAGCTCCATGACAAACTGTGTTTTGTCATTACTGCAGCTCTAGCCTCTAGCACAGTGGCTTGCACATAGAGGTGATCAGTATGTATTTACATGATGAATGAATGAACAAATGAAATGTAAAAAGATTTAACTCTTCACTTTAAACAAGCCTATGATGTGCCAAGTAGGATGAAAGAGAATTACAGCATCTGACTACTCATTAGCAATACTAGATTCTGCCTGTCAAGTAATCAGAAAAATAGAATTTTATGCCAAGTCAAATTAGAATGTAACAGGTAGGGCAAAATATATATATGTGTGTGTGTGTACAAATATATGTATATATACATATCTACATATACGAATGCGAGAACTCAAGAAATTTACCACCCACACACTTCTTCAGAAAGGATTTAGTCAAAAATATAATAAGCAAAACAAAAATAATTAGAAGAAAGGGAATGATGTAAGATAGAAGAATAGTGGTAAGAAAATAAGTCAATAAAACATAGCTTAATCTGTGTAATTACTGATGTATATGGAGAAAATTACAATTTATCAGGAATTAAAATATTTAATGGCTTCAAATGTGGCAGATGGCAGACAGGAGTAAAGTAAAACATTTTAAAGTCTTTGTCCTTTAAGGAAAATCAAACAACCCTATCAAAAAGTGGGCAAAGGACATGAACAGAAATTTTTCAAAAGAAGACAGAAGAATGGCCAACAAACATATGAAAAAATGCTCAACATCTCTAATCATCAGGGAAATGCAAATCAAAACTGCAATGAGGTATCACTTATCTCCAGTAAGAATGGCCTTTATCAAAAAGTCCCCAAACAATAAATGTTGGCGTGGATGCGGAGAGATAGGAACACTCCTACACTGCTGGTGGGACTACAAACTAGTTAAGCGTCTGTGGAAAGCAATATGGAGATACCTTAAAGCAATACAAGTAGATCTACCAT
>VBSM01002121.1:25233391-25260893 GCA_008086735.1 Cheirogaleus medius
TGGGCAATATACGTAACCGTAATATTTGTACCCCCATACTATGCTGAAATAAAATAAAAAAGAAAGAAAAAACAAATAAATAAATAAAGTCTTTGTCCTTTATGGAAGGAAGGTTATAGATTCTTATTAATACTTGATGTGCTCAAATACATGCTAGATATTTTTTAAACAACCATGAAAATGTGAAATCAGAATATATTATATTCAGACCACTGCATTGTATTTTTAAAAAAAAGGAACAACCAAAAAAATATACATTTAAGAAAAAGAATAAAAGGAGAAAATAAAACAAAAGGCAGAGTTTAAAAAATACAAGTAATCATGATAAATATAAACAGGTTAAATTTGCTTTTAAAAAATCCTAGCATGCAGATCTTTGTATCTGAATAGCATTTCCCATTCATATGAACCAAGAGTCTTTGAAGAAAGGTCTGATGCCACTTCTGGTGAATAGAAAATGTCGAGTGAGCTTGAGCCATGTTTTTGTGCCAGAAAGTCCTGTTGGATCATTTTTCTCCTAGTAATTGGGAGTGAACAACCACCAGTACTGATTTTCTTCTGGACCACCTTTCTAATAGGTTATTCCGTAATCACCAGTTCTCCCCAATTCTTTGTGCTAAAATTCCTACTTCTTTTCAGACAATTTTGCCTAAGCTCCATTCTATATATTCACACTTTACCATAAACAGAGACAGGAAAATACATGAACATACTTTGTAAACAAACAGATACTTTAAAAAATATTGTACTCATATTATGGACTCCCTACCGGGTCAGTTCAAATAGAAGCAGATGCCACCAAAAAAGGATAAAAAGAGAGGGGGCAACAGTAGGCGGGGCAAGCCTTCAGGCCATGATACAGATCTGACATCTGTGAAAGGAAATGAGAGAGTTAGGATTGTACAGGAAGAGCTTCAGATTATGCAGATCAGTCAGGCAGATGAAAGGTCCCTGAGCCAAACTTGCCCATGAAAGTATTAATAATTCCACATCATATAGGAATGGGTCAGCTCTAGCGATCACCATGTGCTGAGTCACTGGCTGGGGACAGCCCTGAAGAAGCACGGCCTTGGAATACATGGTAGAGCTACAGGGCGGCAGCTGGAGGCTGGCAGTCAAGTATGCTCTTCTGAGAAGATTTTCTTGAAAGAGATGTGAGCATAACATTTACATGGATGCAACACCTATTTATGCAAATTAATGTTCATCAATCTAATTGGAAATTCACCAATCTAATTGGGAAGGGGGCAGAAAGGGAAAGAATATAAGTGTATTTATTACCTACCCCTGAGCTATACACTTAAAAATGGTAAAGATGGTAAATTATGTATGTATTAGGTCATTAAATATGAAATGTCCAATTTTGAATCAAAAGTGTAGTTTATTATATCTCAAACAAAAAGTAGTACAATTAAAGTATGCACCTAAGCTATCATTGACACAGTTTTGCCATCGTAATGGTAGCATGTTTATGCCAGCAGCGAAGAAGCTGGAGAGCAAGTGGCAATGAAATCGCCAAAGGCGTTTTGAAGTTTCTTGAGTATTGAATCTTTTTCCTTGCAAGAAGTGGTCCAAAGCCTGGAAGAAGTGGTACTCAGTGGTGCAAGGTCTGGTGAATACAGTGGATGACAGAGAGTTTCCAAGTCCAGTCTCTAGTTTGAGCAGAGTTGTTTGTGCGACATGTGGTCGAGCATTGTCTTGCAAGAGGATTGGCCTGTCCCTATGCATCAATCTCAGCTGCTTAATCGCAAGCATCCTCATCATTTCATCCAAATGGTTGCAGTAGACACCTGCTGCAATTGATTGACTAGGTTTCAAGAAGCTGTAATGGGTAATACCAGCACTGGACCATCAAACAGACACCATAGCTGTTTTTGATGAATATTCGGTTTCGGACTATGTTTTGGCACTTCATCTTTACCCAACCATTGTGCTGAACACTTGCAATTATCAAAAGGAATCCATTTTTCACCAGACGTAACAATATGGTGTAGAAATGGTTTCCCTTTATGTCGTGACAGCAAAGAAAGGTAAGCTTCAAGACAATTTCTCTTCTGATGCTCACTTAATTCATGCGGAACCCATCTATCCAGCTTCTTTACCTTGCCAATTTGTTTCAAATGGTCCAATATTGTTGGAATAGTAACGTCAAACCTTGCTGCTAATTCATGTGTAGGTTGAGATGGATTCGCTTCCACTACAGCTTTCAGCTCATTATTATCCACCTTGGTCTCAGGTCGCCCATGTAGCTCATTTTCAAGATTAAAATCACCAGGAGGAAACTTCTCAAACATCTTCTTATGTTAACAAGAAGTAAGAATAAAATTTAAACAAAATAATTCCAACAAATTAAAAAATGTTTTAAATGCTTTCTCACATAAGTGGTGTATCAAAAAGAAAACGAAAATTACAATAAAAATAATTTAGAAAATAAACAAAGATACTATAAATAAAAATTTATGAAATAAAGTCAAAGTATTATACAAAAGAAAACTCATAAGTTAAAAAGTACAAAAACCTGATTCCATCCCTGCCTTGGTTGCAAGGAAGCTAAGAGCTTCATGACCCCATTTCAAGCAACAGCATATACAAACCAAATTTCTTTGAATTAATCTTACCTCTGGCTTTATTACACTATTACTCTTGTTATATTTTCCCCATGATTTCTTTAACTTTTTTGTTTTATACTTTTCTGATATATGTGTTTTAGCAAGCTGCCTAAAATACTGTGCAAATGAAATAATCCCACATACTACTAAAAATGTATGCATGATGATGCTCATCACTGAATTACTGTAAGAGGAAAAAATTAAGAAAGAAGATGAAAATAAGAAGGAAAAGAAGAAAGGAGGAGGAAGTAGAGGAAGAAGAATTTTTACAAACGAAAGAAAATTGACCAAAAAGTGGGCAGTAATAGTCTATGGGAAAAGAACAATAGATGATTTTATTTTTCCTCTCTTCATTTTTCTTATTTTTAAAATAATCGGTATAACATAAAAGGAGAGTAAGCAAACATTCTTTAAGGGGAGAAAAAAGATTAATAATTACATTTGGGTAGTGTTAAACTTTTTTAACATTAAATTAACTAAAAATCCACTTTTAAAAGCAAATGAAAATACCATGAAGATCCTCTAAACAACCCAAGTGGTTTTATATCTTGAATTCTCAGTCAAATAAAATATCCTTTCATAAAGAAGACAGAATATTCTTCTTAACATGGATAAGTATAGTATTTTTAAATGTATGTAATATATCAAATTATAGTTATAACTATATGAATATATAAAATTATAATTTTATAAGCATATATGTATATATGTGTACATACATACAATGATACATACATTAATTATTTACATATATATACAAATAATTTTTATAGTGCCATCCAATCAATCCTAATTATTGCAATAGTTGCCTGACAATCTTCATAACAGCTGTCCAGTAAAATTTAATGTCATAATCAATTATACAATTTAATTATTAAATAATAATAACAATAATAGAGAAAACTCATTCAGGTATGTTACCTCATATTTTGGATATAGGGTTTCCTTCATGACAGTTTCTGGAACAGAGAATTTAGGAGCAGTTGTATTCCAAAACAACTTCGTACATACTGGATAAGCACACATCTTTGAAAATAAATAACAGAAAAGGTTATTAAAAATGGGAACAACAAATGGCCCCTAGGTTAAAAACCCAAGCTCCTCTCAAAATCATTTTTAGTTACCAAGAAGTGATTGGTTCCACAGCCTCTGAAAATCTTGGAAAGACAACTTTTCACACCCATCAGATTAGCAAATATGTAAAGTAAGCAATACCAAGTGATGCCAAGGTTGTGGGGAAATTAGTAGAACCACACTGGAGGCAAATTGGCCATTTTTAGTAAAATAGAAAATGTACAGGCCACATTCTCCAGCAATTTTACTTCCAGCCATATGTAGGCAAATTCTTATATACATGCATGGAGAGATATGTACAGGATATTCAGAGAGCATATGAAATAGCAAAAAACAAATCCCAATCTAAATGTCCATTAATAGAGAAACAAATAAATAAAATGTGGCATACTCATATACTTAAATACAATAAAGCCATTAAAACACAAAAATTATGATCTATAGATGGATATTAGAATCACAGTATTGAGAATAAAATAAGCAAGTTTTAGAAAGATGCATATAAAATTGTTTCACTTATGTAAGTGTATCTAGAACATACAAAACTATATTATTTATTGTTTAGAGTCACAAATACATCTAGTAAAGTATAAACTCAGGGATTGGAAAGACCACAGTTGTAACAGTAACTGCCGTTGGGTAGGGAGGAAGAGAAATGGCATTAGGAAGAATACAAGAGGACTTAATTTAATGATTTTTAACATTTCTTTTATTTTAAAAAGCCTGAAATGAGTATGACAAAATGTTAGCATTTATGAATTCTTAAAAACATGTTCCCAGGTGTTTGCTAATTTTCTGGTTTCTGTATTTCTTTGCTAAATAAAAATTAATCAGGCTTAGTAGATTTTTTAGGAACGTGAAACTATTCCATATGATACCGGAATTGTGGCTATGTGATATTATGTATTTGTCAAAACCCATTGAACTTTGCAGTACAGAGGGTGAATTTTAATGTAATGCAAATTTTATGTCTATGGCCATGCCACCCTGAATGTACCCTATCATGTCTGTGATACAAATTTTAAAATATCATCTAGAAAGTAAGGAAGAAGCCCAGGATAGAGTGCAAAATGTAACAAAAATATCTAACTGCATTAAAATGTATGACACAACCTCAACCTCAGCAAAGTGGGTAGAGGGAAAGGTTGCCAGCATTAGCAACTTTGGAAAGAGTAGGGTATATAAAACTAAAGGCAGTGGTACATATACCATTCTACTTTAGCTAAAAAAGCTTATCCCACAGGACTATGGATTAACAATTCTGATACTTCTATACATGTGTACTGGAATCGAAAAACTTAATAAATCAGTAGAGACTGGTGAGAACAAGATTTGTCACTGTTGGGGTGGGAGTTTAAAGATAAGCAAAGGAGGAAGCTAGAATGACCAATGGGGTAATAGATTAGAGTTGGAGACATCGGTATGACTCAAGTTTAGCTTAATGCAGACACAGATGTTTACATATGGAAATACTTACCATTATGTGTATTTATATAAGTTAGTGTGCACATATATTTCCCCTTGCTTTGTCAGCTGACCAGGCCTTAGAAGCAACAATGCACTCCTACTGCCCAGATTTTGGTTCCAATATGGGAACCAGGGCTCCTTGTACAAATGGCTGATTCTAGGACTGGAGCAAGAAATATACAAGATGAGCCTGCAATCTCTTCTACTGCCAAAAATTAAGAAAGTGCTCCAAAAAAAAAAAAAATCCCATGATGATATGTCAAAAGAGACATAGGAACCAACTGAAGGAGCTCCCAATGGCCAAAGCTCAAACCATTTTAGCAAAACTAATAATAATAATAACAATAATAAAGTAGTAATGGATTATTAACTCAAAGCATAACATAAATATCCATGATTCATACTGATATAAATTAATGACTGAATAAATAAATAAATGGGAAGAATAAACTACCTATATGAAAGAATTCTAATTAATTTTTTAGATACTCTAGCCTCAAGAAGGTGGAGCATAACTCCCCACTTCTTAAGTGTCACTGTGCATAGTGACTTCCTTCTAAAGAGTACAATATGGAAAAGGGGAAAGAAGAGAAATTTTACAATGAAGTAACCTGGTAAACACTACCTAGCCAGGTGATAAATACAATATGATGAAAATGGCACTTTACCTCAGTGGTCTTCCTCCCAAAATCACATAACACAATCAAATCTGGAAAACCCCAGGTAAACCCCAATTGGGAGACATTCTACAATATACCTGACCAGTACTCCTCAAAATTGTCAAAGTCATCAAAAACAAGGAAAGTCTGAGAAACTATCACAATCAAGAGGAACCTAAGGAGACATGACACCTAAATGCAATATGGTATCCTGGATGGGATCCTGGGATAGAAAAAGAACATTACATAAAAACTAAGGAAATCTGAATGAAGTATGGACCTTAGTTAATAATAATATATCCATATTGATTCATTAATTTAAAGAGATGTACCATACTACTCTAAGCTGTTATATAAATTTTCCAAGGCTACCATAACAAATTACCACTGGATAGCTTAAAACAACAGAAATTTATTCTCTCACAATTCTGGAATCGAGGTGAAGGGAGGGCCATACTCCCTCTGAAGACTTTGGGGAAGCTTTCTTCCTTGCCTCTTCCTGGCTTCTAGTGGTTGCTGGCAATACTTGGCATTCCTTGGCCTTCCGTGGCTTGCAGCTGCATCATTCCAATGTCTGCCTCCATCATCACATAGGTTTCTTCCCTGTGTGTCTCTATGTGTGTTCACCTGGCGTTCTCCTTTTATGAGGATACCAGTCATATTGGATGTAAGGCCCACCTTGCATCCAGGATAATCTCATCACAAGATCCTTCACTTAATTATATCTACAAAAACCCTCTTTTCTAAATAAGGGTCATTCACATATACTTGGACTTGGACATATCTTTTGGGGACCACTATTCAACCCACTATTACTATGTTAATAAGAGGGTAAACACGGTGTGGAATAATATATGGGGAACCTCTGTACTTTTTTTGCTAGTTTTCAGTAAGTCTAAAATTATTCTAAAAATAAATATCAATTATCAATAAAATAATAGTAATTTTTAAATAGTAAAAAGAAAAAATAATTTTAAAAACTAGTTGTAAGCAAAAAAATTAATCAGGTATCCATGTCAAGATCTTGAAGAAAATGTAGTAAGATTTTAAAATAATAGCTATTTGAATCCATTGTATTATTGGTAATTATGTTTTCTTTAATGCTTTTCTTGACTTTTAATAATATTTAATTAGACTATGCATTTTCCAAAAAAAGATTTGTCTTTCACCAGAAAAATGAGCTCAAACAATTTTAAAACATCAACTTAGAAGCATTACTTTAGCATAAACTATGAATCCGGAGCATGGATGTTACACAGACTTTCTAGAGTAACATATAAAGACACAAACCCAGTAAATAAAGATTCACAATAATAAGGTGACATTGAATCTGGAGCACTTTTATTTCTAGTCAGAAATATCCTCAAACTTGATCGCATGTTTCTTATTTGCCAACAGAGTACAATACTTAGAGAGAAGTAGATTTTACAGTAGCCAGGTAATTTATCCAATGTAAAAATTCAAAATTAAGTTTTCGGTCTCACTTGTCCTCTGTTTTGCTGAGCACATTGCATCATGTTACACTATATAGACCTAAAGCCAGGAAGTCCTTGCTAAAAGATGAATAAACTCTTCCAAAATCAGCTGACAACTCTTCTTCCAAAGATCACCTAGAAATTAAGAGGATTTTAGGTATTCAAATGATATGTCACATACAATACAATAATTGCTCCTGTATAGTAGACTTCCAGCAGCTTAAGCATCCAGAATGATTGGATTGCCCTAAAAGTAAGCAAGATCCAAGCCTCTAAGTGGGAAGGGCAGGAAAGCTATCACTAAACAACAGTACTTCACTCTCAAGGAAAAGTACAGATGCACCTTCAGGAAAGAATTTATCAAATTAAACTAGTAAAGAAAGGCTAATGTTGGTAAATTGATTGTCCCAGAAATGCTCAGAACTTTCTAAGAATTCTGGGAAAATAATTAGAAGCAGCAGGGTTGGTGGTTGCCAGAACCTGACAGGAGAATTGAGATGGCACAGCAAACTGAATTACCATGAAGTATCCTAGGTCAATTTAGTATTTCACAGCATCTGCATAGCCCCTAAGGCCATGATGTATATTACAACCCAATACAATAACCTTATTCACACTGTCAACTGAAAGTCAGAATTTTATGTTCACAAAGGGGGAGAGACATGCAAATTACTTTCAGGAGTAAGTTAAGTTTCATACAAATGCAACATAAAGTAGACTGTCAGTTTTCAAAATGTGATCTGAGACCCTGGGGAAGGTTATTTGCCTTTTTCACTGTGTTGACATTTGCACTGATAGTGGAAATCTATATATACGGTAAAACTGACTGTGCCAAGCATGAATCAAGACACCAGCACCTTAAAAATACCTGCCAGGAAGCAAGAAAAATTGTTTATTTTATTAAATCTCAACCTTTCAGTACACATCTTTTTAATAGTCAATGTGATTAAATGAGAAGTACATACGAAATGCATCTGTGGTCATGGTGAAGTATGATGGTGTTTTTGAGGAAAAGCATATGTGCTATATACTATTTGAGTTGTGAACTGAACTAGCCACCATTTTTATTTCAGAGGACAAACATCAAATGATTATTGAGACTTGGGTATGTGGCAAGAATTTTTTTTTTTTTTTTTAGAGACGGGGTCTCGCTCTTGGTCAGGCTGGTTTCGAACTCCTGACCTTGAGCTATCCACCCGCCTCGGCCTCCCAGAGTGCTAGGATTACAGGCGTGAGCCACCGCGCCCGGCCCTGTGGCAAGAATTTTGTTGAAAAAGAATGAAGCAAATTTGTTGCTTCAAATAAAATACTTGAGACTATTTATGCCAAAGAAAAAAATTTAAGTTTTTCAGCAAAAATTAGAATTTTGGAAAATTTGTATCTCTCACCATGAGCTTTCCACGTTCCCAAAGCTAAAGACTTTTCTAACAATATTAAAAATATGTTATTTTAATATTGTATATATAGTGAAATGTGTCAACATTTGAAGAGCTACATAACTCAATAAACAATCAATATTTTCCAAATAACCAATGCATGATGTTACAAAATCATGAATGGGTCAAAGAGCCACTCAAAGTACAAGATGAACCAATAGATTTCAATGTAAGAAGGTATGAAAAAGTCATCAATATGGTTTCATATTTCACTTGCAACAAACTTATTTTTTAGTTGTACAAATTATCATGTAATATATTCTCCTTTTACTAAGCTTAATTGTCTTTTTACTTTTTTTTTTTTTTTTTTTTTTTTTTTTGCTGGTCCACTGACCACAATTTTTATATTAAGCTTTGTGAGATAATTATAAATTCATATGCAGTTTTAAGAAATAATACAAAGAGATCTCACCTACCCTTTACCTAGCTTACCCAAGAGGGAACATCTTGCAAAGCCATAGTACAATATCATAAAATGTTGACATTGATACAGCCAAGATACAGAACTTTTCCATCATCACAAGGATCCTTCCCATTGCCCTTTAAAGTCAGATTCATCCCACTCCTCATCTTGAAACCATGGAAACCCCTATTCTGATCTTCATTTCTATAATTTTGTCATTTCAAGAATGTTATATGATGAGATCATACAATATGTAATCTTTTAGAATTGGCTTTTTCTAGCATAATTCTCTGAAGATTCATTATTGTTTTTCCATGTATCAATAGTTCATTCCTTTTTATCACTGAGTGGTATTCCATGGTATGGATGTACCCTAGTGTTCTTAACCCATTGAAGGATATCCAGAGTATTTCTATTTTGACTTTTATGAATAAAGCTGTTATAAAGTTTTATGCATAAGTTACAATGTGATAAAAAATTTTTATATCTCTAAGATATTAATAAATGCCCAAGCATTCAATTGCTGTGTCATATATGGTAGTGGCATGTTTAGTTTTTTGTTTTGTTTTTTTTTAACTGGCAAACTGATCTCCAGATAGCCGTACCATTTTACCTTTCCACCAAAAACATACGAGTGATACAGTTTCTCCACATACTTAATAGAATTTGGTGTCATCGCCATTATTTTATTTTACCTGTTCTATAGTGATATCTCATTGTGGTTTTAATTTGCATTTCTCTAATAGCTAATGAACATCTTTTTATTTGCTTATTTGCCATCTACATATTCTATTTGGTAAAATGTCTATTAATGTTTTTTGCCCATTTGACAATTAGATTGTTTTTTAGTGTTACATTTTGAAAATTCATTTTGTATTCCAGATACTAGTACTTTTCTGGATATGTGGCTTGCAAATATTTTCTCTAAGTCTGTACACCTTGTATTTAATCCTCTTAACAGGATCTTTTGCAGAGCAAAAGTTTTTAATTCTGATAAAGTACAATTTATCAATTTTTCCTTTTATATATAGAGCTTTTGGTGTCAGGTCCAAGAATGCTTTGTCTTCTCCTGTATTTTTCTATGAGTTTCATAATTTACATATAAATCATATAAGTACATGAACTATTTTAAGTTCATTTTTCATAATATATAAGACATGCAGGGGGTTGTTTTGTTTTTTGGGGCTTTTTTTGCATATGGATGTCCAATTGCTCCAGCAGCAATTGTTGAAAAGTCTATCACTCCCCTATTTCCATCAAATTGTTTTTGCACATTTATCAAAAATCAGTTGTGCGTATCTGTGCAAGTTCACCTGTGGTTTTTCTACTCTGTTCCATTGATCTATAAGTCTGTCTCTCTACCAAGACCATATAGTCTTGATTACTGTAGCTAACATAAAATGTCCTTGAAGTTGGGTAAACTAATTCCTTCCATTTTATTATTTCTATTCAGAATTGTTTTAGCTATTCTAGTTCCTTTGAGTTTCAATATAAACTTTATAATGCTCTTGTCTATACCTACCAAAAAAAATGTCTTGCTGAAAATTTGACAGGAATTGTATTAAACCTGTATATCAATTTGGGGAGAAATGATATATTTACTATGTTGATTCTTTCAATCCATGAACATAGAATCTCTCCATTTATTTAAGTCACTTTGATTTCTTTCATCAACATTTTGTAGTTTTCAGCATTCAAGTCCTATACATGTTTTGTTAGATTTAAAACTAATTATTTCAGTTTTTGATCAATTATAAATAATATTACAGTTTTAATTTCAGTATCCACAAGTTCATTGATAGATATATAGAAATACAATTGGGTTGTTTATGTTTATCTTGTATCCTGTGATGTTTTTGAGCTCAATTATTAGTTCTGTGAGATCTGTCATATAAAGATTCCTTACAATTTTCTATGTAGACAGTCACATCATCTGCAAATAATGGCAGTTGTATTGCTTCGTTTCTGGTCTGTATGCTTTTTTTTTTTCCTTCTCTTGCCTTATTGCACTGCTTAGAATTTCCAGAACTATGTTGAATAAAAGTGATGAAAGGAAACAATCAGGCTTTCACTATTAACTATAAAGTTAGCTGTAAGTTTTTGAAGATGCTCTATATCAAGTTGTAGAAGTTTTCCTATTTTTCTGAGAATTTTTATCATGAAAATGGATGTTGAATTTTGTCAAATGGATTGATATGATCATGTTATTTTTTTCTTTATGTTATTAATATGATGGATTACAATGATTGACTTTCAAATACTGAGCCACCCTTAAAACCCTAAAATAACCCCCTTAGGTCATGGTGGATAATTCTTTTTATGTATTTTCCAATTCTATGTTCTAATATTTGTTAAGGATTTTTATGTCTAATATTCATAAGAGATTGTCTTAGTCTGCTTTGTGCTGCTATAAAAGAATTCCTGAGACTGGATAATTTATAAAGAACAGAAATTCATTCTCTGATATCTCTAGAGGCTGGGAAGTCCAAGATCAAGGTGCTGGCATCTGGTGTATGCCTTCTTCCTGTGTTCTCACATGGTGGGAGGCGGAAAAGCCAAGAGAGAAAAGGGGGACTGAATTCCATTTTATAATGGCATTCTTCCCATCAATGAGCACCTAATCACCTCTTAAAGGTCTAACCTTTTATGACTGTTACAATGACATTAGATTTCAACATGAGTTTTGGAGGGGACAAATATTCAAACCATAGCAGGGATACTGGTCTGTATATTTTATTTATTTATTTATTTTTACTGTCTTTGGTTTAGAAACCATTATTAGCTTCAAAAAATTAATTGGGAAGGGTTCCCTCCTTTTTTATTTTCTGGAGGAGAGTGTGTAGATTTCTTGTTAATTCTTCCTTAAATGTTGGTAGAATTCTCTCTGGGCCTGAAGATATTTGGAAGAAGGGGAATGTTTTATAAATTAATATTAATAACTCACTTTCCTTAAGCATTATAGGACTATTCAAATTATCTATTTAATATTTGGTAAGTTGTAATAGTTTGTGTTTTTGAGGAACTGCTCCATTTCATCTAAATTGCCAAATTTGTTTGTGTATAGAGTTGTTCATAGTATTCCCATATGATTATTCTGATGTCTTCAGGGTCTGTAGTGATATCTCTTGTTTCATTTCTAGTATTGGTAACTTTTGTCTTCTCTTTCTTTCCCTGTCAGTCTTGCTAGAGATCAACTAGATTGGTCTTTCAAAGAATTAACTTTTTTTCTATTGATTTTCTTTATTATTTTTCTGTTTTCAATTTTATTGATTTCTTTTTATTATTCCTTCCTTCTACTTGCTTTGGTTTTATTTCACTCTTCTTTTTCTTAGTTCTTGAAGAAGCTTAAATTATTGATTTGAGACTCTCTTTTCTATTATAAACATTTAATTCTATAAATTCTGCTTTAGCTGTATCACACACATTTTTAAGTGTTGTATTTTAATTTAATTTTCATTCAGTTCAATATATTTTTTAAATCCCTTGAAACTTCCCCTTTAATCCATAGATTATTTATAACTATATTGTTTAGATTCCAAGTGTTCGGAGGTTTCTCTGTTATCTTCCTGTTGTTGATTTTTAGTTCACGTCTACTATGGATTTGCTCTATTCTGGAATTTGTTTCATGGGAACTGAAAAGAATATATATTCTGCTTTTGTTGGGTACAACATTCTATAAATTTCAACTAGATCCTTGCTGGTATATGGGATTGCTGAATTATTCTATATCCTTGCTGATTTTCTGTCTAGGTGTTCTATCAATTATCGAGAGAGGAATGTTGAAGTTTCCAACTATATTTGTGGGATTGTCCATTTCTCCTTTCAGTTCCATTAGTTTTTGCTTCACCTATTTTGCATTTCTGTTGTTTGGTGCATACACTTTTTAAGATTGCTATGTCTTCTTGGTGTATTGACACTTGTATCATAATATAATTCCCCTCTCTGTATTTGTTAACTTTCTTTGTTTGGAAGTCTACTTTATCTGATATTAATACAGCCACTACCACTTTTCTTTGATTAACATTTGCATTATATATATATTTTACCTTTTTACTTTCAACATGGCTAAATCATTATATTTTAAGTCTGTTTCTTGTAGGCTCAATGTAGTTGAGTCATATTTTTTAATCCACTCTGCCACTTTCTGTCATTTAATTACTGTATTCAGACTGTTTCATTTAAGTTAGGGCTTAAGTTCGCCATTTTATTTTCTGTTTTCTGTTTGTCCTGTTTGTTTCTCTGCTTTCTTTTTATTGCCTTCCTGTAGGTTATTTGAACATATATTAGAATTCTACTTTTATTTATCTGTAGTGTTTTTGAGTATATCTCTTTGTATAGCTTTTTAATTTTTGCTCTACACAACTAAATATAATTTATAACTTTTCAATAAATATAACTTATCACAGTCTACTGATGTCATCATTTGACCAGTTCAAGTGATAAGTAGAAACCTTACCTTTTGTCTCTTTACCCTTCCCATTTTTAATATAATTATCTTAAATAATTCCTCTATATACATTTACAATCACATCAGTGTGACAATTTTTTTCGTCAATTCACAAAGATAATTTAGAAAACTCAAAAGGAGAAGGAAACCCTATTGTACTTACTCATATTTTTGCTTTAAATGTTCTTTGTTCCTTCAATATATTCTAAGATTTCTTCTTTTTATCATTTTCTTTCTGTTTAGAGAACTTTTCCTAGCCCTTCATTTAGAGTTAAGTCTGCTGGCAACAAATTATCTTAGTTTCCTTTCATCTGAGAATTTTGTGATTCCCATTCATTCCTGAAGGATATTTCTCTGGACATAGGATTCTGGGTTCACGGTCGTTTTCTTTCAGCACTTGAAAAATGTTCTGGCCTCGATAGCTTCTGGAAGAATCTACTCCCATTCAAATTGTTTTTCCCCTCTAAGTAATCATGTTATTTCTCTCTTATTGCTTTCAGGATTTTTCTGTCTTTAATTTTCAGAAGTTTGATTATTAGGTGGTTTGGTGTGTATTTCTTTGGATTTTTCGTGTTTGGGTATTTGCTCAGATTCCTGAATCTATAGCTTTATGTCTTTCACCAAACAGGTGAAGTTTCCAGCCATTATTTACTTCATTACTTTTTCAGTTTCTCCTTTTTCTTTTCTTTCTAGGATTGTGATGACACAAATGTCAGATCTTTTGTTATAGTTTCCTAGATCTCAAAGGCTCTGTTAATATTTTTTTCAGTCTGTTTTTTCTTTGTTGTTCAGCCTGTTTTCTCTTTGTTGTTCAGATTAAATTCTAATTGTTCTATTTCCAAGTTCACTGATTCTTTCCAGTCTCCTCCATTCTACTTTTGAGCCCAACCATTAAGCTTTTTATTTCAGTTATTGTATTGTTCAAGTCTAAAATTTTCATGTTTCTTCTCAGTATCTTCTTTTTTTTTACTAAGACTTTACTTTCTGAATCTTTTTGTTTGTTTTTTTAATTTGTTTCAAGTGTGTTCACAATTGCTCACCGAAGCATTTTTTATGCTGACAGCTTTAAAAATTTTTGTCAGATAATTCTAACATCTCTGTCATCTCAGCATTGGCATCTATTGATTGATTTTTATATTTAATTAGAGATTTTGCTAGTTCTTGTTATGATTAGTGATTTTCAGTTGAAATCTGAATACTTGGGATCCTATTTAAGTATTCTGTTTTAGCTGATGCTCCATTAGACTTCCCCTGATACGATCCCCCAGTGTATCCCCCTGAGGGTACAGGGGGAGCACCAGCTCATTACTACTAGAAGGAGACTAAGCCCAGGATCCCCAGGTGGTCTTGACTGACAACATGAAGGGAAAGTCCTATATCACTCTATTAAGATAAAAGCCCCCTGGATTTACATACTTAGCCCTCTTTGACACTACCCTGGCAGAGGTATTGGAGTGCCTTGTAACACCCCATCTAGGGTAGAAATCTAGGGCTCCCAGTAGGCCTTTACTGGTGGAAGCAGGTATGGGACCACAATTTTTCCTGTGGTGTTTAGCTGGCATAAAGTAATTATTTGTCTAAAATTGTTCTGTCTTACTAGGCTACCCCTTTCCTGATTCTTTGGCTAGGAATAGCAGCCTTTTCTTGGCACTTTTTTTTTTCCTTCTTTACCTGTTGATGTTTCTAGATTCCCACCTTTTTCAGCTCAAGCCTAGTATAAATGAAGCAAAAAGAAAACTCAGGGACCTAACTAACCACCATTTCATTCCTTGAGTCTCAAAGTTCCTAGCTAGTGTGCTTCCTTCTTTCCACCTTTCAGAGTCTTCTTATGTTGGTAATGTCCAGGGTTTCTAGTTGTACTTAGCAGGAAGAATAGGGAAAAATGCTTCTATTCCATCTTTCCCAGAAGTGTAAGTCTCACAACTAACTTTCAAGAAACTACCACTTGTTAAGTTAAAACACTTAACACACTAAAGTGTATTATCAAAGGACAATATCCATAATTATGTTTTAAAGTTCTATTAAAATAATTTAACTTTTCTAACTATAAATCTTTGTGAGGCCAGAATTTTTCTCATATATTTCAACCAAAACAAACTACCAAAAAACTGAATGCAGAAGCAGATATGAAAATCCCTCTGTCATCTATTAAACCAGACATTAAAGAGATTGGGGAAAAAATCCTAGTCTTCTCACTAAATATTTTGTTTTCAAAAATATAATTATTTTTCATAAAAATACATTATTTATATGAATATATAGAACTTTATCACTGCTATTTTCATAAATATATTATTAGCATGCTCTCAGTTTTAATTTCTAACATTATAAATGCCAATAGATAAAATTCACATAAATGATTATTGAAGTCTTTGATAATTTTCAACAGTGAAAAAAGTATCCTAAAATCAAAAAGTTTGACAACCTATGAGGTACAGAAAATTAATATTAAAGAAAGTTCTTACTTCCTCTCCCCAAACTTCCAAGTGTGGTGGTTTGTGAGCATGACCAGTTCTTTGTACCAATTCAGGTAGTATCCCTGGTAGTATTGGAGGAACATGAACATATTCTTGCTTGTTAGCCACAACAGGAATTCCGTGCAGTATTCTACAATTTAATAAAAACAATTAAGTTTGTTTTTCAAGTCATTGATAAAGCAAAAGATGTTTGCTCTCATTGCATATCTCTGCTGAAATAAATACATTAATATTTCATATCTGTACTAAACAAAGATTGTGTAGGAATCAAATAATAAAAAATAAGAAATAATTCAAAAATAACTCATGTTTGGTTATGAACACATTTTATTAGTAACCCTTATCAATATTGGAATAATAGATTCAACCTATGAAAGCCTAATTACAAAAGAGGTTAGTTCTTTGAAAAGATAAAGGAAATTGATAGACTCTTGCTAGATCAACCAGGAATAGAAAAGACCCAAATAACCTCAATCAGAAATGAAAAAGGAGATATTACAATTGACCCACAGAAATACAATATATCGTCTGTGAATACTATAAAAAATTTCTACCCATATAAACTCAAAAAATGTAGAGGAAATGGACAAATTCCTGGAAACACACAGCCTCCCAAGACTCAATTAGGAAGAAATATAACTTCTGAACAGACCATTAATGAGCAACAAGAAGCAGTAATAAAAATGTTTCCAAAAAAAATAAAAAAGCCCTGGACCAGTTGGATCCACATCTGAATTTTACCAGACCTACAAAGAAGAGCTGTACCCATACTGCAGAAATTATTCTATAACATCAAGAAGGAGGGAATACTCCTAACTCATTCTGTAAAGCCACTATCACCTTGATAGCAAAGCCAGGAAAGGACACAACAAAAAAAGAAAACTATAAACCAATATGCCTTATGAATATAGATGTAAAAATTCTCAGTAAAATACAAGCAAACTAAATTCAACAGCACATCAAAAAAATAATCCACCATGACCATGTGGGCTTCATCCCAGGGATTCAAGGATGTTTCAAAATATGTAAATCAATAAATATGATTCACCACATAAACAGAAACAAAAACAAAGACCATATGATCATCTCAACAGATGAAGAAAAAGTATTTGACAAAATCTAGCACCCTGTCATGAAAAAAACCCTCAAGAAACTAGGCATAGATGGAAAGTACCTCAAAATAACAACAGCCATACATGACAAACCCATAGCCAACACCATACTGCATGGAGAAAAGTTGAAAGCATTCCCCCTAAGAATCTGAACAAGACAAGGTTGCCTACTGTCACCGCTTCTATTCAACATAGTACTGAAAGTCCTAGCCAGAGCAATCAGGTAAGAAAAGGAAATAAACAGCATCCAAATTGGGAAAGAGAGGTCAAAATAATCATATTTACTAATGATATGATCTTGTATCTAAAAAACCTAAAGACTTCACCAAAAGACTCCTGGAATTGATAAATAAATTCAGCAAAGTCTCAGGTTACAAAATCAATGTACACAAATCAGTAGCATTTCTAGATACTAATAACAGTCAGGCAGACAGTCAAATCAAAGACTCAATTCCATTCACAATAGCTACAAAGAAAATAAAATACCTAGAAATATACTTAACAAAGGAGATTTAAGACCTCTATATGGAGAACTACAAACACTGATGAAAGACATCACAGTTGACACAAACAAATGGAAAAACATCCACTGCTCATGGATTGGTAGAATCAACATCATTAAAATGTCTATACTGCCCAAAGAAATTTACAGATTCAAAGCAATTCTCATCAAAATACCAAGGTTGTATTTCACATATTTAGAAAAAGTAATTCTACACTTCATTTGGAACCAAAAAAGAGCCAGAATAGCCAAAGCAATCTTAAGCAAAAGACCAAATCTGGAGACATCACATTACCAGACTTCAAATTATACTACAAGGCTATAGTAACCCAAACAGTATGGAATTGGTCAAAAGGTAGAGACATAGACCAATGGAACAGAATAGAGAACCCAGATATAAAACCATTTACCCACAACAAACTGATGTTGACAAAGAAGACAACAACATACACTGGGGAAAAGAAGTCCTATTAAATAAATGGTGCTGGGAAAATCGGACAGCCCCATGCAGAAGAATGAAACAGGACCCCTATCTTACTATACACAAAACTTAATTCAAGATGGATTAAAGACTTAAATGAAAGGCATGAAACCATAAGAATTCTAGAAGAAAATGTAAGAAAAACTCTTCTAGATATCAGCCTAGGCAAAGAATTTTATGACTAAAATCTCAAAGGCAAATATAGTAACAGCAAAAATAAATAAATGGAACTTACTTAAATTAAAAAGCTTCTGTGCAGCAAAAGAAATAATCAACAGAGTTAATAGACAACCTACAGAGTGGGAGAAAATATTCACAAACTATACATCCAACAAACTACTGATATCTAGAATCTACAAAGAACTCAAAGAAATCAGCAAGAAACAAACAAACCCATCAAAAAGTTGTCAAAAAACATGAGCAGAAGTTTTTTAAAAGAGGATAGACAAATGGCCAACAAACATGAAAAAATGCTCAACATCACTAATCATCAGGGAAATGAAAATTAAAGCAACAATGAGATACTATCTTACCCCTATCAGAATGGCCATTATTAAAAAGTCCAAAAACAATAGATGCTGGCATGGATGCAGAGAGAAAGGAACACTTATACACTGTTGGTGGGACTGCAAATTAGTACAACCTCTATAGAAAACAGTATGGAGATTCCTCAAAGAAAGAAATGTAGACCTACCATTTGATCCAGTAATCCCACTGCTGGGTATCTACCCCAAGGAAATGAAGTCATTTAAAATCAAAAAGACAACTACACTCAAATCTTTATCACAGCACAATTCACAATTGCAAAGATATGGAATCAACTAACATGTCTTTCAATTCATGAGTGGAAAAAGAAAATGTGATATATATATATATATATATATATATATATATCTCCCATGGAGTACTACTCAGCCATAAAAAGGAATGAAATAATGTCATTTGCAGCAATGTGGATGGAAATAGAGACAATTATCCTATGTAATGTATTTCAGGAATGGAAAACCAAACACAAATGTTCTCACTAATAAGTGGAAGCTAATAGGTTGGCACATGGGCACACATGGGCACAAAGTGATATAAAGGACATGAGAAACTAAGAAAGGGGGGAGGATGCATGTGGGATTAAAAACTTTTGGGTACAATGAACGCTATTCTGGGCAAACTAAAAGCCCTGACTTAAGCATTATATAAGATATCCATGTCATAAAAACACTTGTACCCCTTAAAAATAAATAAATAAACAAACAAATAAGAAAATGACTAATGATGAGGCAAGGCCTTTAGATCTCAAGTCCTCCACGAGACCTTTACAAATCCTGCTCTACCTAGCCAAAATTCATCCTTGCCTCCTTAGTTTTCCTGCTGCATTTGATTTGCTCTTTCATTATAGAATATACCTCATTCTATTAGGCATATCTTTTTCACAGTAGATCATAGGCTGATTTGGGGGAAAAGTTATTCTCATTCATTTTCTTTCTCCTAAAGACTTGAATGTTTTATAATAGGTACTGAATAAATATTGTTGAATTTTGGCTGAGTAAGAAAAATCTCACAGCCAAAGTCAGCCTCAGACCCTGTCCTGGGGAACTGAGAATCATGGGTCAGCATGAGATACCACAGTGGTTCTCAAAGTGTGTTCCTTATGCAGCAGCATTAGCATCACATAAGAAATTGTTAGGAACAAAAAGTATTGAGCCCCATCACAGACCTAATGAATGAGAAACTCAGAGGATCAGACCCAGCCATCTGTGTTTTAAACAGCTCTGAAGGTTAAAGATGATTCTGATTCACTCTGAAAATAAGGAACAACTGATGTACTGCAATCTTTCCTGAAACAGCCTGATCATAAGAATATCCCAAGATGCTTCTCAGATCGGCTTCCTAGACCCTACCTTTGGAGATTCTAATTCAGTAGGTTTGGGATAGAGACCAGGAACTGATATACTTGTTAAACATCCCACATGGCCCTTATCCTCAGGGAAGCCTGAAAATCATTGAAATAGTGGGAAGAGCAAGTCTTTGGAATGAGGCTGAAAACCAGGATTTTGGCCCCTTGCTGTGCTTTGCTGTGTAGGTCACTTTTCCTTTCTAAGCTTCAGTTAGTTTTCTCATCTATGAATGGCAACAGTGGTGGAGTCTTTCGAGTCTAATGCTTAGAAATAATATATGTGAAGAACTTTACACACAGTACATGCTAAGTAAGTGATTGATATTACAATCATTATTGTTCCTGCCATTGATGGTGTAAATGAAGGAAATGAGCCCATCTCTCTCAGAGTGAAAGTTAAACCTCCTTCCAGGTCAATATCAGTCTCCCATGGGGCCAGAGATATAAAACGTATTTCTTATTGTAGGTTGCTACTAAAGAAGTTTGGGAAAACTTTTATTCTAAGCTGTGAGTACTCTTAAAATATCTCTGCACATATCTTCTGTGAGCTACATAAAAGCAACTGTGAGCTACATATTGTGAAGCTTGGGAAGGGTTCTCCCTCCAGCAACCCGCTCCCACCTTGGTATGACCCTAACAGAGAATTTCCCCCATCACAGCTTTACTACAATATCTCTTCTTTAGCAAATTTATCTTGCTCCTTGGTGTAGAAAAGCCTGAAAGAGGCTTCATAGGATAGAGCTCATAGTCACTTTTAAGTAACTCAGGGAAGATGTGTACAGGGAAATATTTAGAGTGGTCTCATACAGAAGTTTCACCAAAGTAATTCTTACATGCAATGGTATTCTAGTCTAGATACCATTTTTTAAAGTGCTTGTAGCAAACCACAGAACTGGTTTCACAACCCATTCACTGGGTCACAATTCACAATTTGGTAAATGTTAACTTTCAAAGAATGTTGTTTAAAAAGCAGACTCCTGGGTCTGGAACTTTAGGAGTTCACCTTCTTGAAGATGCTAATATACAAATAATTTTCTTTAGCCTTATGTAATTTTTTCTTTAAAATCTGCAGTGGAAGCATATACTTTGTATGCTTTAAAAAGATCAGGAAATACAGTCTTGATAAAATACTCTACAGATTAGTTAAGTGTATAACTATATAGATTTTTTTTTTTACAAAATATGACTGGGGAGGGGGAATTGTATTTTTAATATTGTAACTTCATTGCTACATGCAAACAGTGACATCTGGTGGAATGACATTGCTTTACTTTTTAAAAAATCCAGCTATTACATATTGGTAGTTATGGAAAAAGACAAATTTCCAAGTAACTCTTTTTTGATATTTCCATATAAAAACAAAAATACACAAGTCTAATATCTTATCATACATTTGTAAATGACTAAAATGACTTTTTGTCACCCCAATTTATATTTTTAAAAATATGTTTAAGGTATATTTGATGGGGCTATTTGTTCAAAGTGGATATAATATAAATTGAAATGAGGTTACTATTGATTCTAGTTCTAACTCTGTCACCAACTAGGATTTGGGGTGTAAAACTTTGCCTCAGTTTCCTCATCCATAATATGAGGAGTTTAGACTAAGGAAACACTAAGAACTCTCATATTTGTGATCTGTGTACTTCTATGACACATATAACAAAGCAGACCTCAGACAGGGCTTCTTATGCTATTTGGTATATCTTAGATCATTGCCTGGATTATGTATCAAGGAACAAGGTCAAGCAAAGAGTGAGGGTGGGGCCAGGATTACACCTGGCCATTAAGAAATGACCGACAATGTGGGAAATGGAAGATGGTAGGGAAAGTCAGTCTGGGATACTCATACTGGAAGGAAATAAAGAGAAGACAGAACACAATATTACAAATGAAGTATGGCAGACCATGCACTACAACTGGCATCAGAAAGGTCTATAGCATGGGAGGATGGCACATTCTGGTGGGGGGCAAATATTTATAGGGAAATACAAAACCAGACAATATTCAGAGACTCTAAAGCTTTCAGTAAAGCCATTAACATCAGGGCAGTCTCCCATAGTGAGCAAGGCCACTTCCTTGGCCTAGACTCAGAACACAGGATTTTCAATTCCTATGAGGTAACAGGCAAAGTAAAATAAGCCTTATATAAGCTTATATAAGCAGAAATCCTACTTCCCAAATTGGTTCACATGGATCAAATACAAACCACCAAGAGTGAGTAAAATACACTTCTCTCAGATTATCCAAGTAGAGCTCCTGAGATTCTTCCTAGGTTAAACCAGAACTGGTCCTGAAACAGGATAAGAATGAGTATTCGGAATAAAGTGTAAAGAGATTAAAATAGAGAGGGAGCAAGATGGCGGATGAGAAACACCGCCAGACAGAGTGTCTCTGCAGAAAAGACAGTTTCTAGAAGATATTAGAAGAAAGAAGCAAGCAGACGACCACACATCAGACGGGGGTCGGAAGGAGGGGTACTGGAGACCACAGAGACTCCACGGGAGGAGGTTGTGGAGGAGAACTGGAAGGAGAGACCTCTCGAGCAAGCCATTTGGAGACCAGCGGCAAGGGTAGGCGGAGCGGTTAACTTCCCCTCCCTTGCATCTTGGACTGCTGGTGGGCTCCCCAGCGGTTGGAGAGACCTGCGGACACCAGTTCAGAGACGGCCGCTGCCAGTGAGCGGTAAACCTGTACTGGACACTGCACCAGGATCCCAACCCCCTTGGGGCACCTCTGTGTGCACAGACCCGACCATGCAGCAGGCGCCATATTGCTACACTTTCCCCTCCCCCGTCCCTATCCGGGGCTGCCGAGAGAGACAATATAGCCACCAGCTGGAGGTATCTCCAGGGAACAGGACCTTCCCTTTGGGGGCCCTACAGCTGACTGAGGCGTACTCAGACGGGGAGCTCCCTACCCGCCAGCCCTCCCAGGTGCTGCTGGCCCGGTGATTCCGGCAGAACAGGGCAGACCCTGAGGCTGAGAGACATCGACCCAGCTTGGGCTCCCCATGGGGGAATTAGGACTGGCACTCCTCTCCCTGGTGGGGTCAGGGATTGAACTCTGGGGCCCAGAGGTCAGACCTGCAGACCAGATCCCACGCATGCAGGTCTCACATTGCCCGGGGCACAGAAGGGATATTCGGAAGGAGCCTACTAAGGTCTGTGTGCCTTCAGGGGCAGACCAGCGTGCTTGAGGGCAACCCTGCTTCCAAATGTGGGCCGTGTGCCCGGCCCAGGCTATGACCCAGCACAGGGAACCTCCCGGCCTGCATCACAGCCAGGGGAGACCCGGTGGCATGACGTCTGGCCTGCTGGCAGAGGCCCAGAAGAAGCTGCGGAGTTGGGGAGGGTGGAAAGGAGCAAGGCCTGCTCCAGACTGCAGGTCTCAGACAGCCCCACCCCCACACGCAGACTTTCTGACTGAGTGGGGCCATCTCAGCCCTTCCCTGACAGCTTTTCCCGGAAGCAGAGAACAGGACTTTGACCCCTGCTAACAGCATTTGTGATGCTCAAGAGCAGGCTTACCCAACCCAGCTCCACCCAGATTCACTCCCAGACCAGCCCTCACTGCAGTGGAGAATAAAGACACACCTGGAAATCCCAGATCCCCACCCACCACCTGAGGCACTAGAGTGCCTCTCCAGAGGAACAAGAGCTGGTTATAGGACCCAAAAACAGCAGTGTAGCCTGCACCTCTGAGCAAAGGCCACCTACTGACAGGGAGGACATTCTGCACACCGTTTTATAGCATCTACTGACTCATTGTACAGGGTGTGGCTGGATCTCACCCACAAACACCACCTACTGGCTCAGAGACCAAACAGGGCATGTCATTAAAAGTAAGAAGCAACAACTGATCCAGATGGGAAGAAACCATCGAAGGAAGTCTGGAAATATGAAGACTCAAATGGAAAGCACACCACCAAAGAGGAACCCCAGCACCTTAGAAATGGACAGCAACCAAAATCAGACCACAAAATGACAGAAGAAGAATTTCGAGCATGGATCATAAGAAAATTCAAGGACTTGCAAGAAGAACTGGATAACCAACACAGAGAAAAGCAAAAAGATTCCAGGACATGTAACAAAAATTCATTGAAGAAATTGAAACAATGAAGAATACTCTAACCAAACTCCTGGAAATGAAGAATCAATTCTGGGAACTACAAAACACAGTGGAAAGCCTCAAGAACAGGGTAGATCAAACAGAAGAAAGAATCTCAGAGATTGAAGATAACACCTTCCAATTAAATAAATCAGTCACAGAGATAGAGCAGAGAAGCAAGAGAAAAGAGCAAAGCCTACAAGAGATGTGGGATTATGTGAAGAAACCTAATGTGAGGGTTATAGGGTTACCTAAAGGGGAAGAAGAAAACACTCAAGGGTTGGATAAGCTATTTGAAGACATAATAGAGGAAAATTTCCCAGGCCTTGGTAAAAATCTCAATATACAGGTTCAAGAAGCTCAAAGGACCCCTGGGAGATTCAATGCAAACAGGAAGACGTCACGACATGCAGTCATCAGACTGACCAAAATATCAACTAAAGAGGTTCTTCTATGTGCTGTAAGGTGAAAGAAGCAAGTAACATATAAAGAAAAGCCAACCCAAATAATGCCAGACTTCTCTACTGAAACTTTACAAGCAAGGAGAGACTGGGGCCCCATTCTCATCCTTCTGAAACAGAATAATGCTCAACCTAGAATCTTATTCCCTGAAAAACAAAGTTTTGTCTGCGAAGGAGAAATCAAGACATTCTAAGATAAGCAAAGACTGAGGGAATTCACCAAGACAAGACCAGCTCTCCAAGAAGTACTCAAAACAGTGTTACCCATGGATCAGCATAATAAACACTCACAAATGTAAATCCACTCAAAAGCTAAAGATCAAGGCCCAGATACCACAACGGCTCAAGAGAGAAAACAAAGCATCAAAGTTCAACCCAACATAATGAACAGAAATCTGCCCCACCTATCAGTTATCTCAATAAATGCAAATGTCTTGAACTCCCCACTCAAGAGACATAGGCTGGCCAAATGGCTAAAAAATACAAGTCAAGTATCTGCTGCCTTCAGGAAACACATCTAACCTGCAAGGATGCAGTTAGACTAAAGGTAAAGGGGTGGAGAACAATACTTCAAGCAAACGGAAGCCAAAAGAAAGCTGGCATGGCAGTGCTAATTACAGATAACTTAGTTTTTAAATCAACAAAAGTAATAAAAGACAAAGGTCACTATATAATGGTGGATTCATAAAGCAAACTCTACTTGATCTAAACAAATGGATAAACAACAACACCATAATAGTCAGAGACTTTAACACCCCACTGACAGCACAGGACAGATCCTCCAAACAGAAAATCAACAAAGAAATAATGGACTTAAACAGGTCTCTAGAACAAAGGGGCCTGACTGACATTTACAGGACATGCTACCTCAAAACCACTGAATATACATTCTTCTCATCAGCTTATGGGTCATTCTCTAAAATTGACCATATCCTAGGACACAAAGCATGTTTCAAACAATTTTAAAAAATGAAGTTATACCATGTATCTTTTCAGATCACAATGGAATAAATGTAGAAATCAACCCTAACAGGAACTCTCATTTCTACACAAAGTCATGGGAAGTAAAGAACCTTCTGTTGAATGATCACTTCATAAATGAGGAAATCAAGATGGAAATCAAAAGATTCTTTGAACTAAATGACAAAGGAGACACAAGTTATCAAACCTGTGGAATAAAGCTAAAGCAGTCCTGAGAGGAAAGTTTATTTCCATAAATGCCTATATCCAAAATTCGAAAAGATCACACAAAGACAACCTAATGAATCATCTCAAAGAGCTGGAAAAAGATGAACAGACTGAACCCAAACCCAGCAGAAGAAGTGAAATCATTAAGATCAAATCAGAACTAAATGAAATTGACAACAGGGAAACTATATGGAAGATTAATAAAACAAAAAGTTGGTTCTTTGAAAAAATAAACAAGATTGACAAACCTTTGGCTAGACTAACAAAAAGCAGAAAAGAAAAATCTCTAATAAGCTTCATCAGGAACAATAAAGGAGAAATTACAACGGATGCCATGGAGATACAAGATATAATTTATGAATACTACAAAAACCTCTATGCACACAAACTGGAAAATGTGCAGGTAATGGACAATTTCTTAGAAACATACAGCCTCCCTAGGCTCAACCAGGAAGAAATAGAATTCCTGAACAGACCAATATCAAGTACTGAAATAGAAACAGCAATTAAAAACCTTCCTAAAAAGAAATGCCAGAGACCAGATGGTTTCACACCCAAATTTTACCACACCTACAAAGAAGAACTGGTGCCTATCCTGCAGAAATTATTCCACAACATTGAGAAGGATGGAATCCTCCCCTAGACATTTTATGAAGCAAATATAACCCTGATACCAAAACCAGGAAAGGATGCAACAAAAAAAGAAAGCTACAGACCAATATCCCTTATGAATATAGATGCAAAAATTCTCAACAAAATCCTAGCCAACAGAATCCAGGTCCTTGTCAAGAAAATGATCCATCACAACCAAGTGGGCTTCATCCCAGAGATGCAGGGATGGTTCAACATATGTAAATCTATAAATGGAATTCACCATATAAACAGAAGCAAAAACAAAGACCATATGATCCTCTCAATAGATGCAGAAAAAACATTTGACAAAATTCAACACCCTTTTATGATAAGAATATTCAACAAAATAGGCATAGACGGGGCTTACCTAAAAATGTTACAAGCCATATATGACATACCCACAGCCAATATCATACTGAATGGGGAAAAATTGAAAGCATTCCCACTTAGAACTGGAACAATACAAGGTTGCCCACTATCTCCACTTCTATTCAACATAGTGCTGGAAGTCCTTGCCATAGCAATCAGACAAGAGAGCAGAATTAAGGGCGTCCAAATGGGAGCAGAAGAGATCAAACTCTCACTCTTTGATAATGACATATTATACCTAGAAAACCCCAGGGATTCAAACAAGACACTCCTTGAATTGATAAACGAATTTGATAGTCTCAGGATACAAAATCAATACACAGAAATCAGAGGCATTCATATACGCCAACAACAGTAAAAGTGAGAACCAAATCAAAGACTCAATTCCCTTCAAAATAGCAACAACGAATATAAAATACCTAGGAATATATTTAACTAAGGAGGTAAAAGACCTTTAAAGGGAGAACTATGAAACACTGAAGAAGGAAATAGCAGAGGATGTAAACAGGTGGAAGAATATACCATGCTCATGGGTCAGTAGAATCAACATTGTTAGAATGTCTATATGCCCAAAGTGACATACAGAGTCAATGCAATCCCTATTAAAATGCCATCATCATTTTTCACAGACATAGAAAAAATAATTTTATACTTCGTATGGAGCCAGAGAAGACCCCATATAGCAAAATCAATCCTAGGCAATAAAAA
>VBSM01002121.1:25260993-25293243 GCA_008086735.1 Cheirogaleus medius
ACCATAATATTTGTACCCCCATAATATGCTGAAATTAAAAAAAAAGGAAAAAAAGAAGCAGAAAAAAAAGAGATTAAAATAAGAGGGTCTTTCACAAATTCACAAAGTAATGGGATATGATAGAAACTACATGTAGAATCAGGGAGACCTGGGTTTGAATCCTAGCTTTTACTGGCTGTATAAATATGGACTAGTCACTTAATCACTATGCTGTATTTTTTACATTTAGGAAATGAAAGTATTTTATCTACTACATAGAGTTGTTGTTAATACAAAATTGTATAATAAGTGCAGTGTACTTCAATTCATTTTCTGTTTTCTTATCACATCCCTACTTGAAGGGTTTGGATACATCCTATATAGTTGATTTGTAAGCTATAAGTAGTAGAGATAATAAGTCAAAATACTTACTCATGTACTTGTCTTTACAATTTATATATATATATGAAGTGTGACAGATATATATATATATATGCACACACTCAAAGGAATATAAGCTGTCAAAATAACATCAATAATGTCATTTTTGTAAAACATATGTATACATAATATTTTTATGCACAGAAAAAAGCCTATAATAATCTTTACCATACAAAAGCCCAATAAAAAAGTAATTCATAGTACACCAATTATAACAATCACAGAGAAAAATCACAGAGGCAAAATTTTCAGATCTTGCTATATCCCACCTCCAACACCTTTCAGGATTCTGAATGACTGAACTAGTAATATAAACCTGCATCTCTGGTTCTCCTACTTAAGATCTAAAAGTAGTATTCTAATGCCTCCAAGATGAACAGTCAAAAAATGCAAGGTAAATCTATCCAATATTAATTTTGGAGAGCCAGAAATAACCTATCTTCATTCAAAGGTGAGTACGCAGAAAAATCCAATATGAGTTCTATAAAGAGTCTGCAAACTATGAGAGAGAAAAATAGTATTCAAAGAGTTACACAAAGAGCATCCTTTTATAAAAGATTTATCATATGAAACAAAAATATTTTAGAAAGGTTCTGCTTTGTGTTCTCAAGAAAAATTTTTAAATGCTTTCATGAAACATATAGCAGAAGTTCAGATAAAATAAGAGACTTAGATTTTTCTTGAGACTCATAGAATTAAATTAAAAATAATAAAAATTATGCCATAACAGTACTAAAATGGAAATTAAATGAAATTTTAAAATTTATACCTCAGGAAAATGAAACCACTGATGAACAGAAGTTTGAGAGATAAATGTAAACTGAAAAATAGTAAATGCAGAGGAAATATAATGAAGATCTAACTTATGACTAATTGATAATTCCTTAAGAAATGCACAAAATAAATTGAATGGAAATATTACTCAAAATAAAACAGAAAAAGTCCTAAACCGAAGAGCTATATTTGCATATCAGAAGGGCTATCCATGTACAAAAAAAATTAATTAGATAGCAATCCATTCTCAAACATATGTTAGTGAAATCATTTAATTTAGAGCAAAATTTTAAATTCTATAAATATCTAGGGGAAGTGGAAGAGAAACATTCCATACAAATATAATATAATAAAAGCAGGCTGGCTTCAGATTTCTATTTCACAAGATTAGATATCAGATAATGGTACAAAAAAACAAAAAACACATAGATACGTTGGCAAATATGACAGATTATAGGAAATAGCAAAGAAGCAAAAAAGAGAAAAAGAATATAAAATAGGGTGACAAGAATAATATCAGGTACATTTGATAGGGCAATAAATGAATATGGGGTGCTCCAATCTTTTATAAGAAAATAAATTTCTGATTAGCTTAAAAATATTTAAGTCTACTCAATCTAAAAGAGACATAAAAAACTAAGAAACTAAACTAAGAAAGAGTAAAATAAAACAAAGGACAAATATATATCATATAAATAAAGCAAAAAATAAGAAAAAATACATTTGCACTTTTTTTCACTTTTAATGTATTTACTGTACAATCTACAATGAAAATAGAAGGACCACAGTCTCTTAAATCTTCTTCCACACACACAAAAAAATTGTTTTATATAATTATAATATATTATTTCAATATTTAATTCTACCTCTTTTCAGGACGCAGAGCTCCACCTCGTTCTTTACCATGGTTGCAATGCATCTCCTTATTGTCTGCACCAAAGTCCACAATTGATGGATATCTGTTTCCGGTGTTTAGTTATTATAAAAAGTGACATGATGAATGATGAATGTCCTTGTGCATTTATCTTACTAATTGATAGTCATCAGCATATATATGGCATTGCAAGCCATAGTCCTAGATAAGATTACCTTGAGGGTGTAGATAGAGGAGCAGAGAGGTCCCAGGATAAGCCCTGGGCACTCCAATGTTGAGAAGTCAAGATGAAGAGACACCAGGGAATGAGACTGATAAGGCACAGCCAGAAAAGCTGGACGAGAACTAACAGCGGTCCCTAAGGCCAAGGGATAAAAGTGATTTACAGAAGATCAAGTGATCAACTGTGTCAAATACTACCGAGATGTCAAGACAAGGCCTGTGATGTCTTGAAGCAAATCTGATCATATCATTCTTCTTCCAAAACCCTACCAGTGCTTTCCCAGTGCACTATGAATAAAAATCCCTCCCCCAAGTCCTCACACACACCCTCACATACATATACAGGGTATCCATAAAATCCTGCCTTCTCTCCAGCCTCAATTACATCAGTGCTGTGCCTTTTTCTAATACTGGACTTCTTTTTAATTCTTACATGGGTTCCAGTTGTCCACAGCAGGTACTCTCAAATCTCAATATGCATACAAATCACCTGCACCTCTAACAAGTTCCCAGGTGATAGTGATGCTACTCGTCTGTGTACTGTGCTTTGAAGAGCAAGGACCTAAAACATTCTCACCTCCTAGCTATCTTCTGTTCATCCTTCAGATTTCAATTTAAGTATCATTTCCTCAAAGCTCCCCTGATAATCAGGGACTCTTCTTAAATGTTTCCATAGCACCCTGCACATCTCCACATTAATTGTCACAGTCACAATAATTAATTCACCTCTTTCTTTTTGCTAGTCTCCAGGTTCTCTGGGATTATGTTTATCTTCCTTGCCACATAGTAGGTACATAAAAAATATTTGCTGATTAATTTAAATGATTACTCAAATCTATATTTCTTGACATGAAAAGATGTTTACAGCATAATGAGTTTTTAAAGTCAGGTTACAAAACACTATGCATATAGCATTATCCCAGTTTTGTTATACATGATTTGCTTCCATACAGGAAAGTCTGGAATCCTATATTTAAGAATCTTAACAGTATTATCTCTGGATGGCAAGATTTTGAGTAATTGTTTTTCTTTTAGCATTTTCTTACATATTTTTGCATATTTTCTAAAATACTTTTATTTTTGTAATGAAATAATAAAAAATTAAATTAAATATTGAATTCTAATACTTAACCTTTGTT
The DNA here is from genome assembly GCA_008086735.1 of Cheirogaleus medius. NCBI lineage: Eukaryota > Metazoa > Chordata > Mammalia > Primates > Cheirogaleidae > Cheirogaleus > Cheirogaleus medius. Next base: position 25,264,423 of record VBSM01002121.1, read on the forward strand.
TTTCCAGTTGTTTTTGCTGTTATTTTAATGTGAAGAACTACTAGTCTGTCCATAATTTTTTCAAAAATTGACTAGAAATTTCTTTTGTGCTGTCTAAGATCCACAGCCTAAATATTGCTCACCACCAGGTAGCTGGTTAAAAGAGATACCTGATTTGAGGAGGTCAGCCAACATGTGTAGGACAGCATTTTTGCCACCAACTCTCTTTATTGATGGTAGATCAAAAAAAATACCCAGGCAGTTCTACATAGACAAATCCAATGAAACAGAACATAAAACCATTTTAAGATATGAAAAGTTGTATTTCAAAACAGTGAGGAAAAGAGGATTTATTAAATTAATTATATTGTATAATTATTCTTCTTATCAAAATAAATTACAGATCAATCAAAGACTTAATTTTTTTCAAAGGAAGCCATAAAATTGCTACAAGAAAATATGAGAGAATACATTCAAAGGTTAAGTGTAGAAATGGCCTAAAAATGACACTAAGACAAGAACACCTATACAAAACAACTGATAGTTTTTACTACACAAAACTTAAAACTTCTGTGTAGCATAAAACACCATAAACAAAACAGAGAAGCAAAAAACAAAGTGAAAAAGTCTACAAGATATGAGATAAATAATTAAAATCTTTAACATGAAAAGATCACTTATAAATCAGTAAGAAGGAAATGAATGACAACTCCATAGAATATGAGCTGGTAATTCTCAAAAGGAAAAAAAACCAAATAGCCAAGAGACATCTAAAAATATGCCTGACCTTACCAGAAATTAATAAAAATAATTTTTAAAAAGTTTTTCCTCATTAGATTAACAATTAGCAATTAGGCAAGAAAAAGAACAGTCCCATAAATTGTCCTAAACAATGTCACTGTAGTTTGGCTGAAGTAGTGAATATCATGAAATAATTTAAATTTCTTTTTTTGTTGAGTCTTTCATGATATATTTTGAATCTATTTCCTCAAACTTGACTTTTAGTAAAAGCTGGATGCTCTATAATTTAAATTTCATGATATTCTAACAAAATGTCTATAACTTTCTCTATACAAAACATAAATCACTTTTTAAAGCAAAATTATGGTCAATGTGGAATATTTTTATAATTCTCATTATAATTGCTGCTTAGCAAAATAAACATAAGTTTGAACAGTACATTACTAGTTCAAATAAACTTAAGATTATACCCTTACTATTCCACTAAAATATCCTTGGTGTTTGCCACAAATAACAATGACTATACACAGAATTAGGAAAGCATTAAAACTATATAACCACAATTATTATCATCTTTGGAGTTAACTGTTCATTGCATAGAAAAAGCAAAATGCTATAAAATGAAAGGATATTTATTTTATGTTTATAATTACCTTTCTTGAGAATACTATTAGTACAGACAAAATTATACATTTCTCCAAACTTGTAGGCTGAGTAGACAGATATATTTTGAAAAGGTTAAGCTATGTTTAGCAAGGTAATCCTCAAGAGATGGATGCTCGAGAATTAAATATTCAGTACTTAAATTAACTTCTTATTTGGTACTTAGGAACAAATTGCCAAGAATTAACATCATCAAATAGAACATTTATTGACTCTCTTAGAAAAAGAAAGGAAGGTCTACTTAAAGAAAAAAAAAGAACTTTAGAATTGGAAAAAGACAGCAATTTTAACACATTGCATGGATAATAGAAGCTGTAAGTCCTCAAGATGATGTTTGGCTTACATAGTGCTAGTGAAAATAACTCAAAATAGTATAGTTTCTTGACTACTAGATTACATTTATGTCTTAATTTTCTACTCTCAGATTTAGGCTTTTAAAAGACATTCCAAAGAATGTCATGCTGAATTGCTGTTTCTGCTAGAGATACTGGAACAGTTTTGAAATTTCCAAAATATTTCACATACAATTTTTTTAATTTAGCAAATATTGACTTAATAAATTAAAACAAAAAGGCTGTAGATACATAAAATTGTGATTGACAAATAAATCCTAAACATATAGAAAATAAATGTGAGAATGACCTTCTTTTAGGAATTCAAATTGAAACTCATTGTAATTACTAAACACTGAGAAACTAGGTAATTTGAAACCATGAAAGAATGTAGTAGAGTGTTCCCAGTTTTACTAAAAGTCAATTTGGAGGAAATGAATTCAAAATATATCATGAAGGACTCAACAAAAAAAGAAAACTACAGACCAATATCCCTTATGAATATAGATGCAAAAATTCTCAATATAATCCTAGCAAACTGAATTCGGCTGCACATCAAAAAAATAATCCATCATGACCAACAGAGCTTCATCCCAGAGATGCAAGGATGGTTCAAAATATGCAAATTTATAAATGTAATTCATCACATAAATAGAAGTAAAAACAAAGACCATATGATCCTCTCAATAGACACAGAAAAAATATTCAACAAAATTCAGCACCCTTTTATGATATGAACACTCTTAACAAAATAGGCATAGATGAGACTTTCCTCAAAATTATAAAAGCCATATATGAAAAACCCATAGCCAACATCATACTGAATGAGGAAAAATTGAAAGCATTCCTGCTTAGAAATGGAACCAGAAAAGGTTGCCCATTATCACCACTTCTATTCAACATGGTGCTGGAAGTCCTAGCCAGAGCAATCAGACAAGAGAAGGAAATCAAGGGCATCCAAATGGGGGCACAAAGGTCAAACTATTGCTCTTTGCTAGCAATATAATCTTATATCTATAAAACTCCAAAGATTCTACAAAGAGACTCCAGGAATTGATAAACAAATTCAGCAAAGTCTCAGATTATGAAATCAGTGTACACAAATCAGTAGCATGCATATATACCAACAAAAGCCAAGCTAAGAACCAAATCAAAGATTCAATACCTTTCACAATAGCAATAAAGAAAATAAAATACTTAGGAATATATTTAACTAAGGAAGTGAAAGAACTCTACAGAGAGAACTACAAAGCACTGAGAAAGGAAATTGCAGAGGACATAAACAGATGGAAAACATATCGTGCTCATGGATTGGAAGAATCAATATTGTTAAAATGTCTATACTACTCAAAGTGATCTACAGATTCAATGCAATCCCTATTAAAATACCAATATCATTTTTTGTAGATCTAGAAAAAATAATTCTATACTTCATATGGAACCAGACAAGACCCCATATAGCCAAAGCAACCTTAAACAAAAAGAACAAATCGGGAGGCATAAATTTACCAGACTTCAAGTTATACTGCAAGGCTATAGTACCCAAAATAACATGGTATTGGCACAAGAACAGAGACATAGACCAATGGATCAGAACAGAGAACCCAAATATAAAACCATCCTCATATTTCCATCTGATCGTCGGCAAAGCAAACAAAAACATGCATTGGGGAAAAGAATCCCTATTCAATAAATGATGCTGGGAAAATTGGATAGCCATATGAGAAGACTGAAACAGGATCCACACCTCTCACCACTCACAAAAAAATAACTCAATGGATAACAGACTTAAACCTATGGCATGAAACTATAAGAATTCTGGAAAATGTTGGAAAAATTATTATAGACATTGGCCTAGGCAAAGAATTTATGAAGAAGACTCCAAAGGCAATCATAGCAACAACAAAAATAAATAAATGGGACCTGATCAAATTTAAAAGCTCTGCACAACCAAGGAAACTATCATTAGAGCAAATAGACTACATACAAAATGGGAGAAAATATTTGCATGTTATAAATTCAATAAAGGGCTAATAACTAGAATCTATAAAGAACTCAAGCAAATCAGCAAGAAAAAATCAAACAACCCCATTAAAAAGTGGGCAAAAGACAGAAACAGAAATTTTTCAAAAGAAGATAGACTAATAGCCAAGAAACATGAAAAAATGCTCAACATCTGTAATCATCAGGGAAATGCAAATGAAAACCACAATAAGATATCACTTAACTCCAGTGAGAATGGCCTTTATCAAAAAGTCCCAAAACAACAAATAGTGATGTAAATGCGGAGAGACAGGAACACTCATACCACACTCACTGTTGGTGGGGCTGCAAACTAGTACAACCTCTATGGAAAGTAGTGTGGAGATACCTCAAAGAACTAAAAGCAGACCTACTATTTTTATCCAGCAATCCCACTACTGGGTATTTACCCAAAGGAAAAAAAGACATTCTATAAAAAAGACACCTGCACTCAAATGTTTATAGCAACACAATTCACAATTGCAAAGATGTGAAAACAACCCAAGTGCCCATCAATACATGAGTAGATTAATAAAATGTGGTATATGTATACCAGGGAGTATTACTCAGCCATAAAAAATGCTGACCTAATACCTCTTGTATTAACCTGAATGTAACTGAAAACCATTCTTATAAGTGAAGTATCACAAGAATGGAAAAACAAGCACCACATGTACTCACCATTAAGTTGGTACTAATCAATCAACACAAATGTGTACATATGGAAATAACATTCATAGGAAATCAAGCAGATGGGAGGGGGGAGGAGGGGAAGAGTAAATTCACACCTAATGGGTACAATGCACACTATCTGGGTGATGGGCACACTTACAACTTTGACGCAAATGGTATAAAAGCAATTTATGTAACCAAAATATTTGTACCCCCATAATATCCTGAAATAAAAAATAAAGGAATATAAAATAACATTCATAAATTAAAAACGTGCATTGTTCTATGAAGGGTACCTGCTGAGCTTTTGTATCTTAAGGCCAATACATAAGGCAAGTTTCTACATGCCCCCATCAGTGGAATAAAATTTACAATTGTATTAATAGAAAAAAAAAGAAGAAGAAAAATATATATATGTATATATCATGGAAAATGTGGGTAAGTTATTCATAATTTTGTAATCATGTAATTAAAAGTAATCTTTTCAAATATTATTTTCATATATCCAGGATAAATTGTAATACTGAAAAAGTTTGTAGTAGATTTTTCAGAATTCCTACAAAAGCTTCTGAAAGGCAAGAGACTTTAGAGCATGCAATCTTAATGGGCAGGTGATCTCGCCCCCAATGGGGTGAAAATGGGTGCTTTGGATGGGGGGAGGGGAAGGTGATAAGAGCATATTCTTTTTGTATAAAGCACAGACATACATAGAGTACCATAAACAGATACATAGCATATCTGGGGTATTACAATTTAATCAGGAAAGGTTATTGGGGGGAAAGGTCTTAAAATTTTCTTTAAAAGGGTGATAATAAAAAAGAAGGCTGAGAAAAACTGAGTTAGACAAATCTGAATTCTAATCTTTATTAAGAGATAAGAATTTATGCAAGTAACCCGATATCATGGAGCCTAAATTTCTTCATGAATAAAATGGAAATTATGACTCTCCCTTGCAGTCGAAGATTTAAATAGGAAACATATGCAAAACACACAGCACAATGCTCAGAATATAGTTACTGCTAAATAAACTTTAAGTCCCTTCCCTTTTCTCTTCTGTTTTGAGGATGCTGTAAATTATATATTCTCCACAAAAGAATATGCAAATTCCCAAGGAAAGTAAGACCTAAGGAGAAGTGGAATTAACTCCAAGAGGCAATGACTTTTGTACGTGATCCGTGGACCCAAGTGTACCCGATGATGGTGAAATCTAGTTTAAGACAGTGGGTTCCAGCACCAAATGTGTGATTTTTTAAAATTGTATAAATGTTAACTAAATTGCTTAACTTTTATGAGCCTCAATTTCCACATGTGTACTCCAGAGTTGTGATGAAGAACAAGTGAAATAATGTACAGTATGTAACACTCTTTGGCAACTAGGCTACTAAACTAAAGTTACCTTATGGTATGGTATGGTTCTTGTTAGTACTGTCAGGAAGTGAAGACATGAACCTAGACTATGTACATGCTGGGGAAGCAATGGAAAAGAACAAAACCTGCTCCTCCCTAGCATCCAAGGAGAGAATCAAATATTTAAAATCTAAACATCAAAAGGCAGAATGCCTTTGGCAGTTTAAGTTTAGTTTAAAACAAAATTACCAGTGGAACTCTTACCTATCTTTCTGTTCTTCATCTGTAAAGCGATCGTTTAAGAATGATGTTCCAAATACTCCAAGTAGGGTATCGTGGCCTTTCTTATCAGCAGTGTGATACACTCGAGAAGCCAGGCGCAAGTCAATGGGCAACTCCCGGGCTGGGACAGTGGTGCACAGATCATGAAGGTGAGGGGTGGAGTGGTCTTGTGGAATTCTGTACCAGAGAAAAGAAAGTGAGCTTCTTTTATCATTTTGTGGTCTTCAGATATAAAATAATTTATGTTGACAGTTTAGTTTAAGATCTAAAGAGCATATATTAATGTAAGAGATCTGGATTTAAAACTATAATAATGGTTTATAACAAATATAGTATCACAATCTCAGGCCATTGTCCAGAACTTGTATCCAACTGCCTGCTGAATATCTCAACCTGCATGTCCTACAAACACCTCAGAATCAACAGATATAAGAGCAAACTCGTTACCACCCACCCCTAAACCTTTTTTCTCTGAATTCTGTAACTCAGCCTGGAAACACCATATCTAGCCATCATGCATTACTCCTCTGCTACTCTGCTTAAATGCTAATGTCCCTAAAGAAGTAGGAAAGTATAGCACAATATGTGTTAACTAGCACTGATAAAACCTTGAATCTAAGTCACTTTGGCATCTCCCTTCCCACTCTGCTGGATCTTGCCTCTCTCCTGACTTTCCAAAGTAGGGAAGAGGCACAAAGGTCTGTTTTCTTAATCTCCAGCACTACTTGCCACCCAATCAACAAACACTTACTGAGCACCTACTATGTGCCAGACTCTGTGCTAGGTGCTTTACATGCATTTTCTCTAACTCCCACAATGAAGCTATGTTAGAGGCATTATTATTCTTGTTTTGGAGCAGGCTTATTTTGGGTAACTCACAAAATTAGTGGGTGACTAGTAGGATCCAAACACAACGTTGGTGGCTATAAGCCAAATTTCTTGCCTATTAATGACTCCTGACTGGAAGTGGCCCTTGTCCGGTACTACTATTCCATCCCCACCTCCCAACTAAAGCTATAATCTTACATCAACCAAATGACTTTCTTTTCATCAAACCAAATAAAATCAACTTCAGATCTTTAGATCATATTCTCTTATGACCTCCAAGTTGCAGCTGACAATATTGATGACTCTTCTTGAAACTGCTCTTTCTCTGTGAGCTTTATTAAGCCTACACTATCCCAGCTTTCCATCTACCTCTCAAACTCTTCATAATCTGACTTAAGTCACTGGTTTTTCCTTCTCCGGCTTCCAAACTGGTTGTGGCTTCTAAGGTTTACCTTTACTTTCTACATTGGAAAAAGTACCTTTGGTGTTTCAGCTATTCCCTCTGTGTTGAGAGTTCCCGTCTCACCCCCAGTATCACTCTCTCACCTAGATTCTTCATCATGAAGCGCAAAAACATCTTTGACTCCTCTCTCCTTCACCTGCATATTCAACAAAAAACTGAGTTTCTTCCCACACAGGGCTGCTCCAGTGTGCTCCTTCTCCATTCTCACTGCCTGCTCCCCGTAAGACAAGGACCTCATCACCTCAGCCTGCACAGGCAAGGGTTTTCTAGTTGACTTAAGCACTGTACTCTTCATCTCTTCCCTACTGCAAAATTCTACCAGGTTGATCTTAAGTTCTACTTTACCCAGCACAATGGTTCTTTGTTGCTTACTGCATCTGTCTAACATCCTCTCTCTAAGTTTCAGGGCTCCTGGCATCTGGCCTCACTTCTAGCATAGTGGTTAAGAGTGTAGACCCTGGAGTCAGACTGCCTGGATCCAAATCCTGTTTAAAATTCTCACTTGGTCATAAGCAAGGCAATGAATTTCTCTATACTGTAGTAAGTTATGAATAACAACATTAGTACATGCTGGATAAAGTTGCTTTAAGAAAGAAGAGTGAATGCATTTAGACAATGTCTCTCACATGGTAGATATTAGCTACTATCATTAGCTTCCAGGACAAATCACAGAGCTAGACCTGTCAGTTTCTTCAGTTATGGATTGAATGCTGTCTACCTTTTTGTCCATGTTTAAACATCCTTCAAACAATATCTCAAGAACAGACTTCTCTGCAAAGTTTATCTTTTTATTTCTTTTTTACAACTGTCTCTTTTCATGCACTCTCCTAGTCTTGTGCCACCTCTTTTGATCCCTTATCTAGTGGGTTCATACTAGTCTGTCCGCTGACTGCTCCATGTGTCTAGGACTGCCTTAGAGAATAGCATAATATGGAGCATATAGATTTTAGAGTTGGCTGGGCCTGGTTCAGAATTTCAGTTCTAACACTTGCAGACTGTATTACTGACTCCTCTGAAAGCCTTCTGAAAAAAATGAGAACAAAAATCCCTAACTCTTGCCTTTGTAAGAATTGATAAAAATAACAGAGATCATTCCTGATCTATAAGAGGTCACTCAAGAAATTATGGTTTTGTTTTTATTGTTGTTGTTATTAGTTTGCAGTGCACAGCACCTAACCCATTGCTAGGCACAATACATACATTATTGAATCATTAACAGAGAGGGGTTTATGGCATTTCCAAAACAGCATAAGGCCTAACAAAAACAGGACTTGAAATTTGTATAAGTTCATGCGAAGAAGGAAAAGCATTTAGAAATGCCTCAGACAAAGAGCCCTAACTGAGGGGTGAAAAGGAGTATCCAGGAAGCCAGAGCTCCAGGCACTCTGGACTCCTAAGAAAGGGCTTTTAAAAAAGAGAAAGAGAGAAGAGAAAAAGGTGAGCTCTAACGCCAAGCTCACCTATACCATCATTCAGCCTGGGACAGGTCCTAGCTAGTGGAATCTCAAGCTAGTGCTTGAGATTACATTACTGATTTTTATTTTTTCTTAAAAAGTACCACAACAAATCTGAATTCCTAAACTCCCATTCCAGTGTAACAACATAGGTTAGCAAGTGAATCTCCCTTGGTTACTGAGCTAAATAACAATATGCTGCAGTAGATAGCAGAATTCCCAAGAAAACAATTTAATTTGGGAGCCAATCACTGGTGACAAAATTTAGGTAAAAAAAAATTGATTAAAGAAAAAGGAGCAGTGAATAAAAGATTTTCAGAAATATTTTTCCAAGATTCTGTTTTATTACATACATTTTTTAAGTATCATATTTTTATACACCTCATTCTTATTTCTCTCTAACAGAAACTCTAATTTTGGTTTTAATGAATTAAATAGTTCTCTCTATATATATCAATAAGATCTACAAATATTTTTGGCATGCTCAAGAAAGGCTGTGTGTTTTTATAGCACACTCTCCTTAAACAGGACTATTTGTCATTCTTTGAAACACTAAGACATAAAAAAGAAAAGACTCTGACTCTGTGTGTGGCCATACTACTTTGCTTAATGCACTAAATGCAAGGTTTTTTAGAAAAAAAAATCAAGAAGTTTCTGCTCCATTGATAATCTGACAGTAACTATTTATTGAAGTTAAAATACTTGTTGTCTGCTGTCACTATTTGTTTTAATACATAATCTTGCTAACTAAATGAGCTTAAAGCAATGCAGATAAGCAATGGTATGTACAGGGTCACTTAAATGCCAATTTGACTGTTTCATAAACTTTGGAATTCTTTTCCCATGAGTCTATTCTCAGCTACTAAATTGTGAGTAATATCCATTTACAAAGTTTGGGCTGGTCATAAAAAGGTTGTCTTCCGTGTCCAGCACACCTTTCAGTGCCCTAAGCAACAACAAAAGCTAATAATTAAAGCTTCTTTAAACCCCCATTAAGAGTTAAATGAAGAAGAATCTAGAATAAACCAACTCATAAAAACCTAGTGGTATAATAAGGAGAAAATCAGAGTTTCAACAAGGTAAATGGCAAAAGGTAAACCATAATCTAAATTGCATTTACACACTGTTATTCAAAATTGTGGTTGTATTCCTGTGTAATAAGAAACTCCATTAAAATATGGGTAAGGAGATGAAACATGATAGTACAGAAAAATAAAGCCATCAAAATTATCAAATTTATTGACCTATGGACATTTTGTGTTGGGTTGTCTTTTATTTTATCATAACAAAATTAGTCAGTATAAAAGCAATTAATCCAAATCAGGCATTATAGTGACCAAAAATATCAAATCTTACATGCTAACACTTAGTTTTCTTTAGTCTCACAAAGAGCTATTTTTATTCTAGCTATTGTTATATCATTAAAGCACATTTTTCAAAAACAGGAAAGAAAAGAAGCACAGAATATAACATATATATTCCTAACTATAAAATCTGCCACCACTTTTTCTGTGAGAAGGTCTAACTCAGATCTTGTATATCAATTTCTAAAACATTTAGTTTTCCTTTTTAAAATGTATTTCCATGTATTAATGCCACTGAATAACTTATCTGCCAATAATAAAATTTATAAATTTAAGAAGCTTACTTTTTATGTAGTTTTGGATCCCAAGGGGATTTTAAACACTTTCTTAGTCTCAGTGGTGAAATCCCTGATATACTTTTTCGCATTCGCTTAACTTCTTTTCCTTTGATTTCCAAGAATTCTGATGATTTCACCTTTAAAAAAATATATTAAGTGGGTTATTAAGGGAATCTGTAATGTGAAAGTTAGATTGTTCTGTCATATTTAATGATCCATCTAATATTTAAACTCCTGATTTCTATGTATATTTTATAATAGAATATAAATCCTAAAGGTGCGTTGATATTTTCCTCTAAATCCATTCTTAAATTTTTACATCTACACCTTCATAACAATAAAAATATTACTACCATATTTATTTACAATATCTTATTTATCACCTTGAAATTATCAAAGAAGAAATATTAAGATTTCTCCCTTCATAAATCTACTCTTCATGATTGGTACTTTTAATAAAACTTATCCTTAGTTTGACATGACTGGTGGTTACAAGCACAAACTAAAAGAACTGTAATGCTTTATATTACTATTTTGAGCAACATTTATCAATTTGTACTTCTTAGAGTTGTACTGTTTTGTATTACTACTGCTTGGGAAAAATAAAATACATTCTGTCTCATAAATAAGTGCCTTTTAATCATTATAAGTATTAGGAGTATTGTTTTCCTAGGTTTCCTAGAAAATTGCAAAATTCATGGTAATCAGTGATGTAAAGATATCTTTCTGTGTGGGTTGCTCTATAATTTTTGAGACTAGATTTAAGGAAGAAATCAAGGAGGCCGTCCTTGGGAAAAGCAGAGAGATATAGTTAAATGAGTAGCCAGATAAAAGGAAGTTCTTATAAATTAGGTAGAGGGTTTTGGCTTGATACAGTACTAAGAAAAGAGCCATTCCAACTTCTTGGGTGAGAAATGATGAAGAATAAAGAAAGTTCAAGGAGTACAGTGCATTCCATCTCACCATCCAATTAATCTTTGAATTTCCTCTACAGTATCTCCACCAAGTAGTCAACACTTGGCTTAAGCATGGTCAGGACCAGAGAACTTGGATTCACATAAAGACAGCCACTTTCTCTTTGAAACTCTTCCAGTTGTTAGAATTTTTGTTTGTTTGTTTCTTTATTATTGAGCCTAACAACTTCCATCCGCCAGTCTCATTTCAAACCTCAGGAACTATATAACAGGCACAATCTAGCTCTCTTCCATTTGACAGATAATTATTTGAATACAGTTGACTCCCCTGGGACTGCTTTTCCTACAGAGAAACATCCCCAGTCTCTTCAACTATACCTTACATGACATAGTTTTGAAGTACTATGCTTAGTCATTTAATCATTCTAGAGTTTTGTCCAAGATCAATGCGTAGACTGCAGAAATTGCAACCCTTACTCTTAAAAAAGAAAGTCAGATTTGCAGTTGCTACTCTGCAGGTATCGGCATCCCTCCCACTGTAGCCGCTCCCCAAAGCTGCTGCTGACAGGGCACAGCAGGCTTAAACCCATCTATCAGAGCCCACAGGCTCAGATGTCCAAATTAACTCTTAAAGTCTTTTATAAACCTTGAGCTTCAAGTTTCTTTTATCAATTCTTCTTCTCTTCTTTCAAAACTAAAGATCATTCTCCTTGTCAGATTTAAGAGAAGCAAAGCATGAGTTTATCAGCTTCCTTTTCTCTTTCTCATGTTTCTGTTTATTTAAAACCTCAACTTTTTTCCAAAAATAAATTAAAGCAGCTCTGTCATCTGTTGTCATCATACTATTCATCCATAATAACAGGGTTATCTTTCTTTTTCTTTCCTCTCTCTTTGCTTCCATACTAACAAAGAAAATACTTTTTTTGTTGTTCTTAGCATTATTCATAGACCTCAACCCATTCGGGATTTCAGCCTTCTTACTATAATTTTATAGCCCCATGCCATTTTTATGTTTATCTATGGGTATCTATTTCTTCTTCCATCTTTTGTAAATTTTTTAAACTCCAAATGCAATAGATCATTCCTAATTGTTTTATGAGAATTTGAGGGGATTTAGGGCATCTGACACTTCTTGAACATTCTTCCATTTAAAATCTCAGGTCATGTGATCAAATCTATATTTTTTATAAACTTTTACTAACATCTATCTTCCTAAAATGTGCAACAATCCTATTATTAATATTATTAGCTATTGTGTCAGTCATTTCTTCACAGGGTCACTATTATTTCCATCTAACTTTATTTTGTTGGTCATGACTTAGACCAGACTACTAATGACTTTTATTATACTAATGAGCTTCTTTTCTTTTTTGCTTTAAAATAATTAAGAGGGTGATGTTCAACCTTGTTTATTCCTTAAGATTAGTGGTAAATATTTAACTACTGACTCTCCAGAAAAACAACAACAGCAAACCTTGATTTGTAGTCTTTGCCAATTACTGTGGGGGTATAAATACTCCCAATACAGCTGATTTCAAGCTAACAATGTAATGTCTCTCAATACAGAGCTGGAAAAAAATGCACATTAGAACATCATAACATAGAATTTCCTTGATACGGATAACGATAAATGTAAACATCATACAGAAACAATAGGTGTAAATAATTTCAAGAGCATGGCTGATAAAATGTAGTAAAATATTTAGAAAGAGATGGGTTTTGAATATTTATTACCAATTTTTTATTTTTATAATGCTTCACTTAGCCCAATATATCCAAAATATTATCTTTTCAATATGTAATCAATATGAAAAGTATTTTTTTTTCATTATTGCAAAATATTACCGGGGTACAAAGGCTTTTGGTTAAATGGATGGCCCTTGTCATGTTTGAGTCAAGGTTCTAAGTTTGCCCATCACCCAGATAGCATTCACTATACCCATCAGGTAAGATTTCACCCATCCCCTACTCCCCCATCCCCCCTGCCCGACCTCCACTGAGTTTCACCTCCCTCTGTGTACATATGTGTTCATCGGTTAGTTCCAGCGTAATAGCAAGTACATGTGATACTTGTTTTTGCATTCTTTAGATACTTCACTTAGGATAATGGTCTCCAGTTCCATCCAAATTGGTGCAAAAGGCCTTAATCCATCATCCTTCATGGCTGAGTAGTATTCCATAGTATAACTATACCACATTTTGCTAATCCGCTAATGAATTGATGGGCACTTGGGTTGATGCTCTATCTTTGCAATTGTGAATTGTGCTGCAATAAACATTTGAGTACAGGTGTATTTTTGATAAAAATGACTTATTTTCCTTTAGGTAAATACCCAGTAGTGGGAATGCTGGATCAAATTGTAGGTCTATTTTTATTAATAGTTCTTTGAGGAATCTCTATACTGTTTTCCATAAAGGGTGTACTAATTTGCAGTCCCACCAATACTGTATAAGCTTTCTTTCCTCTTTGCAACCATGCCACCATCTATTGTTTTTGAGCCTTTTAATAAAAGCCATTCTCACTGGGGTAAGCTGATATCTCATTGTGGTTTTCATTTGCGTTTCCTGATAATTAGTGATGTAGAGCATTTTTTCATATGTTTATTGGCTATTTCTCTATATTCTTTTGAAAAACTTCTGTTCATGTCTTTTACCAACTTTTTAATGGGGTGTTTGATTTTTTTCTTGATTTGCTTGAGTTATTTGTAGATTCTGGTTATTAGCCCTTTGTCGGTTACATACCTATTTTTTCCCATTTTATAGGACATCTCTTTGCTCTGTTGATTATTTCCTTAGCTGTGCAGAAACTTTTTAATTTAATCAAGTCCCACTTATTCATTTTTATTGTTGCTGTAATTGCCATTGGAGTCTTCTTCATAAATTCTTTGCCAATGCCAATATCTAGAAAAGTTTTTCCAACATTTTCTTCTAGTATTCTTATGGTTTCATACCTTACATTTAAGTCTTTTAAACATTTTGAATTAATTTTTGTGAGTGGTGAGAGATATGGATACTGTTTCATTCTTCTGCATGTAGCTATGATTCTCCCAGCATCATTTATTAAATAGGGCTTCTTTTCCCTCATGTATATTATTGTCTGCTTTGTCAAAGATCAGTAGGCTGTATGTGGATGGTTTTATATCTGGGTTCTCTCTTCTGTTCCATTGATTTATTTTTCTGTTTTTGTGCCAATACTATGCTGTTTTGTTTACTAGAGCTTTGTACTATAGTTTGAAGTCTGGTAATGTGATGCCTCCAGATTTGTTATTTTTGCTTAAGATTGCTTCGACTATTCAGGCTCTTTTCTGATTCCAAACAAAGTGCAGAATTATTTTTTCTAGATCTATGAAATATGATGTTGGTATTTTGATAGGGAGTGCATTGAATATGTAAATCACTTTTGTAGTATGGACATTTTAGCAATGTTGATTCTACAAATCCATGAACATTATATGTTTTTCCATTTGTTTGTGTCATCTGCAATTTCCTTCCTCAGTGTTTTGTTGTTCTTTTTGTAGAGATCTTTCACCTCCTTGGTTAAGTATATTCCAAGTATTTTATTTTATTTGTGACTGTTACAAATGACACTGAGTCTTTGATTTGACTCTCAGCTTGACTGTTATTGGAGTATTGGAATGCTATTGATTCGTGTACATTGATTTTTAACCTAAGACTTTGCTTAATTTATTTACCAATTCCAGGAGTCTCTTGGTAGAGTCTTTGGAGTTTATTAGATATAAGGTCTTATTGTCAGCAAAAAGAAATAGTTTAACCTCATCTTTTCCTATTAGGATACCATTTATTTATTTATTTTGCCTGATTGCTCTGGCTAGAACTTCCAGCACTATGTTGAATAGAAGTGGTGACAGTGGGCAATCTTGTCTTGTTCCAGTTCTTATTTGGAATGCTTTCAACTTCTCCCCATTCAGAATGATGTTGGCTATGGGTTTGTCATATATGGCTTTTATAATTTTGAGATATGTTCCTTCTATGCCTGGTTTGTTGAGGGTTTTTATCATGAGAGGTGGCTGAATTTTGTCAAATGCTTTTTCTGCATCTATTGAGATGATCAGATGGTCTTTATTTTTGCTTCTGTTTATGTGGTGAATCACATTTATTGATTTATGTAAGTTAAGCCATCTTTGCATCCCTGGGATGAAGACCACATGGTGATGGTGGATTATTTTTTTAATGTGTTGCTGAATTCAGTTTGCTATTTTTTTATTGAGGATTTTTGCATGTATATTCATAAGACATATTGGTCTGTAGTTTTCTTTTTTTTGCTGTGTCCTTTCCTGGCTTTGGTATCAAGGTGATACTGGCTTCATGAAATGAGATGGAGAGAATTCCCTCCTTCTCAGTGATAGGGAATAATTTCTGCAGTCTGAGTACCAGTTCTTCTTTGTAGGTCTGGTAAAATTTAGCTATGAATCCATCTGATCCAGGGCTTTTGTTGTTGGAAGCATTTTTATTACTGCTTCAATTGCGTTGCTTATTATTGGTCTGTTCATGAGTTCTAGTTCTTCCTGACTGAGTCTTGGGAGGCTGTGTGTTCCTAGGAATTTGTCCATTTCCTCTATGTTTTTGAATTTATGTGCATAGAGATTTTCATAATGTTTGCAGATGATATTTTGTATTTCTGTGATATCAGTTGTAATATCTCCTTTTGCTTTTCTGATTGAGCTTATTTGGGTCCTTTCTCTTCTATTCCTGGTTTATCTATCTATTGATTTTGTTTATCTTTTCAAAGAAGCAATTTTTTTTTCATTGATCCTTTGTATTGTGTTTTTGTTTTCCATTTCATTTAGTTCTGTTCTGAACTGAGTTATTTCTTTTCCTCTGCAGGCCTTGAAATTAGTTTGCTCTTCCTTTTCCTGTTCCTTGAGACATGTCATTAGATTGCTGATTTGTGATCTTTCTGTCTTTTTAATGAAGGCATTTAAGTCTATGAATTTTCCCTTTAGGACTGCTTTTGCTAAATCCCATAGATTTTGATAGCTTGTGTCCCTTTGGTCATTTAGTTCAAGGAATCTCTTGATTTCTATCTTAATTTCATTATTGACCCAATAATCATTCAGCAGTAGGTTGTTTTATTTCCATGACTTTGTGTAAAATTGAGTGTTTCTCTTGGAGTTGATTTCCTATGTTATTCCTCTGTGGTCTGAGAAGAAACATGGTATGATTTCTATTTTTTTTAATTTGTTGAGACATATTTTGTGGCCTAAAATATGATCAATCTTGAAGAATGCTGTGTGTGCTGATGAAAAGAATGTATATTCAGTAATCTGGGAGTACATGTTTCTGTAAATGTCTGTTAGGCCCATTGGTTCTAGAGTCCCATTTAAGTCCTATGTTTGTTGATTTATTCTCTGTTTAGATCATCTGTGTCCTGTTCTGTCAGTGAAATGTTCATGTCCCTAGCAATTATGATGCTGCTATTTATCTCTTTGTTTAGATCTCGTAGGGTTTGCTTTATGAATCTGAAAGCTCCTGAGTTAGGTTCATATGTATATAAGATTATTATGTCTTCTTGCTGAATTGCTCCCTTTACTATTATATAATAACTATCTTTGCCTTCTTTATTATGTTGATTTGAAGTCAGTTTTATCTAATATGTGAATGGCTACACTTGCTTTCTTTGGTTTCCATTTGCATGGAATATTTTTTTCCATCCATTGACCTTGAGTCTGTAAGTGTCCTTGTGGGTTAGATGTGTTTCCTAGAGACAGCAGATACTTGGCTTGTCTCTTAAGTGGGGCAATTCAAACCTTTCACATTGATTGATAGAATTGATATGTGGAATGTTGTTCTGTTCATCATGTTGGATACTACCTTAGTGCTTTGTTTTACCTTTTGTGCTATTGTTTTCTATGAGCTCTGAGTTTTAGCTTTTGGGTAGTTTTGCACTCGTGGGTGTATATTGTGCTGATCCATGTATAATGGAGTCCTGAGTGTTTCCTGCAAGGCAGGTCTGCTCTTGAAAAATTCCTTCAGTGTTTGCATGTCTGGAAAAGTCTTTATTTCTCCTTCATATATGAAAAGTTAGTTTTGCTGTATACAAAATTCTAGGCTGGAAATTGTTTTGTTTAAGAAGCCTGAAGATGGGGCCCAAATCCTATCTGGCTTGTAAGTTGTCAGTTGAGAAATCTACAGTTAGCCTGATGGGTTTTCCCTTATAAGTTACTTGATGTTTTCACTTCACATCTCACAGGAGTTCCTCCTTTGTGTTAACTTTGGCCAGTGTGATGACTATGTGTCTTGGTGATTGCTTCTTTGCAATGAATATCCCAGGTGTTCATTGAGCTTCTTGTACTTGGATGTCTAAATCTCTAGCTACACCAGGGAAGTTTTCCTGAATTATTCCCTCAAATAGGTTTTCCAGCCCTTGTTTGTTTTCTTCTTCACCCTCATGGATGGCTATGATTCTTGTATTTGGCCATTTTACATAATCCCATGTTTCTTATAGGCTTTGTTCATTCCTCTTAATTCTCTTGTCTTTATTTTTGACTGACTGATTTAATTTGAAAGAGCTGTCTTCAGGCTCTGAGATTCTTTCTTCTGACTGGTCTAGTCTACTCTTAAAACTTTCCACTGTGTTTTGTATTTCTGTAAATGAATCTTTCATTTCCAGAAGTTCTATTTGGTTTTGTTTTTTAATGGGTCAATCTCTAGTAAATTTTTCATTCACTTCCTGAATTGTTTTTCTGGTTTCTTTGAGTTGGTTTTCCATTTTCTCTTGTATTTCATTGAGCTTCCTTACAATCCATATTAAGAATTCTTGATCTGTCATTTCAGTATTCTCATTTTGGTTGGTATCCACTGCTAGAGAGCTGGTGTTCCCCTTTGGTGGTGTCCCTTTTGCTCTGATTTTTCATATTTCTGGAGTTCTTTAGCTGATTCTTTCTCATTTGGAGAGCTGTCATTTCTTATTTTAGGATTTTCTTTTGCTTAGATGGGGCTTTTCCCCCCTCACTTGAAAAGGAGTGTCTCTAGCATATGTTGGATAAGAACCTTTGGCTTTGCTTGTGGATGCTCTGATGGCAATCTAGGTCCTGGATGGATGCCTTGGCTATAGATATTCTTAGTGTGGCGGTTTTCTTAGTTGCTAGTTGTTTGTAGGCTGTAGCAGTGGTGAGCTGTGTGTGTGGGCAGATTCCCTGCCTCACTTTGATGAGAATGGAGGTCTTTGAATTCCTTTCTTTCTCAAGCTCTGTGGTCTTCTTAATTGTGTGAATTGTATTGGCATGCCCTGCTTAAGCTCTAAGACAGTAGATGGTGCTTGTGCGTAAGTCAACCACACCCTATATGACTAAGTCAGTAAATGCAGTAAAGGGCTGTGCAAATTGACTTCCCTGTCAATTGGTGGTACTTGCTGGAAGTAACAAGCTGCAGTGCTGTTTTTGGGACCTGTGACCAGATCTAGGCCCTCCAGGAGAAGCACTCACATGCCCCAGGTGATGGCTGGGGCCCTGGAACTTCCAGGTGAGTCCTTCTTCTCTGTCACAGCAGAGATTGGTGGTGTAGTACATCTGTGCAGGGCTGGGTTGGATGAGCTTGTCCTCAGGCTCCACAAAAACTGCTAAGGTATCTGTTTTGGCAGGGGCAAAGGTCTTCTCCTAGCTTCTGGGGAAAGCCACCAGGGAGGGGCTGAAGTGGCCTGACCCAGCCAGAAAGTCTGCTTGTGGAGGCAGAGTCATCTGAGATTCACAATCTGGCTGTCAGGGATGAGTTTTCCTCTTTTCCCCGCTCCCCTTCTCTGCAGTCTCCCTCTGGCATCTGCTAGGAGGCAAGAGCTTAAACTAGCTGAACTCTCCCAGGATGATGCTGCAGGCCAGGAGGTTCCCTGTCCAGGATCCCACCCTAGGCTGAGAGCACAGCTTCCCTGTGGGAGGAGAGGTGCTCTAGAAGTGCACTGTGACTTGATCCACACTGTGCTCTCTTTTCAGTTCCACCCATGTGGGCTCCCTTGCCTCCTGAGATTAGTTCACAAATCCCCCCTCAGTGCTCCCAAGCAATACAATTGAGTTCTGGGGTATGGGATCTGGCCTGCAAGCCTGTCTCCAGGTCCACAAAGACCAATTCCTGACTGTGCCAGGGAGAAGTATGCTGGTCCTGAGTTGCCTATGGGGTGATCAAGCAGGTTTGATGTCCCTCCACTTCAGACACTCTGATGGAGCAGCTGGGCAAGCAGCACTGGGGAGGGCCAGTGAGCAGGAGCTCACAGTCTGGGCAACCCTTAGTTCTCTGCAGGTCTTTAAGAAGAAAGGTTTGAGACCCCCCTCTCTGCGGAAGCCCCAGTGTGGTGTATGCACCAACAGGGTGGAAGCAGCAGCTCCTGAGAGCCCTGGCTCAATCCTCTCTCTTGGCAGCTGCAGTCAGGGGAGGCGAAAGGGAGGAAAAAAGTCTGGATGGAGGAAAGTCAGCACTCTGGTCATCTCTGTCCCTCTCTCTGGAAGGAAGCCCTCCTGGAATATCCAGGCTCTGGGGTCAACACAGATCCCCTGGGACCCACCAGCCCTGTGGCTCCTGAAGTCTGGGCTGGAGTTGGGAAACGTTTGTGTGGGAACAAGCAAGATGAAAACTGATGGGCTGAAGCCACCCTGGGGAGGACAAAGGCACATGGTGGGTGCAGAAGTGGTATGGCTCCTGCCATCTTAGGTAGGGTATGTAATGACTGGAAGTGCCCCAAGGGGGCTTGCAGGCTGGTGCTTTGTCCTCAAAAAGCTCCCAGTTCACTGGCAGTGGCAGCTTTGGGGCTCATGAGGGTAAAAAGGTTCTCCAGCAGCATAGGAGCCTGTTGACTGCCAGAGACATGAGAGAGGGAGGAAAAAACTGCTCCATCTACCATTTTTGCTGGACTCCAAGCCTCTCAGGAGTTGTCCTCTGCTGATGTCTTGCTCATTCTTGTTCTGCTCTGCACTTCATCCCATGGAATCTCTTATAGGTTCTGGCACTTTTCCCTTGGAATTACATCCAATCTATTATTGTTTGTTTGTTTTTTCTTTTCCATCTAAAACTTTTCCTTCTTTCTGAGATGATCTAGCAGCTGGTGTCTCTGGTCAGCCATCTTGTCTTTCCAAGTTCTTTTTTGTTTGTTACTAATGAGCTTATAAGAGTAAAAAGGGCCAATAAGGTAAGGAATGATGAAATTCTTTACTTTTTTGCTCAACAAGACCTTTAGGCATATATCCAAGCAATTGAAGTCCTGCATTGTTCCTTTATCACCTCTCTGGCTAGTTCTATTTATTAGCTATGTCAGGAAAGGTCTTCTTGTCCGCTCAATCTGGCCTGGGTTGCTGGAGTGTGTTGTTCCTCATTCCTGTGCCAGAGATGCTAGAGACTAACTTTATGATCTCAAATGTCCATATACACGACAAAGTTTATGGATAACAATTGATCTTAAAATGTTAACACAAATAAATATATAAATATAAGATTCTAGGTAAAGACTTGGTGGGATAAGTCACAGGAATACTTCCAGTGCTATTTCTATGGCATTTCTGTTTTGTGTCACAATATCCCACAAGAAAAAACTATAAAATCTTACAGGAAATTCTCTTCTCCACCCCTTGAAATATGTCTTATTTCAGTTTAGAGTCCTCTTAATCCATTCACGAAGTCTCTCTAGTCAAACCGTTCTTTGTAAAATGCTTCTGAGAAGAATCAAAGTGCAGGCTTCAGAAAAACAGCATGACTGTTGATGGGGTCAGTCACCAACCACAGGGTAAGTCCCTTCTCCCTGAAAGCAGTGATGGATTTTCTCTGGTCAACTCATACTTGTGTGTCTTCCTTGTTACTTATTATTGCTGGAAGATTAATACGCTAGTGTCATACAGAATGAACCTAAGAAAGTAGGGCTTAAGAGGTGAAAAAAAATGAAGAAAAATTGGGCAATACACTAATCCAAACATAAGTTCACCAGGACCAAGACTAGGATGGAGTAACTGGAAAAGAAAAAAACATATAAGCAATTGTGTTTGGGAATGATCTAGGCCTTGGAGACTGACTATGTGTGAACAAGAAGGGAAGGAGAAGGTCACAGATAAATCCCAGGTTTCAGAGTTGGGAGTCTTGGGCAAAAATTGAAAAACTGGCAATGGCCAGTCGACTTGGGTGAAGCATAGTAGGAACACAGTCATTGGTGGGTGGGCCCAGAAGTAGAGGGATTGACCAGGAAGGCTGTTTACCCAAGAAGAGACATCTCTCTGAATCAGCCAGGGAGAGAACTGGTGATAACCAAGGTGATATGCTGTGGTTCAAGGAGAAGGGACTGTGGGTTTTTAATACCAAAATAATATATCTATTTTTAAATAAAAGATTTAAGTCAAACAGCGACTCTCTCAAATTAAAGTATTAAGTAAATATAGTAGTCCTCCCTTATCCATGGGGCATACGTTCAAAACCCCCCAGTGGATGCCTGAAACCTCAGATAGTACTAAACCCTATATATACTATATTTTTTCCTATATATAGACATACCTCTAATAAAGTTTAATTTCTGAATTAGGCACTGTAACAGATTAACAACAATAGCTAATAATAAAATAGAGCATGATAACAACATTGTAATAAAAGTTATATGAACATAGTCTCTCTCAAAATATCTTTCTGTACTGTATGCTATTTACCTATTTTTACACTGTGGTTCACCACAAGTAACTGAAACCACAGCAAGCAAAACCACATATAAAAGGGGACTACTGTAATGTTAGAGTGATATGCAAATATGGTAAAAATTATGAAAATAATACATAAGTAAAATGAATCTGGAAAACATTCTCACAATAGGAAATGATTTAAGGATTAGTATAAACCTAAGTGGAATGAAGTTATAAAAGTCCTAGTCCTTGGACTACAGTTCCTAACTCCCTCCAGATGGTAACTAGAAGATTCTTAATCAATTTCTGAAATACCTGAGGTTCCTTCTCTCCTTGAAAATCCATCTTCTCTCCCCAGAGTTGCAATTAGAGTTGATACTAAAAGTCCTCATAAAGCATATATTCTCCTTTCCTAAATGGACAATTTGTACTTCTGAGGCCCCCTTTTCAGGGTGAACCCCCCCCCCACCATTCCACACTTTGGTCCTGGCCTGGACCATTTCTTCACACCTGCACATCCTCAACTCTCATAACTCTAAGTGTTTCCAACATAAACAGTTTTTTTACCTTTATAGTCACATGCTTGGCAGCTTTTGCATCACTTTTGGGCTGTCCATCTTCCAAAGGTTTACTTAATTCCACTGCTGGCTGAACTTCGGAAATTTCTTGAGGTTTCAATACTATGCCTTCTACTTCTGAGGCTGCCCACTCTATATACTCCTGTTCAATCTGGAACATACTTGACATGGTTTCAGGAAGCTCCTGAAACATACTCTATTGGGAAAAGTAAATGTACAAGAAGGCTCTTTTTATTGGTCCTTCCAAAGTTTTCAGTGATGCAACATTGGCAACAAAATGAATATGAAAATGCATGTTTGAAAATAAACAGTGGTGGCATGTTTCCTCTGAAGATTTATAAAGAGAAACTCAAATTGGCTTAAGAAAAATGTGAAGGCTGGCAAATTATTGTCCTTGGTCCTGTGTCAGAAAATATAGCCACTTCACAGTTGTTATGGGTAAAAGATGGCATACAGTACAAATACCATCCAAGTTTCTTTATTATGCAAGAAGGGATAGCTGGACCAAGAAATTTAAGTTTGTAAAATGAAACTTTCATGTTGAGCTCATGTTTTTATAAAGCTACTGGATGATGTTATGGAAAGATTAAGAGCTTTGTAACCAGATGGGGCTGAATTCAAACCCTGGATCTATCAATAAATAGATGTTTGATCTTGGTAAAGTTACTTGAACTTTTTTAGCTTCATTTTCCTCACTGCTAAATAGGGTTAATACAACCTTTTTATTACCAGACAAGGTGGATACATTGAGGCAATTTGTTTTATGGGCCTTGCCCCTATGCTATCTACCTATGATAAATTCAATGATTTTAGGTTCCATAGCTTTTGGCACTATTTATTGGTCGTTCCCTTTCTTTTAAATTTCTCTGCTCTTGGCTTCCTCAACACAGTCTCCCAGATAGAATAGGAGCAGGGCCCATAACACATATTGCCCCAGTGTATCTACTTTTCCATTTTATAAAAATGATTTTATTAACCCTTTTTACTAGTGAGGAACAAAGTTATAAAATCAGGCAGGGTAAAAGATTCATTCAAAGAACATGGTAGATCAAACGATTTTAATGTAATGATATGCAACAAGTTCATTTATCTGGTTTCAAATTACACAATACAACTAATCTTTAAGAAACTACCACTTGTAAAATGTTGGTGCATTAACAAAAAAAAGTGGCCATAATTATGTAAAAATACTATTAAAATATGACTCCCTTTCCAATCTGTATGAAACCAGATTTACTTAATATACTTCAATCAAAAAAACAGATTATAACAGACTGAATGTCAAATCTAGCTCTCTATTAAACCAGACATTGGATTTGCAAAAACATGTAAGACAATCCTACTCTTCTCACTCAAATTTTTTTGTTTTGGATTTTTGTCTAAAAAGTATGTTTTTATGTGAATATTCAATTGGCTTATTGTTGTATTTTAAATGAATAAATATTTTAAATTTTTCTCAATTTTAATTTCTAATATGATAAATATTGGTTGATATAATCCACATAACCAAAAATTCTTTGAGGTTATTAAAATAATTTTTTAAGAGTGTAAAGATATCCTGAGACTAAAAAGTTTGAAAATTCCTTAAAACAGAAATTGTGTCTCACTTATATTTTATATCCCAAGCACCTAGTACATTATAGACATTCTGCAATTATATATGAATAAGTCAATGAATAAATGAATGAAAGGAAATTATTTCAATTTTTATCTAATATACAGTTAGTCTCTATTATAATACTCATTAAATGGCAGTATGCTTTGTCTCTTTACATATTGGTCTACTCCCTAAATGAGTTCCTCCAGGGCAAGAACTGTCTTTTCTGTCTTTGCATCATCCATGTTTAAAACAATACCTGGCACATGATAGGAAAATAAATGAATGAATACGTTTTATGATTTTTTTTTTATTTTGGGTGAGTAAGTAAGGAAATCACTCACTATGGTGGTTCAAAAACTGTTATATTCAAACTTGGTGGGTACTTAAAAAGAAAAGGTATTCCATTAAGAATGTTCCTTTTGAAAAAGAAACAAGTTGCATCAAAGAACTTAGAGAACTCTGGCTTGTGGCATTGAGATGCTCATGACTGAGGCCGCCATTTTCTGAGGGTAGGTGCCAGGTACCAGGTGCCACTGAGAAAGAACAGGCCCTCCAAGTAGAGACCATGATGACCAGCACTACCCAGACAGATCTCAGTCCAGGAACTACCAGGGAAGCTTCTAGAGCAGTCTAAGGGGCAGGTAGGAAAGAAAAAGTTCTGCTCTCTGGCACAGAGTAGACATCCCCCCCAAAAAAGTGTTTGGAATGAAACACACCATAGAGAAGCCTTTCTACCATGACCAGGTACCACGTCAAAAGGCATTTTATCTCTAAAGAAGTGGTGAGCTTCCTCATAAAAAGCCAGTGGCCAGAAGAGAATGAGTGATTGCTCATTGTTCCCACATACTTGCAAAGAAATTAATATTTTTGTTTAAATCTTTATTTTAAATAATCAAGATTATGTCTAAGCTAGGTACCCAATACTAAGCCTTTTTCATCATTTTCTTCAAAATGGTAACTTTTCTTAAACAGGGTGTCCCAAAAGTTGCCATACATAGGGAAAATGGGAAACCATAGCTAAATATACTTTTATTTACAAAATATTAATTGCAGAATTTTTCCTTTGTATAGGGACTTTTGGGACACCTTGTATTTTAGATGAATGTAGTGAATGGTATTAACTCAAGTTTATTCTATTAATGAAGATTTCTATTTTGTTAAGCCTAACTGATCTTGTATTTGCAGCTTCCTGTACTTATTAGAGGATCAGAGGTTAGAGGTTTTGCTATCTACCTATAAATGGTGTCACCTCAAGGCAGCTACCTAGATGCTTATAGCATGTATAGTAAGGCTTCACAATTGATTTACCCACATATTATTACCAAGTGGCTACTAGTGCCACCACATGCTGGGTCCTGAGGCAGGTGATAAGAATACAAAAGAGAAAATGATATGGTCTCAAACAGAAAAATCTCAAACTCTAGTAGTTCTACCCTTGTGGCAACTCTAATACTATAATATAGGATCCATGGCTTTCATGAAAAGAAAAGATTCCATGTGCTTCTTGAAAAAATGATATGCTATCCTAAAAATGAATTGTAATCACAATTTTATGTTTGTGGGGCCATATTTTCAGGAACCAAAGGAGCTTGTTATTTGATGAAAACATTTTATGAATCCTTTGTAAAGGAATTTATCATCACGTCATCATTTTTCTATGTAAATGTGCATTTCTCTACACAGGGAGACACTTCCCATTCACAGGGAATGTGTTCCAGATTGCTTTGAATCCCACTATTATTTCGTCAATGGTGGATAAACAAGGAGCTTTATTTCTGAAAGAAACTGTCACCAACTGCCCATATTTCTCAACCAAATTTTGTCCTTGTCAATGATTTTAACAATTCTTCTAGCAGAATAGAGTTTAGAGTGATGCTTTCTTAGAAGTTAATAACTTTTAATTGATTCTCCATCTATCTTCTAGATCTGAATGTCTCTAAACAAGAAGAGTAGTTAAAATCTTGCCCTTCTGAAAAGAGTTTTGGCTTTAGCTCAGAAAGTCAATGATAGCCAGCTACCGTGAGCCAAAGTAGCCAGGACTCCCAAGGTGGAGTTGCATTAGTGCTCGCAGTTCAACATACCTCTAAAATAAATCAAAGGAAATCTGTTTTGAACTCTCTATATAAACATTCAAGTAACAGGAGGCGGACTATTACTTTAGCATGGGAAAAGAGGATTTTTCACTAAAGACTTTACCACTTGAGGCTCCTCAACACTTATCTGCAATCCTTGTTCTGTTTCTATCTGAGGTGTTTCTGCTTGTATCTGAGATGATCTGACGTGCATTTTTCCCAATAAAGAAATATCCTTGAAGGGGAGGAAAGGAAATAATTAAAATAATGACAATTTAAAAAATTATCAAGGCACATTATTTGATGTAACAAAATGCTAGTCAATTAATGCAGTACATGAGAAATATAGAAGAGAAATATAAGCTGGTCAATAACATGCAGTAAATTAGAACTTTATAAAAAGCACAATAAAAGAACTATACCTCTGTAAAGTTTTTATACTATTTGTGAAATGGTATATTATTTACTAAGATAAATTAAATATGCATATTGTAAATCCCATAGCAGCCACTAACACAATAAAACACAAAGAAACAGGTAATAAGCTAATAGTATGGAATAGAATGGAATGCTAAAAAAAAATAATCGAAATAAGACTGGTAAAGAGGAAAAAAGAACAAAGAGTGTATGTGGCAACTAGAAACTAAATAGCAATATGGTAAGTCCAAACTCAACCATATCGATAATTACATGTAAATGGTTCTAAACACTGCAATTAAAAAGATACAGATTGTCGGACCACAGAAAAAACAAAACAAAGCCCTACTATATGATAACTATAGAAAGCCTACTTTAAGTATAAGACACAAATGGGTTAATAGTAAAGAGATGAAGGAAGACATAACGTGCAAACATTAATCATAAGAAAACTGGAGTGTATATTAATATCAGACTAAGTAGACTTCAAAACAAGCAATATTAGCAGGAGAAAGAGGATCATTTCATAATAATAAAATGGTCAAGTCACTCAGAAGACATAACAGTATTCACTAATGACAAAGCTTCAAAATACATAAAACAAAAACTAACAGATCTAAAAACAAAAATACACAAATATAGTATTATAGTTGGAAATTTTAAACCAGGATTATCTGGCTCCAGAGACTAAAAGCCCAGACTTCACCCACTACACAATATATACATGTAACAGAATTCCACTTGTACTCCCTAAATTTATTGAAATGAAAAAAAAAAAGAAATGTAAGCAAAACTAAAAATAAAAAATATTTACTGAGACATAAAAATTGACTTGAATTAGAAATCTTGGATTTTAGACCAAGAAAAAAGTCAAAAAGAATTTTTTTAAGTAATACTATTAGTATTTTATCTAACATGCATTAACACCAGCTTGTCTCCCTGAGTTATAAACTATAACTTGTAGTATATTTCTATATCTTCCACAGGGTCTGGCAAAGTGTTGAACAAATTTTTAAACTCCATAAAATAATTGAAAATGTATACAGCTGTGAGCTGTCCAGCCTCACAATCCTGGATACATTTTTCACTTGCTTTACGGAGCCACTTCCAGCTGGGACATCTAACTTAGAATCCAAAATGTCAGACCTGGAAGGGACTTAAAGGACCGGTAAAATCTGAAGGAAGCCCAAATTTCACAGATGCTGAAACCAGAGCTTTGAGCTTTAACTAGTGCTGTGAGGTATTCAAAACAAACAGAGCACATGGTCTTTCCCCTAAACTGCTTCAAGCAGATGAACCAGCCACAGAGGCAGCAGTGTTCCTCTGGCCTGTTGGGCAGGCCCAGTATTTTTTCAATAATCATTAAAAGGGGTGGGAAGAGCAACTGCCCCCCTACTCTTCATCATGCAATCCAGGTTCTCCCCAAATGACACGGCTGCAATGACATGGGCAAAACAGCATTTCTAATATATATACTCTTTTATAGTTTCATCAGCACTTAGTCAAGGTGTACTGCCTTTAAATAACTTATTGTGAAGTGCAAGTTTCAGAAAGAAGGAAAGAAAAGGCATTGTATGGCCCAAAACAAATACACAGGTTACTTTCTTGAGAAACTGCCCCGATTTTCACTGACTTTCTCTTGCTTCCTGCAGGCAAAAACCCTGATGGCCTTGGCCTGTAGAATCCTGCTTACAGGCACAAGACTGCGTCAGAGCTGCTACACACTCACTCTCACCACTTTTGACTTTTATTTTTAATTAAACATTATATGTGATTGTTCTGGGTAACTGGACCCTGCATTCAGTAGAACATCTGAAAAACGTAATTTGAAAAAACAACAGCATTTGAAAGGGTTGCCATATATAATTAAACATCAAAATTGCTACAGAAATTGTAACTAAATACATGTGTCCTCTTTTCCACAAAGTCCTAACAGAATACAGTCTATCAATTAAGCCTATTCAAAAATTACACTATTCCCAGAATCACTGTGTTTCAAGTAAGATTTCTAATTTTTATAATATCACTTCTCTAACAGGTGCCCTATGCTATAAAACCATACAGTGCCTTTAGGGAAAAAAAATTACTACGGCATTCATGAAAAGCTTGTATAAACCAGATCACCTAAAACAGATGCAATCAGAAAAATATTTCCAGAATATGATCAAGTCTATGACTGGGAAAGGCACCATCCTTTACTTCTTTTTTTTTTTTTTC
>VBSM01002121.1:25296843-25326351 GCA_008086735.1 Cheirogaleus medius
AAAAAAAAAAAAGAATGTGCTTTCAGGGTCAACCACTCCTAGATCCTTACAGATTACAAGAAGCTGGTTTTCTCCTGGTGATCCTCATCTTCAGAATCCCAAGGAGCCAGCTGCATACACCAGAAAGGAACCATCCTTGACATCTCTGCTCTCCCTCAGTTCCCAAATCCAAATCATCACTAAACCTTTAAATTTGCTACCTAACATCATCTCTGGAATCCCCACTGTAGCCTCTTAACCATTATAACCCACACCTCTCTAATAACCTTCCACCACACCCATCCACTCCTCACCCTGGAGTCAGGGTAATCTTCTCGAATTCAACTCTAATCAATACACACAACATACACACTGACATTCCTGACTGGGTCAACTACCCACAGTGCAGGCTGTGACAACACAATGCAGCTTACGAAACGGTTTAGAGTTAGAAGCTTGTCTCTCCCACCAGATCATAAGGACAGGGACTCCACCACGGCACCTGGCAGACAGTAGCTGCTCACAGATGTTTTATGGGTGGATTAATGCAGGGCAACATTTCATTCTTTGCATCCTGAGGTTGCCAACTACTTTAAAGGAGTCCATTTTAGAAGCTCCATACCTATATCTGTAGTTCGGGGAATATTTTTTGGAATTGCCTTCAGATACAGCTTGCCATTGACACAATTTGTCTTTTGTCTTCTTCCTTATTACACCTGGATTTTTGACTCAAGATGGTTTCACCCCCATCAAAGTGTTCAGCCATTTTATTCACAAGACATTGCTCTCAATGACATTTGGTTGTTTCCAAAAAACCCAACCCATCCCTAAAGGATAGATACTTGACAAAAGATTAATAAAAGAATGTATTATGGGATATGAGAGCTAACAACTATTGAGCACTTACAGTATGCCAGGCATTGATGAACACTTTACAAACGTTATTCCATTTAGTTCTCACAACTAACCCATGCAGTAGTTGTTATTATTCCAACTTTACAGATTAAAAAAAAAAAACTGAAGTTGAGAGGATGATTAAGAGCCTAAAGATATGCAGCCTTCAATTGTGGACTACAAAGAGGAGTGATTTTGTAACAAAGTCCCTTATTAATATCCATGAATGAAATATTGGGTGGTGGTAGTGTCGGATTAATGTTTCTGAATGTCTTTGTATTTCTTAGGAATTCACAGTCTTACTCCATTATCCTCTGTTGGTCCCTGTTCAAAGTATCTGGGGCCCCTTCATGCTTCTGAGTCATGCTGAATAAGCCTGGGAGGAGTTGTTAAGAAAATAAAAATCTAGAGCAGGGAAATCACATGCCTTCATTACAGATATGGCAGAAAGTTCAAGAGAAAGAAAGGTTACCTCAAATTGACATAAAGGGAGTTCTGAGGGAAAAAAAAATAAAGATTAAGCCTGCTTGGCTGCTTATACCCTATAAATTCAAGATATCATGACTCATATTAATAGCATGGTATTAGCAAAGTAGCAATATAGAAATTAAAACACAAGGTTTTCTTTTAAAACTGCTGCAAGTGGCTTAAAATGCAGAAAGTAGAAATAGAAGTAATATGAGAAACTATTTTGTTCTTAGAATTTTATACCCCTTTTTATGTCTTTAATTCTCCTAGATCATTCGGTTTCTCTATTTAGAAAAGTATATTTATAATTTATGTGTTATCATAAATATTTATCTTTACAGTATTATAAATCAAGGGTAGTATTTGGCCGTGATTCTTGCTTTTCCAGTCTTTATGTCAAAACCTCTGGACCTGCTACACTGGACAAGCAAGCAGTCTAGCAGCGGGGACCAGGGGCTGCCATTGGCAGTAAATGTCATGCACACCAAACTGTTCCCTCACAGTGTTCCTAAACCCATTCACAGAGTAATGGAATCAGACATTTAGTAGGAATTTAGAAAGTATTTAAGGAACAAGTTGATAAATGGAAAAGTGTAATCTCCAGATTAACATTAGTAGATTATAGTCAACTATAAAATCTGACATTATTCCCTGTAGATTAGAAAACAAAATTTTTCAACAACTCAAGCACTTGACTTACCCATATTTCTGGAAGCGCTATTATTTAAACTAATTTAAATTTTGTCTGGATACCAACTGCATGTTTTCTCTTAAATTCATGAGACTAAATAAAAGGGAGAAAGATTATTTATTCCTGAGCTGCTTACCCTCTGACGACAATTCTGTCAGTTCCAACTTCTATTTTCTTAAAGCTATGTTTAATAACTTCTCAAATAAAGGTGATTTCTTAAAATCATTTATAGATACAATTATCTTAAGCAAGCTTTAACTATAAGAAGACATTGCTTTAAATAAACACTTTTCTAATTGGGAACAAATATATGAAAGGAAGTTTACTTTGGACATGACTTGACAGACAGTAAGAACATCAAAATGTATTCTGCAAGATGGTTATTTATTCTAGTGACTGGTTATTGTAAGGCATGTAGTCAGTTGCCAGTGTATAAATAAGTAAAAAAGGCGTACATTAAAAACAACAAACCTGAATAAGCTGACAAGAGTGTCTTGTAAATATTTTCTTATTATTTTATCAACAACTCTCTATGAAATGTAACCACATTTTACTAAAATGAAAGCCCAGAAGCAAAACAATTGATACCACAGAACCTCAGAATGATTTAGGAATTGTAAACACCAAACTCCAAAAGTGAGGGTGCAAGTGGGACTCAAAACAGCCCCCCTAGGTCCCCCTCCACACAGCCAAATAATACCTTTCCCATATCTGAGAAGAATAAAATATACTAGCAGGAATGAATGCAAAGGAATAAGCTAAATTTGAGAAAATTCTCTCAGGAAAAAAGAAGAGAGAATGAGGGGGAAAGTGGGAGAGATATATAAAAATCAGAGAATTGGTCCAGATCACCAACATCCAAATAATAGGAGTTCTAGAAAGAGAGAAGTAAGAAAACAGACAGGAATATATTTTAAAAGAAAATTACCCAGAACTGAAGGATATGAGTTATTAGAAAGAAAGGGCCCACCACAAATGAATGAAAAAGGAGCCACATCAAGTCATGTCATTAAGAAATTTCAGAAAACTTGGGGTAAAAACATTTTTTAAGAGAGGAAGGAAAAAGTCACTAAAAAGGGAACAGAAATGAGAACATCACTGGATTTCCCATCTGCAATCCTATATATAATATAAAGTTGGAACAACACTTCCATAACTCTCAGTAAAATGATTCCAACCTAGAATTCTACTACTAGCCAAACTATTATTTTAAGGGAAGATAAAATAATAAAAGTTTCAGATGGGCAAGATCTAAAAAACACCGCAATGTACTTCCCTTGTCCCCTTTCTTGGTAGTTAGTAAGCCAAGAAAGGGAAGATATGGGATCCAATCAACAGGGGAAGGCAAAAGCCAAGGCTACAGCTAAGTAGCAAGCCCAGAGAGCCGTTAATCACACGGGAGATAAAAGAGCTCCTAAAGGAACATCTCAAAAATAGAATAGGAGAGATTACCTGATCTAGCTGAATATATTAAAAAGACATTTACACTTGCAGAAAGAGTTTAGGGATAAGTTAGTAATGTATACATAGAATATTTTTTATATTAAGTAATAGGGTGAAAAATCATTAATTCTGGGAAATGGCAGTTACTTGAGAAAGGAAATGTTACTGTGGTATCTACCTAAATATAATATTGCAAATACCAAAAATTATGATTAACTATATTGGGAAGATAGGAAAGGAAAGTGTATTACCATAGGGTAGGAGTGGGTGGTAGTAAAAGCAAATAAATCCTAATATTCCATAATAGGAAATCAATAGATGCTGTCTAACATGGGGAAAAATCAGAAACTAGCAACATTAAAATATGATTTAGAAATAGAAAGATATACATAAGATGAAATAGCTAAAAGGCTGGAAAGTGGTTGTCTATGGGGAGTCGGAATGAAAGGTGTGGAAGACTTTGGCAAGGAACTGCTATTATAAGCCTTGTAGCACTGTATGACTTTTTGAGCTATGTTTATGTATTACTTTGACCAAAACATAAAAATTAAACTTAAAGTATAACAAAAGATAAGCAATAAAATAAATAGTAACAACAAAAATTAAATCTACCTCCTCTTCTTGTATCTTCAATCTCTGTCTCTCTCTCTCTCTCCCTCTCTCTGTCTGTGTGTGTGTGTGTGTGTGCGCGCACACACACTAAGTCTTTCCCCTCAGCATTTAAACATTCATTTAAAGGAAAATCCTTACACAAGCTCTTTTAGCTATAATCCACTTTCTTTTCTTTCTATCACAGCCAATCTTACTGTACATTTTTCTCTAATCAGGTCCTCACCATCCCTACTCAACCTGCTGCAATGGATTAAGTTGAACCAAATGAAATTGCTGATTTGATTATTTTTTACCCACAAAAACAGCAACTTCATATGGTCCAACCTAAGGGCTTATTTATTGTCATCACCACCACCAAATTCTGCGCCCATTACCTGAGTATCTCCTGCTGTCTGCTTCATTTGTGCCCTACTCTCCAGCCACGTTACCCCTGCCTTAATTTAGACGTTCTTTGTAACTTTCTGGATTAAGGCTTCACCTCCTAACTCCTGCTTCCCACAAGTCCATGTTGGCATAGCCGCCAGAATGGTCCTTTCAAAATATTAATTGTATGATGTCACTCTCCTGCTTCAAATTCTTCAGTGGCAGCCCAGTGCCATCAGGATCAAACCTAAACTCCTTACTACTCAGCCATAAAAAAGAATGAAATAATGTCCTTTGCAGCAACTTGAATGGAACTGGAGACCCCTATCCTAAGTGAAGTAGCTCAGGAATGGAAAAACAAACACCATGTATACTCTCTAATAATTGGGAGTTAACTGATGGGCACACACGGGTGCAAAGAGACAGACGTAAAGGACATTGGAGACCAAGAAGGGGGAGGGGGAGGGGGGCAAGGGATTAAAAACTTACCTATCGGGTACAATGAACACTGTTCTGGTGACAAGCACACCAAAAGCCCCACTTTAAGCATTATAAAAAGGTATCCACGTAACAGGAATATTTGTGCCCCCTTAATATTTTGAAATAAAAAAAATCAAACCTAAACTCCTTTCCAGGGCCACATGTTGACCACTCCCTGAGCCTCTCCAGCTTCATGTCCCTCCAGACTGTGCAGCCCACCCTGGCTTGATCCCAAACTTGCCCTCTATGCTTTTTTCTTTTTGTTTTTTTAGAGACAGGATCACGTTCTGTCACCCAGGCTGGAGTGCAATGAGATGACCATGGCTCACTGCAGCCTCGAACCCCTGGCTTCCAGTAATCCTCCCACCTCAGCCTCCAGAGTAGTTGGGAAAACAGGTGCACACCACTGAGATGAGTAGTACCCTCTGGACTTGAGTCATATTAAACAACTTACATACAGAAATGTTCCTTTTATTTATATATATTAAAATATCCATATGGGAGATGACACATCCCTAATATTTGGCACCTTGAAGGTACTTGATAAATATTTATGAAAGGAAAATTCAGTGTTTTCATAAATGAGCCAAAAGTGAATCATGGATGAAAAAATATACATAATATATACAGTATACATATTCCATTTCTTCTACCAACCAAGTGAAAATTGAAAAGACTGACTTTGTTTATTTAAGTATTCAAATGCATAATGACAGTTAACTAAGAACAACATAAATTATACTGACAGGTAGAAGAAAGAGAAGGAGACAAAGAAGGAAAGAATCAGAGAAAGAAAAGAGGAGCAGGGAAGGAAGAGGGAGGGAAAGGGTATGGGAAAACAGCTCAATTTCACATTGTAACAACTAAGTGAAGAAAATTCATAAACATTACAATTAATCTGTGTGTAGGAAATTGTTCTCTGTTTTCTAAAAAGTAATAAAATGAAGTCCTTATAGTTAGCCTTAAAAAATGTATGTACTAAGTATTAATACTTCTATTTGTTTTCTGGTAAAGAACTGCGTCATTAAGTTTTAAAAGCTGTCCAACCAGTTCTCAAGCTAGTACCCCATCCAACAAAGTTTAATTAGGTTGGGAGTTTTGTTTAAACTGACAGCTGTGGTTCAAAAAGCCCCCAAGGTCAGCGTTATAGTTTGCATCTTAAATAATCAAATTGCCCAGAGGTATTCTGTGGTTCCATGGCTATTATCTTTTATTCTGATTTGCAAGGGATCTTAGCTCTATGCTAAGAATATGGCTTATTCAAATGCAAAAATATTTTTGCAGTATCTCTAAATCAATTTTTAAAAAGTCGTTATTCCTCACCTATTCACTGTGCAGACATCCAACAGCCTCGCAGATCTAGCAAAGACAGGAAGCAGGATGTACACACAAAAAGGGCTTAGAGCAGGCAAAAAAAAAAAAAAAAAAAGATGTCAGCAAAGCCCTGTGCAGAGGAAGCTCACACACTTTCCCATAGGAAAGCTTTTGAGGCTCTCCCTCAGAGGCTATTTACTCTCACTTTACAAACAATATTACCAAGCTTATTTATCTAGTTTCTAAGCCTACGGCAGAATAGAAATAAGATATTAGGAAGAGAGCTGTGGGAGAGGGGCTACTTACAACATACTGACACACTGACTGCAAAACAGAGACAACAGTCAGCCTAATGGGAAGGAGGAAACAAAAATTATAACAAAAGAGCTCAAAGCACAGCTGAATACAGGGTGTGGGGCAAATGCTTCATACACCCAATAAGACCTTGGGGGGCATCACCATCTCATACCATAGCATAAAGAATGGACATCCAAAATGGTGTCCTTTGTCTTCAAGTAAAAGATCAGCTTAGCTCCTCCGCTGGGGCATTCCCATGCTAGGTAATGGGCATGTAAGGAGGAATAAGTCACATACATTTTTACAAAGCGGAAAACAGATTTTAGAAAATGTTTCTGCTGACAGAGTAAGCATAAAAGAAGGCATATTTGTCCTTAAAGGACCGAACCCCTAATTGTCAAGAAAACACAGTATCTAAAAGGATTCATTTGCTAAGGGACCCTCATGATAGCAGTTACAGTGTATCTAGAAATCTAGCTGGAATATATATTGGGTCGAAGAATCTAAACTCCATAACGGTTTCAAATAACTGTTCAACAATAAATAACATCAAAGAATATAAGAGTAGTAGTTAGGGTATCTGGGGTTTGGTCTCTCCACCACTAACCACATGTGGCCTTGGCAAATCAATTACTTCTCTGAGACTCTATCTTCTCATCTGTGAAATGAAGAGGTTAAAGAGATAGCTGTGAAGTATCCAGTGATGTTTCCTTCCAATGCACACACTCAATATTCTCTCTTCTTACCCAGATTGGCTATTGTGGGCCCATGGCGTCAGGTAAAAAGTGCTACAGAAGAACATAAAGTTATAAAAGAAGAGCTTCTTTCCAGCTTTCAAGTTTCAAAAACCTAGGAACTGGGTGAAATAAAAGAATATAAGACAATGACAAGTGATTTGGGAGAAAACAAGATGAGTGTGTGTAATATTTCCTTCCTCTGAAGCTAGAAAAGAATTGAATTCCTGGGTCAGAGAAAGTTGGCAGGGAGGTGACAAAACCACAGACATCGGTGGATCCCTGGGAGAGAGGCTCACACCCAGCTCCCCAGCACTAAGCCCAAAGGAAATAAGAGGGAAATGTATTTGTGGGAATGAAGAGCAGAAAGGACCTGGGACCACTTCCCATGGAGAATCCAAGAAGCAGCAAGATCCCTGAGAAGAATGGCCATGTGGAGGGTCAAGGTAGAAAGAGCATTATATGATCTCACAGTTTATCAGGACCCAGAATGGCTTGAGAACAGCAAAATGACTTCTGTGCAATCAAGAGTAGCAAATATGAATGAGAGAGCTCAGGAAATCAAAGGAAACTTAGAGATCAGAACAGGGGCAACTTAGAAGTGAACTGATGATGTTGGGAAGACCTAAGTGGACCATCAGATGGAAGTATGGATGTCTCAACAGAGGTGCCCAGCATGGCACATGATCTTAAGGAACTTTATATATCCTAGGGATGGGGAGGGGAGGTCCCCAAATTGCCTGAGACCAAGATTCTGTGACCCTGATGGAATGGGAGCTCCAAATAAAGACTAAATTGAGTTCTAGAGAAATAAACATAGTTTTTGCACATCTGTGTTTACAGACTGAGATTCATACCTACTACATGCTGTGACAGACTCCACAGCTATGAAATCAAAAGGCCAAGCCATAGAATAAGAAGAAATAATCTATGAATAACTTCATGACAATAAATGTGGGGAAACTTGGATAAAAAAAAATAATTGCCTAGAAATACATCATCACAAAATTGACCTGGGAGGAGGAAAGGAATTTTAAGGCTGAATAAATTAATAATCATTCAAGAAACTGAGATAATTTTTTAAAATCTCTCTTTATCCAAGATAGCAGGCCAGAAAATATTACAGGTGAAAATAATCAAACTTTAAAGGAACAAATAGCCTCTCTCTTATACAAACTGTTTTTGAAGAATAGAAACAGACAGCAAGCATCCAATTTATGAGGCTAGTACAATCTTGATATTAAATATGGACAAAGGCAGTATAAGAAAAAAACTATGCCCTAATCACACCTATGACCACAAATGCAAAAACACTAATATACTCATCAGTGTATATAAACAAACTGTAACCAAGAGCATCTTTCCCAGAATGCAAAAATAGTTCAGATCGACTACTATATCACAATAACAGATTAAAGAGAGAAAGTATTCAAAAAAAAATCTTAGCAAACTGAGAAAGGAAGTGAACTTAATAAATAATATCAAAAAGCTATTAATATCATAAACATCATACTTAGTAGTAAAACTCTAGAAGCTTTTGTTTTAAAGTCAAGAATAAAACAAGAATGCCCACTATCACTACTTTTGTAAACACAAATTTTATTAAATAAGAAATTCTAAAGGTTCCACATATTAAAACCAATATAATAATAAACAATTCAAAAATGTAAATGGAAAAGACATTCCATTTACAAGAGCAATAAAATCTATAAGGTGGGTGTATGGGTGTGTGTGTGCAGTTATAATTTTAACACTGTGGTTAAACCTTGTAGTCTTCATCTTACTAGACTTAGCAGTATTTGACACAGTTATTGTATCCTTCTTGAAATAATTTCTTCACTTGGTTTCTAAGATACCATATACATTCTCTTGATTTTCCTCCTACACCAGACTCTCCTTCTTGCTTTATTTTGCTCATTCTACCTCTTCTCTATGCCTCTACACAATGACATGTTCTTGGGCTCTTAGCCATTAGGTCTTTTCTCTTTTTTAGCTACACTCATCCCCTTGGTCATCTCTTCCAGTTTCATGAATCCAAATACTATCTGATCATTTATGATTCCCAATCTCTCTGGCCCTAACCTCCTACGCGAACCCTAGAATAATAACTGTCTATTCAACATCTCCACTAGGAAGTATATTAGGCACCTCAAATTTAAAATATCCAAAATAAACCCCAACACTTGGCCCACCCTTGGTCTCTACCATCTCAGAAAATGAAAACTCAGTTCTACCAGTTAGCTACACTCACCAAAAAACATAGACTCTCTCTCTCTCTCCTCTCTCCTCTCTCCTCTCTTCCCTCTGTCTCTCCTCTCTCTCCTTTCTCTTTTCTCTCTTCTCTCTCCTCTCTTCCTTCTCTCTCTTCCATCTCTTCTCTCTCCTCCCTCTTCTGTTTCTTCCTCTCTTTCTCCATACACATACACACACCCATAAGCAACCTTCAAAGTAGATGCTGAATCAGACCATTTTTCACATCCTTCTCTACCACTATCACCATAGTTGGCCCAAGCCACCATCATCTCTGGCCTGGATCATTGCAATAGGTGCCTAACTGGTCTTTCTTCCCTCACCATTTCCCACCTATAATCTATTATCTACACAGCAATCAAATGATCCTTTTAAAATAAGGTCAGATTATGTCATGCCCCTGCTTAAAACCCTCCAATGTCTTCCCATGCCAGGTCCTTACCATGGACTGCAAACTCTACACATCACTGATTCTCAGCAGGGACAGTACTACTCCCTATGGAACATCTAGAAATTGCTGGGGGGCCATAGCATTTTTAGTTGCTAAAATGGGAAAGTGCTAATGGCATTTAGTGGGCAAAGATGGGCCAGGTATATAGAAGACATCCTACAGTTCACAGGAAAGTCCCACAAAACAAAGAAATGCCCACATCCTGCATAATTTTCAAATGTCCTAAAAGGCTTTCAGGTAGGTAAAAAAACATTTTATAAATATATCAGGCCAGAATCTAATTCATTTTATATATTTAAACACAAAATATTTTCCTCATTTAACACACATTATATTTTTCAAAAAATGCAACTACTGTGTAAGGTCTAGCAACTCTGCTAGTAGTAGTTTAGTCATCAAAACAACACACCTGTTTCATTCTGCATTGGTAGCAGTCACGTACAAATATGTACAGAGAATATATGAAGTTCATTTTGTAAACTTATAACCAAACGTAATTAAATTAGCAGAGATGTGAAATGAGGAATAATATTTCACTAATAAAGTTTTAAAAATACGTTATTGCTAATCCATACAATTTTTAAATTTTTTATCAAAACAATGGTAAATTTATGTTGTAAGAATTACATATTGAAATTATTTAATTTTGAATGGCCTGTTGCTTTTGTTTTACTCTGAAACTGTTCACAGAGGTCTATTTTTCTATGTCTTCTTGTATTGCCTTTTTTTCCAATCCATCCTACAGTCTCATCATCTATTGAAAGATATGACTTCCAAGGTCTTCTTAAGTACCAGAGACTACATGTGGCTTGTTGAGATTTCAAGTTGGAAGATACATTTTGTTTGTTTGGGTTTTGTTTTGTTTTGTTTTCTGATACTTTGTCACTTTGTCCCATGTCACAACAAGGATTTATTTTGATATTACAGCTATAAAGAGGCCCAGCTCATTTTCTCCATTTCAAAAGTTTTTAACTGGTCTTAGTATACATCCCTACTTCACTTAAGGTTATTTACCATTTTCCCTTATCATGCACACACAAGTCTAGTCTGCTATTATTTATCCTAATGTATTTTAGTACCAATTGCACTGTTCTTTCATTTTCAAGTCCTTCTTATACATTATATTATATTCCTCCTTATATTCCTACCCAAAAGATATTTACCATAAGTAGATAAAAGCAGCTAACAATTTTAAATGTCTTCCAGTGTAGTCATTTATAATTGTGATTTAATTATAAATTACTCTAATTTTTCCTATGTGTTACAGAAAGAATTATATTAATTTTTTATATTACATGGATAGGTAAAAGATAATTATCTATGAATTTTATTGCAGGACAGTAAAAGGGGAAGAATATACCCAATAAGAAAAGAATGCTGTGTCTGATATTGAGAACCACTGCCCTAGTTGATATGGCTCTTGGCTACCTCTATGACATCATTTCCCACTGTACTCCCCATTCAAAGCCTCCCACTTTGCTGTTCCTCAAACACCACAGGAACATTTCTGTTTTGGGGCCTTGCACTGTCTCTTCCCTCTGTGTGGAATGATCCTCCCCCATACATGAATTGCATGGCTTATTCCCTTAATTCCTTCAGACCTCTGCTCAAATTCACATTCTCTTCATCTTACTTGAATGTTTCTCCATCCCCATTATTCTCTACCTCTCTTATCCTAAATTATTTTTCCTTAGTCACTTATTGTCAACTAAAACATTACCGATTTATTTGTTTTTTGGTTTTTTTTGGTTTTTTTTTTTGAGACAGAGTCTCACTCTGTTGCCCGGGCTAGAGTGCCCTGGTGTCAGCCTAGCTCACAGCAACCTCAAACTCCTGGGCTCAAGGAATCCTCCTGCCTCAGCCTCCCGAGTAGCTGGGACTACAGGCATGCGCCACCATGCCCGGCTAATTTTTTCTATATATTTTTAGTTGGCCAATTAATTTCTTTCTATTTTTAGTAGAGACGGGGTCTCACTCTTGCTCAGGCTGGTTTTGAACTCCTGACCTTGAGCGATCCACCCGCCTTGGCCTCCCAAAGTGCTAGGATTACAGGCATGAGATACCGCGCCTGGCCCTGATTTATTTGTTTACTCTCTGCTTCTTTGCTCTAGATCGTAAGCCCCAAGAAAGCAGGAATTTTATTTGCCCATTGCCATTTCCCAGTATCTAGTATAGCACCAGACTTAATAACATTGAATGCGTAGACAAATGTCTTAAAGGCTAAAGAGTGTGCTGATGAGAGAGAGAGACCAATATCTCTGCTACCTTTCTATAGTAATAGAGCATGAACTTTGGCACATGGTTGCTCAAGAAAGTGACTTCATTTTTCACCCTCTTTTGTAGCTAGATGTGGTCATGTGGCTACATTCTGGCTACCTAAATAATAAGCAGAAGTGGTGGGCAACCTCAGGTACATGCTTCTCTTGTTTAACACCTTTCTGTTGGCTATAATGCAGATGTGATAACTGGTGCAGCTATATTGGATTGGACCTTGAGAATGAGGATCATCAGTGGAGAAGTCCGTTGTCAGGATTCTGGATCCCTGGCCTTATAGAATACCATATCAGTACTACATTACCTTGTTACATGACCTTTTTTTACAAGAGAGAAATAAACTTCTATTTTGTCTAAGCCAGTATTACTTTGAGTTTGAGACCCATTAGCTACCCTGAACTAGTTCTATTAGGACTGCCACTTACTCCCTATTTCCTTGTAACTTGATATTTAGTTAAAGTGATTTGGCTTTGTACTAGTGACAGCCGATATGAATTATGCATTCCATTTAGCATTTTCAAAGATTCCATTGTAAATGGATATTTAATAAGCCTTTTCACTTAACCCTAAAGAGCAACAGAACAGTCACGCATAAAAAGCCGTAATTCCGTAAACTGTTTAATAATCACTTTCCAGAGTAATAATTGATTGTCAAAGACTGTACGACTAGGCAGGTCTCAACAGCATAATGAAATAAGAACAATGAAAAGTGCCTCAGCTGTCTCAATCTTTCATTTCTTCATAACCTTATTTCCAATGATTAAGAGATGAAGAGCTTGAGACTAGTAATGTTCTTGAAGGGAAATCTGGCTGAAATGATGAGGTCTGGCTTTATTATAATCTGCTCCTGTGTGCCTAATAAATTTGTAGTAAGCCAAGCAAATGACAAGAATTTTATTTATTGTATTATCTGTGAGGTCTAAAGAGAAGGTAGACTACCTCTTTAAAAGGTGGGGAAGGGGTGGAGGGTGCAGGGAATTTTACTTTTTACCAAGCGTGAATAAATCTGATAACCAGCATGATGATTAACAGTTGGCCATGTGATCATGGCCATCCTGTAGCCCTACTTAAATAATATCCAAAGCATTGGCTCCTCCTCCTGGCTTTTGGGAATTCCTGGTAAGACCATTGAACCATTCCATTCTCTTAAGTTGAGAATTCTCAACAAGACCCTAAAACTCACCACAGATATTAAGATTTCAAGTATAATCATACACTACGTAAGAACATTTCAGTCAATGACAGATCACATATGATGGTGGTCCCATATGATTATACTACTATATTTTTACTGTACCTTTTCTATGTTTAGATACACAAACAATATTGTGTTACAATTGCCTATAGTATTCAGTACAGTAACACACTGTATAGGTCAGTGGTCTAGGAGCAATAGGCTATCCCATCTAAGTTTGTGTAAGTACCTTCTATGATGTTCACACAATGACGAAATTGCCTAACCATGCATTTCCCAGAAAGTATCCCCGTTGTTAAGTGACCCATGACTGTGTATCAAAGTAACTCTTTTTCCAAAAAAAGATGGAAACACATAACCTATAACTATCAGGATAAGAAGAGAAAGTATTTGCAGGTATTCCATTTGAAAGTAGCTCAAAGATTTCAAAAATAATAAAACTAGTAAGATTAAGTAAAAGTGGGTCAGCCTGTTACTGTGCTTTTATTTGACATGAGAGATAGCAGATAAAGGATATTTTATCTTCTATTCATATGAATAGCAATCTAAGTTGGCAGAATCAGTGGTTTTTGACTGAATGTGACTGGTGAGTGATCACGTAACCGTCCACAAACATCTCCTCTCGCTCTTCTTACTTGGATGACAAAATGTGCTATCTTAGGTGCCCAGCCCAAGTCCCTTCCCACACCTACCATCTCACCAACACCACAGGTCTCTATGAGAAAATCCTTGGTTGTCTGACCTTCCCTAGGCCCAGGTGTGCTGGGCTCAGAAGCTACTAGCAAGTGGCTATGAGGATGTGTCCTAGCATGAGAGAGTGCAATGGTCCTCCCACTAACGCAGAGATTTGAGAAGGGAGACGTCACAGTAAGAAATAATTCTAGATACCTGGGGTCTAGATGTTAAGGCAGTGAAGGAAAAAAAAAGGAAAGGAAGATGGAGCAAAAGAGAGAAAGGAAAGTGCCATCAGCATGATGTAACTTGAATAAAAACAAGTCTGGACTGACTGTCAGAAGAACTCAATAGTTCTAGTCCCAACAATGCTACTTTGCTGTACGGCCTTGAGAAAGTTGCAGTCACTCATTGAGTCTCAGTTTTATTATCTATAATATAAAATGAATCAAGTTACCTTCCAGATGTAGACACTATTTTAGTAAATAACGGGGGTAAGGAAACACTATGAGGAAATTTATCACTAGGACTCTGAAAGTTCTTTTCTAAACAATGAGAACATAAAGTAAAATATGTCAAAGTAAAATTTATTAAATAAGAATGTATTCTTTTTAGCTTCAATACAATAGACCAAGAATTTAACCTTTTTCCTACCATGATGATAAAACTCACAAAGCTAATATGGCTAATTTTGTCAAGCCATCCCTCTCCACTATGGAAAGACCAAGATTCAGCACACTTTGCAATGGACTAAGAAAACCAGGTACTTATAAAAGAATATTGCCCCTAAAATGAAACATATATCCAACACAACTGGAAAATTTTCTGCGCAGTCCATTAGACTGTTTTCATTTGGGATAAGAGATGCTTAAACATGATTGTGCTTGGCTAGTTCTCAAGATTTTGATTTTACTGTCAAAACTGTTTATTTACCCATCCTTAAAACCCACATGTTTACCTATTCTGCTTTAAAACAAACACTGTAAAGAATACAGCTGCCTAGCTTCAGTCTGTTTATAGCTACAGAATGGCTGACTTCAATCGCAATCAAATACTGCACTTTTCAGTAATAAAAAATAAACAACTTCCCATGTACAATACGTTGATGTGTAACCTAACTGGGATATTTAGTTGGTTCAATTTAACGTAAAAGTAGCCATATTATTCTAAGCTCTGATGTCAACTTTACTTGTTAAACAACTGTTTTAAATTGCATAAGCTCTTTCCTCTAGTTTTACACAAAATAAACGAAAATCATGACTTGAAGTTGTCACAAAAATTACCCTTTAAGTGGACTGACACTCTACAATGTCAAGGTGGCAATGAGTGTTGGATTTTAACTACACAGCTTACTGGCTGGTGTCCCACCTCACCTCCTACTCGTGCCTCAAGGCCACACATGTAGCCTTCTAGGTCCTTAAGTGAGAAGCCTTTTGACTGAATCCAAATTTTACAGAACAAATTATTTTATTTTATTTATTTATTTATTTATTTTGACAGAGTCTCACTTTGTTGCCCAGGCTAGAGTGCCATAGCGTCAGCCTAGCTCACAGCCACCTCAAACTCCTGGGCTCAAGCAATCCTCCTGCCTCAGCCTCCCGAGTAGCTGGGACTACAGGCATGCGCCACCATGCCCGGCTAATTTTTTCTATATATTTTTAGTTGGCCAATTAATTTCTTTCTATTTTTAGTAGAGACAGGGTCTCGCTCTTGCTCAGGCTGGTTTTGAACTCCTGACCTTGAGCGATCCACCCGCCTCGGCCTCCCAGAGTGCTAGGATTATAGGCGTGAGCCACCATGCCCGGCCTCTTTTATTTTTATTAATACACTTTTGTTTTTCTTTTATATTTTTATTTTATTTTTAAAATAAACGTATTTAAAATACTAAAGAATAAAATAAGTTTCAACAAAATAATCCTCCTAGATCAAC
This sequence comes from Cheirogaleus medius, assembly GCA_008086735.1. Lineage (NCBI taxonomy): Eukaryota > Metazoa > Chordata > Mammalia > Primates > Cheirogaleidae > Cheirogaleus > Cheirogaleus medius. Next base: position 25,312,891 of record VBSM01002121.1, read on the forward strand.
TGGCACAGTTAGAACATTAGTAAGCCATCGATGCTAAATTGATGACTGCTACACTCATGATTTAGTTCTAACTTCCCCATCCTGACTGGCGCCACTATCACACAAGGCTGGTTGGCGAGAGTTTATGGGAGTCAAGTATGCCAGTCTGTTATCAGTGCACTGTGCTACTATTTGAGGTGGAGTTTGTGAATAGTTGTACAGCTCGACAGTATTTTTTAGTTCTGCCTGCTTAACAGCCCATCATGTCAGAGAAGATTAAGAGAATGCTGAAGGAAGAAAAAAGACTTTATAATGAGGATTGGGAACTGCACTATTATCTTGTTTCTGCTAAACATAAGATGATTTGCTTGCTTTGTGATACTGCAATATCAACACTAAAGAAATTCAATTCTCATTAGCATTATAACACTCATAAGGACCACAAATATTTTAAATTAGAGGGAAAGGTGTGAAAGGTTGTATTGCAGAAATTAAAAGATGAAAAGACAATTCTTTCAAGCAGCAATAAGACCTGGAAATAATGCCATTGAAGCAACTTATAAAGCGGCTAGTATGCTTGGTGAAAAAAGGGAAGCCATTCAGTGATGTAGAAATTGTGAAGAAATGCATTGTCAAAGTTGTAGGATGCTTAGACCCCAACAATGTTTTGAAGTACAAACAACTGTCTCTTTCAAGGAGAACTGTAACTGAACGGCAGTATGAATTAGCCTTCAACTTACCAGAACAACTTCTTGCAATACTTCAGAAGGAAAATATATATTATTCAATTGCTTTGGACAAATAAACTGATACTACTTACTGGGTGCACGTTTTATACTTCATTCAGGTCATAATGAAGATTTTCTTTGCTTTGAAGAGTTACTTTCTTTGGGCACTCTTGCAAACAAAACAAGGGGGATAGATATCTTCAACAACTTTCAAGATAAATGTCATAAAGTTGGACTAAATGTGGTACATTTAATGAGTTTATGTACACCTTACATGATAGGAAAACATGAAGGATGTATTGCACAGATTAAAAAAGTATTAACAGATCCAATGCTCTCATTTTTTTATTGTATATTGCATCAGCAAAAACCTCTGTGCTAATGCTACTATTTTAAGTGACACCTTTTGCAACAAGTTAGAAGATTGTTAACTATATTCCTGCAAATGCAACAGGGCATCCTTAGTTTTGTAACATGGGAAAGTTGAACAATGAGGTATTCAATGTGGATTTGCCATATCATCCTAAAGTGTGTTGGCTATCTCAGGGACAGGTGTTAGCCAAAATTTTATCTTTGTGATGACAGATAGTTAAATTTTATCAGAACAGAACCAGCAATGTGAATTATTGGAAAATTTCTATAGGAATGCAGCATTTCAGTGTGATATCATGTCAAATCAAAACAACTTGAATATTTCTTCACAAAGTAAAACTAAGTCTATATGTGTGTGGCAAAAAAAATCCAAGCATTTCGAAAAAAGCTCTCTTTTTTCAAAATCCTTCTTCAAAAGGAAATTTTGAATGAACATTTTCCTCAGTTAGCAAAGGTCACTGAAGAACAGGATGATCTATGCCAATATTTGAAGAATATGCAGCTGTTATAGACCTATTAATTGGAGAATACAATGAAAGTTTCACTGACTTTGAGAATCATGACATAACACTCAAATTAGCATTTCAGCCTCACCTAGTTGATATCACCAAGGCACCTAAAGAACTACAGATGGAATTGATTGAGTTCTCAGTAGATGACATTTTTAAGTCATTGTTTGATGCTAAGAAAGATCCAACTGACATATGGAAAAATTCAGAATACTCACACCTTCGGCAACATGCCCAAAAACTGCTTTCTTGCTTTTCAATCATTTATTGCTGCAAATCTACATTCTCCTACCTAACCCAAATCAAGATGTCCATAAGGTCACAAATGGCCGATGAGCATCAACTGAAACTGCAGGCCTCCATGCTACAACCAAATATTCAAATGCTTTCCAACAAAAGGCAGACACAACAAAATCATCTAAAGGTTAGTTAACTTTAAAATTAACAAATAGTTTTCATTTTTTGAAATTACTAAGTACATAGTGGTTAGATTTTTACAAAATAATGTACATTTTTAAGAATATATAATTGAAGTGTCTTGAATGCGGCCTTATTTGATTACAGCTAAATTAATGTGGCCTTCCAACATGGAAAGATTCCCCACACCTGTTCTAAAGCCTTCAACCAGTTCTTAAAATGCAAAAGCATTAAAAAGGCCTATGTTACAAAATCAAAGTTGAAATTGACTTATGTATTAAAACAATAATCCATGAGGGGTGAGGAGGAGAAGCTTTAATCCTAAATATCCAAATAATGTACCTGAAATAGCTAGAAAAAGTAATTATTTTTAACAACATTTTAAAATTCCTCACTTTATCGCACATGCACAGATATTGCACAGATATTGTATGTGTAAAAATGAATCACTTTGAAGATTCAAATGCACCTGGCTTTTGTCAGGAATTTAATTATAAACACAAGCAAAAGGAAAAATTCATTGCTGGGTTGCATCTGTACTAAGAAACGGAAAAAAAATCTGAATTCTATAATAAATTAACATTTCATTTTTCAAATAACTCTATATTCTAATCTTGAAAAAAAATTCTCACAAAAAATAAACAGCACTTGTATCCAACAAAGAATAAGTTTATTCTGAAGGAACAACTTCTAGCTTGGTTCAAAATCATTATTATAATCAATCTATTAATAGCTAAAAGAATAGGAATTTTCCTCCAAGAATTAATATATCTTATTTTCCATTTTAAAAAAGTTAATAAAAATTAATTACCTAAGCATTTTGTATTTACTGAGAGCATCCAAATGTTATCTGAGATATTTTAAATTTTCACAGGAAAAAAGCTATAAATTGATTTGGCAATAAAAGGAAACTTCTTAATCATTATATCACTTGTACTAGTGTAAGCTGTTACATCTATAAGGACAATAAAGTACTTCCCAAAGGTCATGTTTAAGAGAAAAGTGTAATATATATATATGTGTGTATATATATATATATATCTGTCATTTTGAATAGAAAAGATTTTCCCAAACAAGTCCCTCCCAATTGTCTTGATATCAAACAATACCAATTGCTTTTCTCTGCTCAAATCCTGGTAGGTTATCTGATTTATACCCTCAATGAGCAAAAATGTGTTCCTAAGATAGGGAAAGATGAAATTTGAAAGGCAAAGGGCCAAGAAAATATTTAAATAGTTTGAAAAAATATGTAGCTCTTTAAAAGAATACATTATAAGTTATACATCTTGATGTGTGTTCATTGACATGCATCAAAAAGTCAGTTGCAGAATAATGTGTATGGTTTGTTCTTATTTTTATAAAGAAAAAATACCCTATATATTTGTATCTGTGTGTATACATATTTGTATTAAGAATTAAGTGTAGAAGGATAAACAATAATCAGTATTGGTTAGTTTGGGGAACTAAGAAGGGCTTAGAAGAGAATATATTATTTTCTTATGTATCTTCTTATAATTTGTAAAAAGAAGCATACTTTTTATAAAGAATCAGCTAACATCTTTAATTAAAGTTCTTTATTTTGAGACAATTACAGATTTATATTCAGTTGTAAGAAATAATACAGAGATCTCATGTACCCTTTACCCAGCTTCTCCCATGGTAACATTATGCAAAACTATAATACAATAGTACAACCAGACACAGACACTGACATAATCAAGATACCAAAACACTTCCATCACCATAAGGATTTCTCATGTTGCCCTTTTAAAGCCACACACACTTCTCCCCAGCTACCCCCCTCACAAGCCCGTCCTTAACTCCTGGCAACCACAAGTCTGTTCTTCATTCCTATAATTTCTTCATTTCAAGAATATTGTATAACGTAATCATCATAAAGTATCTAACTTTTGGAGACTGGCTTTTTTTGCCTTAGCATAATTCTCTGGAGATTCATCCAAGTTGTTGCAGGTATCGATACTTCATTTCTTGTTATTGCTGAGTAATATATCCATTTACCCCTTGAAGGACATCTGGGTTGTTTCCAGTTTGGGGTTATTACTAATAAAGTTGAAATGAAGATTTATCTCAGATTTTTGTGTGAACATAAATTTTCCTTTCTCTGCGATAAATGAATGCTGAGTGCAATTGTTGCATCACATGGTAGTAGCATACTTACTTTTTTAAGAAGCTGCCAAACTGTTTTCCAGAGTGGCTGTGTCATTTCATATTTCCACTAACAATGTATGAGTGATCCATTATCTCTGCACCCTTCTGGTATTGTCACTATTTTTTATTTTAGGCATTTTCCATGGGTGTGCAGTGACATCTCATATGGTCTTAATTTGCATTTTCCTAATGGTGAATGATGTTGGAACATTTTTTCATGTGCATATTTCCCATCTGTATATGCTCACATTTGGTGAAAAGTCTGTTCATGTATTTTGCCCATTGTCTAATTGGAATTTTTATGTTGAGTTTTGGGAGTTCTTCATAAATTCTAGATACCAGTGCTTTGCTGGATATGTGGTTTGCAAATATTTCCTCCCAGCCTGCAGCTTGTGTTTTCATCCTCTTAACAGGGTCTTTTGTAAAACCAAAAAACTTTAATTTGGATAATGGTCAATTTTTCCTTTATGGATCATGCTTTTAGTGTCAAGTCTAAGCACTCTTTGCCTAGCCCTAGATTCAAAAGATTTTCTCCTATGTTTTTTTCCTGAAAGTTTTGTGGTTTTATATTTAAGTCCATGATCCATTTGAGTTAATTTTTATTTAAGATGTGAGATTTATATCAAGGTTCTTTTTTTTATTGCCTATAGATGTTCACTTTCTCCAGTACCATTTTTTGAAATGAAATTGAACTGTTTTTGTACCTTTGTCAGATCAGTTGGGCATATTTGTGCAGATTTGCTTCTGTGTCCTCTATTCTGTTCCATTGTTCCCACTGTCTCTCCCTCCACAAATATCACACAATCTTGATTACCATATTTATATAATAAAGATTGAAACCAGGTACACTGATAGCTCCCACTTTTTTCTTTTTCAAAATTATTTTTAGCTATTTTACTTCTTTTGCCTTTCCATATAAATTTTAGAATCTCTTTGTCAATAACTACAATAAAACTTGCTGTGATCAAATATCTTTCAACTGTTTTTCTTAAAAGTAGACATCTTGTTACTTATTTCAGTAATCCAGTCATTATAATGTTAGGTGGGAACTTAGATTATTGATCTGATACTTTTCCTCTTTCTTAATATATATGTTTAGTGCTATACATTTCCCCTTAGTATTACTTTAGCTGTAGCCCACAACTTTTGAAATGTTATGTTTTTATTTTAATTCAGTCCAATGTATTTTTTTTTAATTTCCCTGAGACTTCCTTTTTGGCCCATGGATTATTCAAAATTATATTGTTTAGTTACCAAGTGTTTGGAGATTTTCCTATTATCATTCTGTTATTTATTGATTTCCAGTTTGATTCTGTTATGGTCAGAAAGCACACTCTATATGATTTCAATTCTTTTAAGTGTACTGAGGTTCGTTTTATGGTCCAGGACATGGTCCATCTTAGTATATGATCCATGAGCAGCTGAGAAGAATGTGTATTCTACTTTTGTTGGGCACAATATTCTAAAAATGTAGATTAGATGCTGGTGGTTGATAGCATTGTTGAGTTCTACATCCTTGGGGATTTTCTGTCTAGTTTTTCTATCAATTATTGAAAGAGGGGTGTTAAAGTCTTCAACTATAATTTGGGATTTCTTTATGTCTCCTTTCAGTTTTTATTTCACATATTCTATAGCTCTGTTATTTGGTACATATATATTTAGGATTGCTTTGTCTTCTTGGTCAATTGACCCTTTTATCATATTATAAAGTCCTCTGTATCACTGCAATCTTCTTTGCTCTGAAGTCTACCTTATCTGATATGAAGATAGCCACTCCTGCTTCCTCCTGATTAATGTATGCATTATATTAGTATTTTTTTCATCTTTTACTTTCAACCTGCCCATATCATCATACTGGAAATAAGTTTCTCATAAACAATATATAGTTGAGTCATTCTTTTAATCTACCTGCCTATCTCTGTAATTATATTTAGACCATTTATACTTGATGCAGTTACTAATATGTTAGGGTTTAAGTTCACCATTTATTTTTTGTTTTCTTTTTGTTCTCTCGTTTTTACCTTCCTTCCCATGGCTTACTTAACACTTTTTTAGAATTCTATTTTGATTTATCTAGAGTGGTTTTTTTAATGAATCCCTTGGTATAGCTTTTTTACTCATGGCTCTAGGTAGTACATTATATATATTTAACTTACCACAGTTTACTGGTATGGTCACTTTCCAATGAGTAACACATAGAAACTTTACCTCCCTTTATGTCCATTTATCCTCCCCTGTCTATAATTATCTTAAACATTGCCTCTACATACATTTAGAACCACATCAGACAGTGTCATAATTCTAGCATCAACCATCAAACATAATATAGAAAACTCAAGAGGAAAAGAAAAGTCTATTGTATATAGCCATAGTTTTGTTTATTATGTTCTTTCTTCCTTCCTCCTGCTCCAAGAATCCTTTTTTCTAATAGTTTCTTTTGTGTTTGGAGAACTTCCCTTAGCTATCCTTTTAGGGTAGAACTGCTAGTGACAGATTCTCTTAGTTTTATCTCATCTGAGAGTGTCTTCATTTCCCCTTCATTCCTAAAAGATCATTTCACAAGAAATAGAATTCTGGGTGGACAGTTCTTTTCTTTCAGCACTTGAAAAATGCTGTGCTAATTCCTTCTGACCATCATGGTTTCTGTTGAAAAATCTACTGTCATTCAAATTGTTTTCCCCTATATGCAATACATTGTTTCCCTCACTGCTTTCAAGATTTTTTTCTTTGACTTTAGTTTTCAGAAGTATGACTATTATGTCTTTTTGGTGTGGATTTCTTTGGTTTGGGATTCACTCAGCTTCTTGAATATGTAGGTTTAAATCTCTTGCCAAATTTGGGAAGTTTGGGGCCATAATTTCTTTAAGTACTTTTTCAGTCCTGCCTTCTTTTTCCTCTCCTTCCAGGACGGTGATGAAACCAAGGTTTTATCTTTTGTTATAGTCCCACATGTCTCTGAGGCTCTGTCAATTTTTTTCTCAGTCTATCGTCTCTCTGTTGTTCAGTTCAGGGAAGTTGTATTGTTCTATAAGTTTACTGACGCTTTCCTCTGTCCTTTCCATTCAGCTGTTGAGATCATCCATTGAGTTTTTGTGTCAGTTATTGCATTTTTTAGTTCTAAAATTTTCCTTTGGTTCTTCTTTATATCTTCTGTTTCTTTACTGAGACTTTCTGCTTCTTCACTAACACTTTCTAGTTTTTCATTTGTTTCAAGCATATTCATAATTGCTCATTGAGGCATTTTTGAGGGGAGCTGTTTTAAAATCTTTGTCAGATGACTCTAACATCTCTGTCATCTCAATGTTGACATCTATTGATTGTCTTTTCTTTTCTTTCAAGTTTAAATGTTCCTGATTCTTGGCATGACAAGTGATTGTCTATTGAAACCTGGACATTTGGGGTATTATGAGAGTCTGGATATCAGTTAAACTTTCTGTTTTAGCTGGCTTCCTCTGACACTGCTCTAATGGGGGCAGTTGGAGAAGGGACTGCCCCTGTTACTGCTGGGTAGAAGTCCAGGTTCCCCACTTGTCCTCTGTTGGCACCAATGGTGGGAGGTGCCTTATTACTGCTGGGTGGGAGAAGGAGTTCTGGCTCTCCACTAGGCTTCTGCTGATACCATCCTAGTTGGAAGGAAAAGGCACATCTCCTTACTGTTCTCCATGAGGCCTCCAGTGACACCACAGGAAGGAGAGAAAGGGTAGCTTCATTAATGCTGGGCAGTGTTGAAAGTCTGGACTCTCCACCACCATCACCCCAGTGGGAAGGTGTTGGGACACCTTGTTATAGCCTGGTGAGACTAGAAACCTAGACTCCCCATTCACCACCCCATTCCCTGGTGGGGTGGGGATGGGGATGGGGCCACAGGTTTTTCTGCAGTGTTTGGCTGGAGTGGCACAGTTGCTGTCTAAAAGTTTTCTGTCTTGCTAAACTGCCCCTTCCCTGATCTTTTGGCTAGAGAGCAGGCTTTCGTTAGGGCTTTTGCCATCTGTACCCATTGGCATTCCTAGATTACCAGCTTCTTTAGTTCTAAGTCTGGGATAAATTTGGGGAAAAGAAAACCCAGACAACTCACCACCATGTCAGTCCTTGTGTCCCAAAGTCCCTAGCTACTCTGTCTTCTGCTGTTTACCTTAGGAGTCTTCTCATGTTTGTTTTATACATAATGTTCAGGGTTTGTACACAGTTCTACTTAGCATGAGGAATAAGAAAAAGAATATCTATTTCATCTTCCCTGAAGCAAAAGTAAGCATAAGTTTTATGATATAATATTTTCTCGAGGACTATACATTATTTGCTTATGGGAAACCTTGTAACATGAATTCGCTCTTACCTAGGTCATGTCAAGCCATTTTCCTCCTGAGCTGTTGACCAAAAACAACTAAATATGACAGAAGCAAGGACAGCCTGGCTCCTTCACCCTTAATTAACATCTAGAAGGTGGTCTCTCAACTCCAGCCTCAGATAATTAGAACATGAGTGATACTATTGAACTTCTCAGTAAAACAAACATAAGACTTTATAACATTTCCATGTCTGCTGCCATGGTGTATGCATACTGTTTAGATCAGTGATTCTGAATTGGATGAAAAGGGGTAGGGCGGTTTTGCCCCTCTCCCTAAAGGCTCATTTGGCAACATCTAAAGATATTTTTATTGTTATGACTTGGGAGGAGCTATTGGCATCTAGTGGGCAGAAGCTAGGGATGCTTCAAAAATTCTATAATTCTCAGGATAGCCACCCACAATGAAGAATTAACTAGCCCAAAATTTCAATAGTGCCAAGGTTGATAAACCCTGGTTTCGATGTCTGACCTACATTGACAGTTAAGTTTAATCTTCAGGTATTCAGTATACCTCCTGGCCCATGTAATTATGGAATTCTGAATGCTGGGTCTGGAATGGCCTTGCCCAAGCTCTAAATAGAGATAATCCAGCCTTCCAAGACTATCTTACCCCTTGGCTTTCCCCTCTAGGGATTGCTGTGTGGCTCCAAGATTTCTAAAGTGAAAAATCATGTTCCTTGCTTTCTCTGGAGAAAATATCATTTACATAAACTCCATATGTTTAAAAAGAAATCTTTATTCTAGTCATCTTAAGAATTTTTAAAATCATAATTTAGACTCCACTTTACACTTGTGTCCTTATTGCTGTCTCTTACCTACCCTTCCACCTCCATTTCAACAAATTCCCCATTGTTCCTTTCTCACTCTAATAAAACTTCTGAAACCACTTTTACCCAATATTGCCCTGGGCTAGAGCCCCTGGCTCCTGATTCTAATGATCCATGATCTATGCCTCTCTCCTACATAAAACAATTCAGGTAACTGAAGCACCAAGAAAGATACACAAGAGAAATGAACACTTCCGGAAGAAGAACAGAATTCACTATTCTGATGTCCACTATTCATTTGATACTCTCTCTTTATTTATCACTAATTCCATTTGAGTCCTTCAAATGTGCCCTTTCTTACGGGACCCTGCTCTGAAGCATAACTTCAACTGTACGGGACTTCTGAGTTGGTTTCTAATAGCAGCCCCTTTTCATGTCAAGTACCTTAACTATGTGATAGGGTATGGGGCTTATCTTAGAAGAAGAGGCCTTTCTTCTCTGCTAAGGTTCTTCTAGGGACATCCCTGATTTCTTTTTCCACATTAGATATACAGAAAGTCTAATTAGAAACACTAATTTTGAAATGACCCAAGCAGTCACCCTGATCTTGTTCAGCAACAGCAGTGAGATGTGGGTCTTAATTCAGAATATTTGTTGTACTCTGCCCAAAAAACATTAGGTCAAAGGTGACACTGTGGACTCTTGTTCATACATGTTTTTGTTTCCCTTTTATGATAACATTCCTTAAATCACAGCCAAGAGTGTATTCTGGGGCTGAAACTATTTTAAAGACATAATGTGGCAGCAGTATTCTGTTTACTAATAAATTTGGAGCAGCAGCCAAGAACAGTAATAGAATCTTCTTTCTCTTACTGTCATTCTCAAAAAAGATTATGTCTCTTTTTTTTTCTTTCTTTCTTTGAGTGTGGGTCAAGTTCCCTTGTTACTATTTTTGCTTAGAATGTCCCTGCCAAAGCAAAGTCTATATAATAGACAAAATATTTTAAAGTTAAATATGACCCTGTGTAGCTTTGCTTCCTGTTGGGGATATATCATAATGGACCATCCTGGGCACAATTCTAATCAAGTCTCTGGGACAGACTGCCTGCGGTAGAATCCCAGCTCTGACATGCATTAGTCGCAAAACACTAGACCAATCCTTTATCTTCACTAAAGCTAGAAGGCCTCCTACATAAAATAGGACTTATGATTGGTATCTATCTACCTGATTGGGGTGAGGGGGTTGTTGTGACAAAGATGCATACGACATGTATCCCCACAGTGTTTGGCACACAGGAAACACTTAAGTCTCTATAAGTCGGAAGGCCTAAAAAATAAATTTTTAAAAATGTTTCAAGAGAACTGTTTTCACTGAAAATATTCTAGAATTCTTCTAAATTAAACTTATTAGGCCTAGCACAGTGGCTCACACCTGCAATCCTAGCACTGTGGGAAGCGGAGGGAGGATAGCTTGAGGCTAGGAGTTCGAGACCAGCCTGAGCAAGAGCGAGAACCCATCTCTACAGAAAAAACGGAAAAAATTAGCCAGGTGTGGCAGCACATGTCTATAGTCCCAGATACTCCGGAGGCTGAGGCAGAAGGATTGCTTGAGTCCAGTTTAGGGTTGCAGTGAATTATGATCATGTCACGGCACTTTAGCCCCAGCAACAGAGTGAGGCTCTGTCTCAAAATAAATAAATAAGAAACAAACTTAATAGTTATATACTGATCTTAGGATATAAATTCACTTTTACTGTAATTCACTACTAATAATGCTAAACTGTAACCAAAAAAAAGACTGAGTTTTTCCACATAAAATGCCTGTTTTTATTTCAATACAAAGCGTTTGAAAGGGAAGGCTACCAGTGATGTATTACTCAGGTCTTCAGCTAATGTTCTTCGAACAAGTTTTTGGCATAACCTTTCAATTTCTTTCACTTTGACAAGAGGATACGCTCCCTTGATGGAAAATTCAAAAATTCAAATTGAAAATTCAGACAGAACGCAAAGAAGCTGAATACCACCGCAGTGTTTTCGCAATAACATATCATAGACGCTTAAGTAGTATATAGAATAAAATATCACATGCATAACGTATCCTAAAGTTGCATTTACCCAGGAGAAATATTACTCTCGTTCTGGTTCACCTACTTCCACTTTAATGTCGTAGTTCTGGCCGAGAACGCTCTGTATGAGCTCTTTGATGATCTGGTCGGAGGCCTGCTGGGCCTCGGACTGCTGCGAGGCGATGATCTCCTCGATGGACTTGGGGATCGGGCGGGCGGGCAGCAGGGTCTGCCCGTCCGGCGCTTCGCTCGACCGGTGGCTTTCCCGCCGATCTCCTTTGGACACCGACCCGGTCGCTTCCCGCGCTTTGCCAGCCCAGCCCTCGCCCTCGCGCGCGACGTGGGAGCTCATCCTCACTCTCCTCCGCCAGCCGCCCGCCTCCGCGTCGCCACCCTCGCTGGCGAGGTAGCTGGCCTTCCTCTCTCTGGCCTTGCAGGCCCCTGCGGGCCGAGCTTTCTCCTGGCTCGCTCCGCGCCCCGCGGCCGGGTCGGCGTCCCGCCTGGAGGGCGCGGGCCGCGGGCGCTCCAGGGCCCCGCGCGCGGTGGGCCTCGCCCGCGGTGTGGGCGGCGGCAGCAGGACCACGGGTTTGGCCGTGCCGACCCCCGAGGCGATGACCGGAGGCTTCTTCTGGACCCGGTGCCGCAGGAACGCGGAGCTCCGTAAGTAAAAGTTCCGGGGCTGAAACATCGGGGTATTCCCAGGAGCCGCCGGGCCCGAGGGCCGCGCTGCGCCTCCGAGCGCCTCCTGCAGGATGGCCACGGCCGAGATCTCAGGGCCTTTAGCCGGAGAGGACACTTTCGATGTCCGGAGTCCAGCGTAGGAAACGCACCTAAGGTGGGCCGGGCTGGAGGCACGGAGGCTGTGGACTGAGCTGTCGTCTACAGTCGGCCTGGAGGCCAATTTCTGTTTGAACCGGACAAAATCCTTTTTAGTCTCCTGGCGAACCTTCTCAAGCTCTTTAAACATGTGTGATTCTTCTTTGTGTTTCAGACCAAAGTGCTTCGGGATTGTGGACATCTTGACGATTTTGACCTGTAAAATAACCAGCCCCAAAATTATATTCTATTTATGTGTGTATGTATATATATATAAAACAAAACTGTTGATAAATAAAATTCCAGTTCAGCTAAGTTTCTTAGGATAGAACCTCATTGTGCTGCTCCCTGAAGCACAAGTGGGTAAACTAAGTATACAATTTTATATCCATGGATTGGCCTTGTCACAAGAACCATGAAAAATCTCTAAAGCAGTAACTTTTTCCGGAGGGAGTCTCCCAGAACCCTACTGGATTTATTTTAACATTTCTTTAGATTATGATGCAGTGTCCCGTTTCCAGGCAAGAGAGACCACACTAAGTATAGGCAAAGAAAATCCAAAGCAGCCCTGCAAAGAGAAAACAGGGGGCACCAACTGTGGCCTGTGACCTGGATCCAGCCCATGAACATGTCCTTAATTGTTCAGGGTATTTCAACAACATTAATTCATAGCCAACATTTTAAGTTGGAAGATTTTCACGTAAAAATTCAGGTTTGCAGTTTCTCTGAAAAAAGAAAAGTGACAGCTCTGGCAATACAAGGGCCAAATCCCTGCTCTTGTGGCTGGATGGCTGTTTCCCCTTCCTTGGCCAGCTGGTCCCATGTGTCTCCCTCCCTCACTCAGTCCACTCTTTAATGTGTCACCTGAGCTAGAGCAGAGTGTAGAAAGGGAAAGAAGTGGTCAGCCTCATGGTAGGCTGCAGCCAGGATCATGACGCTTGAATGCCAGGTGTTTGTACTTCTTCTGTGAACTACTGGAAACCCCTCAAAATTTTTAGCAGAAAGTGTCTTGATAGCATCTGTTGCATGGGGGATATTAATATCAACTAGAAGACAGAATAAAGGCAGGAAAGGCAAATACAAGTCTTGGTAGCTGGAATCCCGAGACTTGGCCCTGGTAATGGAGCACAGTAAAAATGGAGACATAACAAGGTAAAGTTGGTAGGATCAAGCCAATGATTAGGAATAAATGGGAGGCTAGGTGCGGTGGCTCAGCCTGTAATCCTAGCACTCTGGGAAGCCGAGGCAGGCGAATCGTTTGAGCTCAGGAGTTCAAGACCAGCCTGAGCAAGA
>VBSM01002121.1:25326451-25348018 GCA_008086735.1 Cheirogaleus medius
CCCCTCAGCCTCCCAGAGTGCTAGGATTACAGGCATGAGCCACCGAGCCCGGCCACCTTAATGAAATCTTGGTCAAAACCAAGTGCATAATAAAACTTCTGTTATTCACTGAACTGTACCCTTCAAAATGGTTAAGAGGTAAATTTTATGTTATGTGTATTTTACCACAATTAAAAAAAAAACAACTTCTGTTATTCAGCAGGGCCAGCTATCTATGATCATGAAAGGAATTTGAGATCTTGAAAACTCTGAGATCATTACTCAAAGCCAGGCTAACAGGAAATAGAAATAGAAAAGGGGCCAATTACAGATTCTGTGTCGTACTTGCCTGTTGCAAGTGAGAGGAGCAAGAGCAACCAGGGTTAGAAAAATGAAGAGAATAGGTGTGAAAAGAAAAGGCAAGAAAGAAAAGCAAGAAAAGGTGTGTTTCAAGGAACAGGTTTAAAGCAAAATTAAAACAAAAAATAATGAATTAGAAGAATAGTAAATTTTTAAAGCCCAAAGCCAAGATTCTTTTAAACAAAATAAAATAATATAGCAGAAACACCTCTGGAATATCGTCATTATTTCCAGTATGATTATCTACTAGAAAACCCAGGCACTAAAGAACTATTTAGAACTCTACTAGGATTCTACAAGTGATTTGAATGTTTTTTGTTTGATTGGTTGGTTTTGTTTTGTTTGGAGACAGGGTCTCGCTCTGTTGCCCGAGATAGAGTACAGTGGTGTCATCATAGCTCACTGCAACCTCACACTCCTGTGTTCAAGCAATTCTCCTGCCTAAGCCTCTCAAGTACCTAGGACTACAGGCATGTGCCACTGCACCTGGCTAATTTTTTCTATTTTTTGTAGAGAGGGCATCTTGCTCTTGCTCTGGCTGGTCTCAAACTCCTGACCTCAAATGATCCTCCTGCCTCAGCCTCCCAAAGTGCTAGGATTACAGGTGTGAGTCACCACACCCAGTAGGGTTTGAATTTTATTTTTAATTATACAAAAACCAATAGTTTCTTTTATACCAAAATGGTCCAGTCAAAAATATAATGGTAAAATTTCATTTATAATTTTTTAAAAGAGTAAGTCTCACATAAACATAACAAGAAATGTATTAAAACTATATGAATAAATTTTTCAAATTGTACTGAAGGACATTAAAGATTCAACTAAATAGACAGTTAATGTTCCTCGATGGGATGACTAGATATTGTAATTACGCTAGGTCTTCCCAAAATATTGTATTGGTTTAATGCCAATACAAAAATTTAAAATGATATTTTGAACATTTGAAAAGTTATTCTGAACTCATTTGAAATAATAAACAGTCTAGACTAACCAAAAATTTTATAAAATGAAATGAGGGAGCACTTGTTCGTCGATGAGAGAGCAACCAGATAAATAAAACTTATACAGATATAAGAAGTGGGACTGAAATACCGCTGCTAGAATCAATAGGTAGACTGAGAAAGTGAGAAAAAGAATTAAAAATAATATAAGTTATAAAGATATATTAAATGGTGATAAAAGGAAGAACTATTCAGTAAATTGTGCTGAGGCAATTGGTTGACTATTTGGTACTTTGTGTGTGTGTGTGTGTGCATCTGTGTGTGTGTGTTTTATATCATGCACCAAAATAAATCCAGATGGATGTAAAACTTAAATTTCTTTGCTCACTTATCCACATTTCTTGGTTGGACTCATATCAATTCATAAAAGAATTATCTTTATAGTTAGAATTCTTCATTTATCATGTAGTTTGAGTGGTATAAAGAGAACATCCTATTTATCCTCCAAATAGTCATACTGATTTTAATTTCTAAAATATGAACCACTGGTTCTCAAATTGAAGATCCTGCTACATGCTAAAGCTCTCATCTGGGAATCAATAGGCTTTCTTTCTTTACCCAGCTCCACCACTGACTAGACTTTGGACAATTCAATTCTGTCCATACCAAGGGTTCATATAAAAAAGTGAAAATAATAATCTGTTGTCTGTTTTCTAGATCATAGTATATGAACATTAGAAAGGCTTTCTAAAGCCCTTAAGAAAGTTTCCTTATTTTAAAAAATGCTATATAATCCTACTCGTCATAGTATTTTCGTTGTTATTGTTTGCACAGGTGGTAATATGTTCACACACACCACCACCACCTGCATTTCTTCCTGCAAAAGGTTAAAAGGTAATAACTGGAACAGAGCACAGAACAGAAGTAAGTTAACACCTGATGAGAATTGGACTTGACTCTCCCAAATCCACTTCCCTTTTATTTCTTAGTTCCTGCTTTGGATGCCCTTCCCAACTTCTCCCAGGCCCTTGGTTTGCTATTGAAGTTTAACAAGTGTTCATTGTTTAACACTTCTCAGTACATTCCCATAAGTTCTTAATAGGAAGGTTTCTCTTTCTATCTAAAAGTAAACCAACAATGAAATAGAACTTCTAAATTTGACAGGAACTTCTATTGTGCATTCAAGGTGGGTGGTATCCCAATGCTTCATGGGCCAGTCCATCAAAACTTGGTGCCTTTATTCCCCCACCCACCCTTCTACAATATAAAAAAGTAAAATGACTTTTAAACATCCAATCTTATGAGAAAATAGCATTTTCTCTTTTTCTTGGGAGCAATTTACTAAGAAAGACTAGATCTATTTTGAAGATACGCAAGGAAAAATAGTGTAGTTGTCTCAAAAGGAGAAAGTTTTAACCTACATGAGGTGTCAAGTCTGTGGCACACAATCCAGGTTGGTTAAGTTTACTCTACACTTTAAAATGGGATAGAATACACTTAAAATCTCTGTGATCAAAGCAGTAATTTTACTCTCCTCTTTTTTCCAAATTACTGGAACTCTGTCTATACCTTTTTCTTTCTCTTCTACCAGGAGGTTTAAGGCCTGAGCAGTGAGGTGGTCAGAAGAGCCAAAAGCCAGCCTTTTTGCTTCTCTCACAAGGCCAGATCAGACATCAGGAGAAAGACAGAGAGAAATAACACTTTATTTACAAGGAAATGACAATTCAAATGACCATGGGTTTCTCATAAGACACCACTGAGAATTGATGACAAGGAAACAAGATTTATAACATGCTAAAATACAAAAAAAAAACAAAAAAAAACCTGTCAGCTCAGAATTCTATACCTAGTATGCCTATTCTTTTTTAAAATGTAGGCAAAATGAAGACATATTAAAATAAAAGAGAATTACTCACCAGCCACCTGGAACTACAAGAAATGCTAAAGAAAGTTTTTCAGGCTGAAGAGAAATTATACCAGAGGAAAATTTGAATCTTCAAGAACAAATGAAGAAAATCAGAAATGGCAAATATCTGGATAAGTACAACAAGCAATTTTTTCTCTTAAGTTTTTTAAAAATTGTATGAAAAATTATAACATGTCTTGTGAGATGTTTGTGTAAATAGATGTGATGCAAATGACAACAACAACCAAAAAGACCAGGACAGGGGTGGATAAAGGAACGATATGATTGTACAGTTTCTGCATTTTATGTGAACTTGTTCAATATTAACTCTAAGTAGACTGTGAAATGTTAAGGATATATATTGTAATTCCAATAGAAACAATTTTTAAAGTAATACAAAGAAGTATAACTAAAAAGTCAATTGACAATAAAATGAAAAACGAAAGATGTTGTTAAATTTTAGAAAATATTTTAGACTGAATAATAATGAAAATACAACATATCAGAATGTGTAGGGTGCTGCTAAAGCCCTGACCAGAGGTATGGGGTGTAGCTAAAGCACTGATTTATAGTTTAAATGCTTATATCAAAAAGAAGTCAAAAATCAATAACCTAAGCTTCTACCTTAAGAATCTATTAAAAGAAGACCAAGTATACCCAAGGTAAATAAAAAGAAAGAAATAATAAGTATAAAGATGTAACTCAACCAAATAGAAAACAGAAAATTGAGAAAATTAACAAAGGCAAGAGCTGGTTCTTTAAAAATATCAACAAAATTTTAAAATATACCTAGCTAGATTGTTTAAAAATAATAAAGAACAAAAATCACCATAGCAGGAATGAAAGAGGGGTTTTCACTATAGATCCTGAAGATATTAAAGGATAATAAGAGAATATGGTAAACAACTCTATGCCAATAAATCTAACAATTTAGATGAAATGGGCAAATCTGAAAATTACACCTTACCAAAATTAACAAAAGAAGCAGAAAATCTGAATAGCCCTATATTTTTTAAAAATGTGTTATCAAAAATCTTACCACAAGACTCAGATGGTTCTCTCAAATATTCAAGAAAATATAAAATAAATTTTTTTTTTCAGAAAATAGAGAGGAAGGAACAATCGTTCTATGAGACATGCATAACCCTAATACCAAATCTGACAAAGGCATTTTTTAAAAAAAGAAAGAAAATTACATGCCAATATCCCTCATGAGCATAGATGCAAAAGTCTTTAACAAAATATTAGCAAAACCAATCCAAAACTATATTTTTAAAACAGATAATACATTTTGACCAAATAGAGTGTCTCCCAGGGTTGAAAAATTGATTTAACTATTTTGACTTAATTATATTGATTTGAAAGTCAATATAATTCACATTACTAACAGAGTATAGGAGAAAAAATGTGATTATTTTAATAGATAGTGGAAGGACATTTGACATCATTCAACAACCATTCATAATAAAAATAAATAAATAACTCTGAGCAAGCTGAATCACAGGGAACATCCTCAATCTTACTAAGAGAATCCACAAAAAAATTACAGCTAACATTATATTTATACTTTCTCCTAAGATTGGAAACAAAGCAAAAATACCTTGCTTGGAGCCAGGCGCAATGGCTCACACCTGTAATCCTAGCACTCTGGGAGGCCCAGGCGGGTGGACCTCCTCAAGGTCAGGAGTTGGAAATCAGTCTGAGCAAGAGCAAGACCCCTTCTCTACTAAAAATAGAAAGAAATTAATTGGCCAACTAAAAATATATAGAAACATTTAGCCAGGAATGGTGGTGCATGCCTGTAGTCCCAGCTACTCGGGAGGCTGAGGCAGAAGGATCGCTTGAGCCCAGGAGTTTGAGGTTGCTGTGAGCTAGGCTGACACCATGGCACTCTAGCAGGGGCAACAGAGTAAGACTCTGCCTCAAAAAAAAAAAAACCTCACTTGTACTATGTCAATGAGACATTATACTATCATACTGCCATAGCAATCTAGCAAGAAAAAGAAATAAAAGGAATAAAGATAGAAAAGGAAAAGGTAAAAGTATCCGTATTTCTAGATGACATGATTTTTAGGTTAAAAATCCTAAGGAATCTACAAAACAACTACTAATGAGTAAATGTATCAAGGTTGCACAATAGAAGGTTAATGTAAAAATCAATTTCTATACTAGTAGCAAATAATTGGAAAATATTTTAATTCCACTTACACTAATGCCCCTTCCCAAAACATAAAATGCTTAGAAATTAATCTCACAAAAGACATCCAGAATCTCTACGATGAAAATTACAAAACATTGTTTATAGAAATTAAGCACCTACATAAATGGAGACATGCCATGTCCACAGATTGGAAGACTCGATATTGTTAAAACCACCATTCTCCCCAAATAGATCTATAGATTCAATGCAATACAAATCAAAATTCCAGCAGGCTTCTTTTATAGAAATTACAAACTGATTCTAAAGTGTACACAGAAATTCAAATGACTTAAAATCACCAAAGTGAGTTTTAAAAAAGAAAAGCAAAGCTGAAGGACTTAAACTATCCAATTTCAAAACGTACTGCAGAAAGCTACAGTAATCAAGGCAAAGGTCCTGGCAAATCATCATGATGAGCAAAGGAAGCCAGACACAAAAGACGTATACAGTATGCTTCCTTTTAAAGAAAAATGCAACCTATTCTATAGCATCACAAAGCAGATCAGTGGTTGGTTGGGGTGGGGGTGAGAGCAGGAGTGGAAAGCAAAGGGGACAAGGAACAAACAGGTTCAGTGCAGTAATTGTTTCAAAAGTGTATATGTCTGTCAGAACTTATCAAATCGCATACATTGTGCATTGTACAAACTGAACATTTGTGCAGTATATTGAATATAAATTATACCTCTATAAAGTTGTAAATAGAAAAAAAAGCAACTTGTTAAACTTTTAGATTTGCATATTTAAAAAATAAACTATTGATTTCCTTTAAGCTCCTGCAAGGGTAGTCTGCAATAGTTTCCTCGTGGGTCTGTGGCCTTCAATGCCAAACAATCCTTGCATTGAGCACACAGTGCCCCCCTGCCCACCAAATAGAGCCAAACTCCAGGAAACAGCTCTCTGTTTTGAAATTTTAGACACATTGATCCTAGTGGGAGCGGTCACCTAATGGTGGTTAAAGTTTGCCCGAAACAAGCTGCCCCGTCTTTGGATGGCAGAGGTCAGGGAGGTGGAAGTTAAATTCCTCCAGTTATCTTTCACCCTCCGCGCAGCCGCTCTGATTCCACCCGCTCTTTTGCCTTCCTAGCCCTTTTCCTCCTTTCCCCACAGACTGGTCCAGCGCAGTCTATCCACCTTTCCCTCCCCCCAGGTTTTCACTCCTCACTGCTCCTCTTCGACCCGCGCTCATTTTCCCACAGAAGGTAGCCCTTAACTCCATCCCCAATCCCCGCAGCAGCCCAATCCCTACTCGAGCCTCAATCCTCAGCACCTATTTTCGGTACTGATTTTGGCCTGGCGAACCTGCCAGAGCGGAGTAGAGAGGCGAACCGGGAGGACAATTGCTCCGCCCAGATATCTCAGTCTTCCCTTCCCGCAGCGTCCAGACGGAGTCACTCCCGCCCCAGTCCGCGTGCCTCTCTCACCCTGCTCCGGGGGCGCCTGTGTTCCCATGCAGGTGGCGGGGAGATCCGCCACGCAGTCGCCGCCGGGCGGATGTCCAACCGGCCGTTCCGGTGCCGAGGGGCCGGGTGGGCTCCACTGGCTCTGCAGGAAGAAAGGACGCGCTCGGTCGCCCAGCAACAAGCCGCGCGCCCTCCTCCGCCCCGCCCCCCCCCAGGATCCCCCGCGCCGTGGACGCCCACCTCGCGTCTCGGTCTCGGACCCCAAACCAGTTCTCACTTCTCCCAGTGGTGAAGCCGCTACTCCCAAAGAGCTGCCAGGATGGGTCGCTTTTGCCCAGCTTAACCAACTGCTTACTTAGCACTCTTGGTCTCTCTACGTTTAAATGAATAATGCTGGGCCACGAAACTTTAAAAAAAAAAAATTGGGGGGCGGCGGAGTATGTTGTTAAACATACACGCCAGCGAAGGGTGCATTTCAGGGCATATGCTTCCATGCTGTCCACTTAGGTGAGCACAACTTGTAAAGAGCATATTGAAATCAAGGGCATGAGATTCAGACTTCTGGAAAGTTCATATTAAAATCTCAGATTTAGCCATTTTTGAAATTCAGATGTGGTCCCAGATAAGAAGTAATAATTGGCATAATCTATTAAAGTTGAATATACACATACTCTATGATCCAGCAATTACACTCCCAATAGAAATGCATGCATATGTGCACCAAGAAACATGTGTGTATTCATTGCCGTTTCATTCATCATAGCTAAAACTTGAAAACAACACAAATGTCTAACAAAAGTAAAATTCATAAATTAATTGTAATATATTCATAAAATGTGATACTATACATCAAGGAAACAAACAAACTTCAGCTTTGGGGGAACAACATAGATGAATCTCTCACAAATGGAATGTTGAGCAAAGAAGCCAAGCACAGAGGGTTACATGCAGCATGTTTCCATCATATAAAGTTCAAAAATTATAGTGTTTATGGATGCATTCTCAGCTGATGTATTACAAATAAATACAAGAAAATGATAACCGTAAAGGTCCAGATAGTAGTTATTTTGGGAGAGGGGAAGGTGATGGTGAGTGGGCAGGTAGCACCAGGGGGAGTCTTAGAGTGCTAGTGATATCCTATTTTTTAACCTTCGTGATGGTTTCTTGGATTTTCTCTTTACGATAAAGAGGAAATTTTGTTTTGTTAATTTTCCCATGTAATATTTCACCATTTTTTAAAAGGGCAAAAAGAAAAAGAAAAATCAATTAGATGAAATAGTGTAGCTTTGCTCAGTACCTGGCACTTAGCAGGCCCTCACATATTATTTTATATCCCTCTACTCTCTACCAACCCCTCCAAATACTCGGGCAACTAAAACATGAGGTCAGGAAAATGCAGATAAAACCTTGTGGAGGTCATCCATAAGATTCCACATGCTGGAAGGAGGCAACATGCTTCCCAGAAGTTCAAGAGAAAAGAATGCTCTGTGCTGTACAGTTCCCTAATACTGAGCCTCTGAACAGCCCAGCTGTGGAGACTGATGTACTCAGGCATCCTCAGGCCTTCAAGAGGGAAACTGCCCCTCTAGAGACAGACAAAGCCAGGCTAGGACACCCAGCTTTGCCACTTGGACAAGGTGCTTCCCCTCTCGGGGTTTCTGCAGCCTCATCTGTAAAATGGAGAGAATAATCTTACCTGAAAGGTTTGTTACTTTACTACCTAACATAATGTGTTCAAAATGGTTGCTGAATGCTCACAAGATGAGAAGCATTCTATAGAAAAGGACCTTCCATCCCTGAGGTTTCACTGCATTCACATCACATCCCACTGCCCTGGGAGCATTCTGTGAGGGCAGTTTTACTCTAAGTATGGGAGTAGCCTCTTCAGTCCAGGAGTCAATTGCTTTTCTATGCTAATTAAAATAATAAGCAAATAGCTAAGATGCTTGTGAAGTGACTAATTGTTCATGGTACCATCCTAGATACTGCACAAAAATGAGATATAGGCCATGCTCCTAAACTGAAAAAAAATTTAATTAACATAACCTTAAAATAGGTCTATCATATGGTCAGAAAACAATTTAAATGGTAAATAAATATTGTTCATTAATATTTTGCATAATCAAAAAATACTAAGTATTCCAGTAGCCATTTCATAGGATAATACAATCCATGAGCTAGGTACTATTATTATCTTCATTTTATAGATAAGGCATCGATGTTCAAAGAGATGAAGGAGTTCACCTGAGGTCCTCTAGCTAGTAATCTTGTGCTAGGAACTTCTATTCTAGATCTAGTTTTATCAAAAATAAAGAAAGGAAGGGAGAAAGATGAAGGAGGAGAAAGATAAGTTCGTTATTAATCTAGAGGCATTTCAAATTTATTGTTGATATTAAATACCTTCATATGAAAGTGTTAATAGTTTTGGTACCAAAGAGAGGGTAATTAGACTCATAGGAGCAGCATAAAATTACTCAAGCAATCATTTAAACACTATGATTTCATGCGACTTTTTTCACACTCCAACAACCACCTACCAGTCCCCTTGTCATCAAGTTTTGAAGCCCCCTATAATTCACTGCATTGTAAGTGAAAGCAGACCCAATGTGACTTCCCAGCTTCCACACCTTCAAAGTATCACCACAGAACAAAATCCTAACACAGTTCCCCAAGAGAATTCAAGGCTCCTCACAATGAGGGCCTGCCCAAAGGCTTAAATATTGGGAAAATAAACAGTTAAAGTTATATCTACATATTATACACCAAAATAAATTCCAACTGGATGAAAGATTTTGATTTTGTGTAGATAAGACTTGTAAGCATTAAACCAAAAAAGGCAGAAACCATAAATAAAAATATTGATTTTTTTACAACATTTATGCATTTAAAATAAACAAAATTATAATGCAAATGAAAACCTGTTGAAAATTTTACATTTACAGCAGACATGGGATCAACATTTTGTAGATAAGAAATAACACTCAAATTTTCCAATTGGCTTGAGAAGGTGTGAACAGGCAGTTCCCAAAAGAAGAAATATTTTGGTCAATAGAAATATAAGAATATTCAACTCCACTAATAATCTCAGAAATATAAATTAGAACATTGGTGTGAAATTTTCACCAATCAAATCACAAAGTTAGTAATAGAGTTTGTTCACAGGAATGAGGGAACACAGTCACATAGTCACTCATAGGTTTCTGATGGCACCCTGCTAGACGTCAGGTAGCAAAATGTCTCAAAAGGCTTAAATACTTACATGTCTTTTGACCCAGAAATGTCATGTTCATAGAATTTTCCTACATAGAGGTATGAAAAAATTTAAATAATGATATTGAAACATTGTTTTACTCATTATAAGGTAGAATTTTGTCTTACATGTGACATCCTTAGTATCTAGCACAGGTAGATAGGCACAGGCACACTACCTGTGCCTGACAGAATTCTCACTGATGGTCACACCTAAAAAATGTCATTGATTTAACATTAGTCAAGACTCAGTTGTTGCCAGAACATGGGCCTGAAGAGAACTGAGCTCTAGACTTAACGTTATAGAGATGAGTAAGCCAAAGATGCTGAGGCCTTGGGGAACATACGTGAACATTTCCCATGAGCCCTTCAGTCACTGGACCTAGTTCAGTGTCTAGTTCTATTAACACAGCTCACCACTAGCAAAAGTCTTAGTCCTTGATTTATAGTAAAGGTCAGTTCACTAAAGGTCGAAAAAACTTGAATATACTGACATTCGATTTTAGCATCAATTTCTTTAAAAATCATATCAAATGCCAATCAGCAAATTAAAATGGTGAATATAAAGCAAATAAAGTCAGAATCTGTTCTCCTTCTAGACCCAGAGGCAGCCTTCCCTGCAGAAACAAGCCACAATAGAAACCCTGGAGCCTTCACAGCTGCACCCCAAGATGGTGATGGGGAAGGAGGAGAGCCTTTCGATGAGTTACAGCTTGAGGATGACACTGGAAATAACTGAATACATCATACTTCACTTCCATGAGTCCTCATTCCTCTCCTCATCAGTCAGATCCCCACAGGAAACATGGCATGCTCAAAAGAGGTTTCCTGGGAGGGGGGGAGAAGAATTGAAGTGGGATTAAAGGGAACTAACAAGAGATAAAGAGTCACCCAAGGTCTATCAACACCAGGAAGGTATTACCAACTTTGATCTGAAAAGGCAAGGGGGAAAAGGAAGTATTACCATAGCAGAGCCTGGTGAGAGCTGAAGCTGTGGAAGAGGGGCTGCCTGCTAGGGGCACAGAGAGAGGAAGTAAAGACAAAGCCACAGTGATGCAGAGAGAAAGTAGGAGGAATAAATACTCCTACTGCTCTACCCTCCTGCCCTTCATTCCTGTACCCTGTCCCCCACTGGCCAAAGTCAAAGGCAAGGAAGACTGGGTAATGTGGCTCATAGAGGTCAGCCTCCTGGGGCTGAGAACAGGGCAGAGGAGGGAGCCAGGGAGTCCAGAAGAGTCACCTACCAAAATTTGCCTGTACTGCCATTGATCCACAGAAACTAATGTGTTGAGACAGCTTACCTTGCCTTAGGGTCCTCCCTGGCATTGATTATCTTCAACCTTCTCTATGCACCCTGCTCACCCTCCCCTTCCCAACAGTGACCTAATTAACATATGTCAGGCTTCCCTCTAGATCATAAACTCTGATGTGGTTCTAACATCTAAACTTTTGGAGTTCAGGAATGGAGCCCTGGGAAGCCAACTACCACTCTCCCTGGAGTGCCTCAGAAGTCTGGCACTGGGGTTTGATCTCAGGGTGCTTAAGGCAAGATAAAAATAGCAAGCACTGAGCAGAAAGAAAAACCCTGTGAGTAAAACCACTCATTTGAGAAGAAAAGATACAAATAACACTAATAAGGTTGGTCCAAAACAGATGTACTTGGCCGAGAATTAAGGATTTATTTTTCTTGGTAGTAGTGGCTGGTGTTTAGCATTCCAGTTACCCTTTATACCTCCAAAGGGTTTGGCTTAGGTGTTCTCCAAGTATGGTAATGCTCTAGAGATTTTGAGGAGTTTGAGGTCAAAACCATTCCTTTTCTAAAGGTAGGTATGTAAGACTGTTGAATGTGCTTTGTAGCCTAAACATTGAGCTTAGAGAACCAATGCCTGGTTTATGCTTAGAAAAACTAACAGTTCTCCCAAGTAAGCTGTAAAAACAGAAGCCGCATTTAGCCAGAGATCACTGCCTGAGACTTTTGTGTACCAGACCACTTCCCCTGTACTCGCCTCCCCCAATACCAAGCCAAGGAAAATTAATAAGCTTTGAAGATGTGTTGTTTTTCTGTTCTACAGGGAAGGAATTTCTTTTTTTTGAGACAAAGTCTCACTCTGTTGCGCAGGCTAGAGTGCAATGGCATCATCAAAGCTCACAGCAACCTCAAACTCCTGGGCTCAAGGGATCCTCTTGCCTCAGTCTCCCAAGTAGCTGGGACTACAAGCATGTGCCACCACACCTGGCTAATTTTTCTATTTTTAGTAGAGACAGGGTCTCACTCTTGCTCAAGCTGGTCTCAAACACCAGAGCTCAAGTAATCTCCCGCCTGAGCCTCCCAAAGTGCTAGGATTACAGGCGTGAGCCACCATGGCCACCATGCCTGGCTGGAAATATTTTTTTTTAATCCAACTGGATTCTAATTACTGAGTGAAGAAAAATTCAAAAACTTACTACAGCCTGTACACAAAACCTTCTTAGCCCATCCAAGCCCTGTCTGAAATTCGTGGAACTTTTTTTTTTCATGAGATGCCCCTGCATCCACAGCTGCAGTACAGCCTATCCAAACTTCCTCAGTAGGAGGAGTTAATCAACTCCTGAATCTTCATTTCAGCAGACGGATCTATATCTGGAAAAACCTTTATGTGATTTGCTCTTTTCACAAACTATATTATTTGTCTTAATTAAGCTTTAGCACCCCACTAAGTTTCCTTGCACATGCATGGTAATATTTAAAGTTTTACTATTTGAAGGATACATCAGAAACCCAGCATGCTTGCTTAATTTCAGATGGACTTGAAAACCCAGTAAGAAACTTTTTTAGGGAATTTAAATCAAAAAATTTTCAAAGGCAGCAAATAAAGCTTCCTTGCTATAATAACAACTTAGGATTTACTTCTGCAAATGAGTCATAAGTGGTTCCTTCTAACTGTCTGTGAGAAGGGAAGAGGAGGGAGGAGAAAGTGCCTAGGTGAAATCAAGGGTCCTGCTTTCTCATCTCAATTCTCCCCAAGTTTAGGTGCTGAGGGCAGAGTGGCCTTTCAGAAGCTCAGACTCAGCTCCCTCTTCTTCCTCTCCCCCTCAGCTCCCTTCTTCCTCAGGGGTACCTCCTGGATCCAGGCCACAACTCCTGTTTGCCTGACATCACCATAGCTAGGGTCTTGGTGGGAGCCTCAGAGAGAGAGGCATGCTATAGGCACCCAAAATCTGCAGGTCCAAGTAGTAAACCTGGGCACAGATGACCATCTCAGGAGCCCAGGGGAGTCACAGCCAGGCTTTTGGGGTAGGATCTTCCCCCTCTCTTGGAGGAGTGGAGGGAAGGACAATTTTCCTGCTGGCCTAGGCGGGTTCTGCACAGCCTAGAGGTTCCTGACCTCTCATCTCCTGGATCCTCAAGCTTCCTTCCCCCAGAAGGTCCTTAACATAGGGCCTGATGCAGTCTCTGGGTCCCATTAGGATGATGCTTTTCCAACAGGCTCCATCCTTCTAGAAGATGGAAAGGAAGTTCCAGGCAGGGTCCTTGTAGGCCCTGTGACTCGGACTGTTGGCCACCCAGTCTCCAGGCGAGAGCTGTCTCCTTCCTCACCAACTATAGCTGGGAAGAACCACCACATCAGGGAGCCTGACTGGTGACCACAGGCAAAAGACCTATAAGGGAAGCACGGGAGGCACACTTGGATTGCAGGTCTGCATCACCTGCCACTGCATGTCCCAGCATGCAGCACCGCCCAGGCTCCTAGAATTCTGTGAAAGCTCTTTATTTAGGTTACCATTTATTGTGTATTTACTCTCCACTCAACTGGTATGAGGTGAGTATTAACATGCCCATTTTACAGTTGAGAAAATGAGTCTCAGAGAGGGCCAGTCTCTTGCAGTATCCAGATTGGAATCCAGGACTGATTCCAAACCCCATGCTCTTACACAGACACCCTACTTGTCCTTGTTGATTGTAGTGAACATGCCCTGTTGGAGTTTGTCTAATGAGAGACTGTCTCAGAGATTCTCAGTCTCAGACACCAGCAGCCTGGGGCAGCCAGCCCTGCGGGGGAGTGGGGGGGAATGTTTAGAGTGCTGAGCTGTTGGCTCGCTAAAGAGGCTTTGTCTGCGCGCTTGGAAATTGGAAAGACACCCTCCTCTCTCTCCTACTGCTGCTGTCTTTGGAGATGCTAGGAAGTGAAAAGGGGAAAGGCTTTTTACCCAAGGTTTACCATGATACACAGAACATAAAAGTAGATATTCAGCAAAAAGAAGGGAAATCTTCACAGTACCAATTCTCCAAGAGTCTTCTCTCCTGGTAGAGTTGAGCTTCCCCACCCCACCCCACCCCCCACAACCACAGCAGTGCCCTTCCTAGGTTCACACAGGTCCTCATTCCCCTGGATGGGGTCATCAGGTCTGACTCTGGAGCGCCAGCCACGCCATTCCACAACTGGCGACTTCCAGAACCCTAACATGGGGTCCAAACTCCTCACTTGGAAAAGGAGGAAACTGTGGCAGAAGCTTCTACCCGGGTTCCCCAGCAAATGTGATGTAGGTAGCACTGGGACCAAGCTCCTAACTGTGCTCCTCCCACCCCAATCCTAACTCCAGGTGGCATCTTCACACATTCTCTATTGCACTCACGTCTTCCCTCTCTCACCTCTTGGGATGGTGACCTGGTTTATTCCCATTCCAGCACCTGCAGGAGTTTTTGAAGCTCCTGCTCCAGTGTAAACTGACCTTCAACCCCAGTACTGGGCTTTATTTACTGAAACCACTTCTCTTGGAGGGGGTGGAAGGAGGGTCATGAGGAGGTCAGAGGAGACCAGAGATTCACAATGGAAGGTATTTTTGGCGGGAGGTGGCCAGTGGGGTGAGGAGAGTGAGCTCTGAGCACTGAGGCCATCTTCGAAATCATTTGAAAGAAAATAAAGCTATACCAGATCTGCTAAAACTCGAAGTCCTGAGTCTCCAAGGTGGATTGGGTGTGACCCGTGTTCTGAGCCTCTTCTCCCCCACCGCGGTAACTTGGGTCGGGTGTGTGCAGCCCAGTAAAGAGGACTTGAAAGCACAGAGGTTAGTGGCGCAGATTCCAGGTCGCGTCCAAGCCACGGCTGAGCTCCACAACAGCCCAGTGAGGAGTGAGGGCCATGGAGTACACCGATCGCGTAGGATCTGAAGGATCGCGCAGCCTGTGGGGCTTCCCGAGTGAGAGCAACCCAGAAGAGGAGGGAGAAGTGCTTCCTCTTGCAAGCACTCCCCATGCCCGCTTAGGTGGCAAATAAAACTTCAGGATGAAAAACTGACACTAGGAGTCTCCAGTTAATACCTTGCAACACTGCAAGTTCTGAGAGGGATTGGTGATCCTCTTAGAAAATCATTACATTACACGGGGAAGGTGTGTAGAATAAAACCCTTTGCATCCTAGAGACGGAGAGCCAAGGCCTGCTCAGAGGCGAGCACCTGAGAGGATCACAACTGTGACTCTGGGGGTGCACGCCCGCCCCGCCGTCACCCAGGGCCCCAGGCGCCCCCCAGCGCCGGGGCTGGAACGCAGCGCGCTCGAAGCTGCAGTGCGCGACCTCGGACTAACAGAGAGCTCTGTTGTAAGGCTTTTCCTGCTCAACGCGTGGGCTCCGTTTTATGTGTCTGCCAATTAAGAGTATTATTTAAACACGGACGTTTCCTTTGCAGCTCCGAGTGAAACATGTTGCTTGCTGAAAAATGATAGGGTTCTTTACCTTTTACTCAATATCTGCTATTGAAGGGTGCGGCTGCTGCCTTTTCACAGCAAGAAAAAGTGAAATATTTGCCTTGGGTTACACGACCGCCCTATGTGGGCAAAGCGCGAGTGCTGATTCTGCCCATGTTCAGGTACGCGGAAAGGGGAGCATTTCTGATTTGATTATGTCACCCGTAGATAAAATCAGGCATCGAGATCAGCGGTCCCAGGGCTCTGAGACCCTGTCTATTGTGCCAGAAGCATCTGTCCCATCCAGTCCTTCAATCCTCAGTCCACTGGCCCATTTAGTCCACAAAACGTTTGTTTTCCCAATGCACTGAGCTAAATCACGTCCCTTGGATTCTCTCACATGGAGATTTTGGAGGTGTTGGATACGGTTTCTAGACTAGAGAATCCTTCCCTGCCTGATTCCAGCCTGCCCAGTCTCTTGGATGGGGTAGTTAGTTGATTAATTGACTCAACTAATCTTCATAGAGAATCTACTATGTTCCAGGCTCTGCTCTGGCAGCAGGAACCATAGCAGTCCCTGCCCTCAGGAAGCTACTAGACCAGTGGGTGAGAGAAAAAAATGAAAAAGAAACAAATGGAATTTGCTGTCCATGAGTGTTAAGAACCTGGCAGGAATCTAGAGCAAGGTGTGGACCTAAGGAGGGCAGGGCTCAGTTGGTTGGGGAAGGTGTGCAAAGTTCTCACCAGGAACCCCAGAAAGCTGCTCTGGACTTGCCACCACAGGTAATGCCCAATGGTGGCTGCTGCATTTCTTCTCTCTGATCCATGGTTTTGGTAGGCAACCAAAACCACAGCATTTAGAAAGTGGCCAGAGTTCCTGCAAATCTCACTAGTATCCCACCAAAAGCAAATGCTGCCAAGGAAGCCTCTTCAGAGTGTTTCTGTTTAGAAACAAACTCACTGCAAGGTGAGCTAAGCACTAGGTTTGCTCTGGAGCCCCATAAGACACAGAAAATCAAAAAACTTCAAACAAACGCACACCACTTTTAAAACAAAACTTTTCTCTGGATGTTAGCTCTGGAATAGCTGCTGGAAGTCTCAGGAGCAGTCACCCAACAATGCCCTCCAATCGAATTTTAATTGTAAATAATGAATGTAACCTCCCTCTAGTCGTGCCAGTAAATTAGTCTTTTTTATCAGTAGAAAGCACAATTTCAAAATTACGGGGGAAATCAGGAAGCTAATACAATGAAAAACTACTGTCTAGAATGTATTTTTACAGTTTATTTTCTTTCCAAGTGTAGTATATGATTTATACGATTGTTACTAAAGCATCTGTCAAATAGAACTATGAAAATTTGAGGGTAATCACATTTGAATAGCCAAAGTTAAACCACTAGGGACAACTGAGGGACTGTGGGAAAGCTCTTGGGTGTCTGGGGAGGGCGGCGGGGGGGGCAGGGGGCGGGTTGCCGGTGGATCTGAGGGTCTGTCTGGTTGGCCCTGACAGAGAAGCTAAACGCTGGTCGACTGTTCTAGAAGGATTTAGGTTTAAGCTGCCAGCTTCCGGGCAAGAGATGAAATTCGTTGACTTTTCCAAGCCCTCAGCTGCAATCACTGCTCCCCATTAGCTCCGGCTTCTGCATGCGGGGAGGAGTTGAGGTCCTGACCTACAGTCGCCCAGGCTTCCCGCCTCCCAACTTTTGCACACTGCAGCCGCAAGTGGAGAAATTCTGGGATCCCCAAGCTCCCCACCCAGTCTGTGGCACACAGTAGGACCTCAGCCGCTCTGGTCCCCGTCTCTAACTGAGAACTGTGTGTGAAGCATGTATTTCCATTCCCTCCCCTAAGTCTCCAACCCTAGGGGCTTTTAAAGAGAGGGGGAAAGCCAGAGGATAGTGTGAGCATCACGGAGTGGAGCCCGCTTTCCCCAGGAGGTGGACCGCTGGGGCCGAGCACGTTCTCCAGCTGGCGCTGACCGATGTGAATAAAGCATTTGGTAACGGGGGGGGGGGGGGGCACAAAGCTGCCAGTAGATGCGCTACCGCCTTGGTGGCCCAGGTGCGGGCTGGGGCGCCGTATCAGCTCCCGGGGCCTCGAGAGGGAAGTTCCCTCCAGCGGTGACTGATGGGGCACTTCTTCCTTCCAAGGCTGTTGATTGCCCAGGAGGACAAGCCTCCCTTCCCAACCTTTCTCATTTGAATACATGAAAATGCGAGTTGATTTTGGCAACACGAGGTTCTCTCACGGCCAGAGAGACGGTTTTGTCGCCTGCGGGCGAGGCTGGGTGGGGAGCAGCTCCGGCTCTGACATCCGGCTGCCGTAGAGCCAAGTCCGCGCCCGGGGCTGCTCAGAAACCCGGCGGCGGCTTAGGGAGCAGTAGGGGAAAAGACAAACAGTGGCTGTTTTTGTTTGCTTGCTTCAATAAAATAAGCGAAGGTCCTGGGTATGTATATGTGTTGGTTACACACACACACAGACACACACACACGAGTCAGGGATGGGCCAGGAAAAGTAGAGGCCGGTCAGGTGGTCCCAGGACCCCTACCTACCAGGGGTCAGATGCCTTGTGAGTTGGGAATTAAGTCCTTAATGACTTTAATTCTCAGCCAGGTCACTGATTTAATGATGGAAGGGAGAGAGGAAGGTATAAGGAAAGAAAAATGAACAGAAAAAGGCAGCGTAGGAACAGGAGCTCGAACGCTGGCCGAGCCCCCCATGCTTCTCCTCTCTCAGCTCCTGCGCCTCAGTCCGGTCCCGGCAGCGGAGGGCCCCGCAGGCCTGGCCGCCGCGCCTCCTACGGTTGTGGGCGGGATGCTGAGGGCCGGCGCTGGGGCCGTCCTCTCGCCGCGCCCAGGCCTCGTCCCAGCCCGGCGCACACCTCCAGCTGAGAAGGCCAGGCACGCGCAAGTGTGAACAGTCGCTTCCAGCGTTCCTTACTCCTAAGCTGAGTCAATCGGCTTTGAACTGCGTTAAAACTAAAATGAATCTTAGTTTCGTTGCGCACGACGACTCTCCCCCGCAGGAAGGAGGACTTAAGCTCCTTATCTGGGCGGAGGCTGGGGGCCTGCGGTCGAGCTCGGACCACCCCACACCGAGCCTGGCTGGACCCATGGCGGCCGTGACTGACAACAGCCCCGTCGGGGAAAGAGGGTCGGCAAGAAAAGGGGCAGTCTAGAGAGCCAGAGAGAGAAGCCCTCGAGAGACTCCAGTGGGCACCGCGGAGTCCCGCCACCCCGGGCCCTGCTCTCGGCCCACCCTGCGGTCCAGCTAAACTGGAAGGATCTCGTCGCCGCGAGAGGTCACCGGCTGGGCCCAAGGCGAGCCCGTGGCCTTTCCTTTCGCAGTCACACTGAGTCTCCCTCCACGGTGAATATATGCGAAGGGACTCCCAGCCAGGTCATGCTGGGACGGGTAAGCTGAAGCAGCTTGGTCAGTGGACCGTGTGCCGCCTCTCCTACAGCCGCACTGCACGGAGAGCGGGCCCCACGGGTGTCGCAGGCGCAGCTTCCGGGAAGGGCGGAGCTGCTTCCTCCTCTCAAGGCCACCTGGAGTACTCACGCACCCTACCGTCCCGACCGCAGCGGCTTCCTCCACTTGAGAAGCCCGCCCTCCCTGCTACCTGAGCCGCCCCAGGCCGCCACAGACCGGTCCTCACCCGAACTAGTTGGGCCCGGGACTCCCCAGGAGTCGACACG
The DNA here is from genome assembly GCA_008086735.1 of Cheirogaleus medius. NCBI lineage: Eukaryota > Metazoa > Chordata > Mammalia > Primates > Cheirogaleidae > Cheirogaleus > Cheirogaleus medius. The sequence goes on from VBSM01002121.1 coordinate 25,345,847, forward strand.
TGGTTGTCCTCGTGGCTCCCCTGGCCCAGTCCACCTAGCCTCCCCGGAGCTGAAGACAGGTCTGGTTCCCCCTAACGAGCAGCAGTCTTTGCAAAGCAGTTTTGCAATAGTGTATGGGCCTATTTGGGAAAAGAGGTTGAAAATGAGTAAGTTACCTGGCTGCTGACAGACCAGCAACTCTGAGACAGCTGCATTAATTTATGTATGTCTGTGCGCATGTATGTACGTATTTTCCAAGTCAAAGACCCGACATAGCTCTGCTGATTCGCTTTTAAACCTCGAGGAAAATGACTGACTGGCATCTTGGATGCACTAGAACTTCACTTCCAGAATTTGTTAGGTGTCTTAGAATGATGCCACTAAGATGGAGAGAGGCTGGGAGCTAACCGAACTGCCATCTCTCCTTCATCCAAGCCTCAGGCTCTATAAACCGAAATCCCTGGCTGCGGGATGCGTGCGGGGGGTCAATCCAGTCTCGCCTGGCGGTGCTCCCTGCAGAGCCTGCGGAAGAAGTCAGCGTTCCCTCTCCACGACAGGAGGCGCTGTGTTCGTGGGAATCCCCTGGGCCCCAGACCCAGGAACCTCCAAGCTGGATCAAGGATGTGAAGCTGGTAGAGTTCACTTTGCACCACCGGTCTGGGTTTTTTGAAGAAGCCTGGAAGAAATTTCGCTTTGTCCATCAGGCTATGAACACTGAACTTTATTTTTTTTTAAGATGAGACCTAATAGATTTGGGAAATGTGTTGAAAGAATAATATTTGATATTTTCATTGACCCCCCCCCCTTTAAAGTGACAGCGTTTTTTCCCTTAAAAAGCACTGGCTTCTTGTGCACCATAAAAGCCATTACTAAGTTGTTAACCATCCATAGAAAATACCCTAGTCTTGCTCCACGTTGTTGAAGAGCCAAGAGGGCGTTGGAGAGTCACCTCGGGAAGGAACAAGGAAGCTCACAAGCACTGAAAGTCCCCCATCAGGCCGAGGAAGCTAAGCATCCGTGTACTTGACAAATGGAACTCAAGTCCTGCTGCTGATGGGAACTTTGCACAAAAGAATTAGTTTCTGACTCACATTCGCAGATACATTTACACAAACTGATAGAATGACTGGCAATCACAAGAAAAGGCTGTGTTGGGGAGGGTTCCTGCTTTGTTGAGTTCCAGGTGGATTTAATTTTGTTCTCATTCCTTTCCTTACAATGTGATGCCCCCCCTTTTTAAAGGGAATTGTAATCCAATGCTTTTATCTTTTTTATTTCCTTAACTGCACATCTTCACCCTCTCTACTCCCTGCTGATTTAAGAGATTTGTTTAGTTCAAGGATTTAACATGATTCTATTGCCAGATTTCAAGGAAGAGAGATTTAAAAGGACAAAGCAGAGGGGGGAAAATAAGGTATCTGTTTGAAAGACAAGTTAAAACACATCTCTTAAAATGAGATTAATAACATTTTTTTAAAAAACTTTAAAAAACAAGAATATTTTGCAGATTCTTAGCAACTTGAGGAAGATTTTCGTTTTACTGCTACTTAAGGAAACCTAGTGGTTATACAGGCGGTACAACATACATGGTCACCCACACACTCAGAAACACATGGTCACATTCACTCAGAAACACAGTCACACATGCTCAGAAACACACGCACCATCTCCTAACCTATCACCAACTCAGTGCCTATCACCCAGCTATTTCAGTTGGTCTGTCTCCCCGGGACATGTGGGCAGTCTGAGACCCAGAGTCTCATGGGAGTCAAGAGGCTTTGCGTGGGGGAGAATTTCCCAGCGGCGTCCAGGACCGATTAGGAACCGAGGAAGCCCCATAGATCCTAGCACGGCCTCTTCACGTCAGAGACCCAACCAGGCACCAATGCTTGTGCCTGGCACCTCTTCAGCAGTGCAGATGCATTCCCGAGCCAGGCCTTTGCTCTCCCAGCTAACGCGCGTGTTTAGGGAGATGCCCCTCCCCCTGACCTTTCCCTATCAGAAACCAGACGGTCGCCTCCAGCCCAGTCCCCGAGGCTGCTGAAGGGGGGCGGGAGGAGGAGCCCGGCAGAGGGAGGACGCCCGACTTGGGTCCTGCCCTATCACACAGACATCTGCTCTCAGTTTCTTCCTCTTTATGATCGCTACAGATGACAAGGGGAGTGGAGCGGACTGAAGCGGAAAAAAAAAAAA
>VBSM01002121.1:25348118-25383158 GCA_008086735.1 Cheirogaleus medius
GGCTGGGGTGGCGTTGGGCCCGCGCGGGCGCTCGGGTGACTGCTGCTCGGCCCCCCTCCCCCCGCCCCGCGCCGCGCGGCCGCCCGTCGCTTCGCACAGGGCTGGATGGTTGCATCGGGCAGGGTGGCTCCAGGATGTTAGGGACTGTGAAGATGGAAGGGCACGAGAGCAGCGACTGGAACAGCTACTACGCGGACACGCAGGAGGTGAGAGGCGGGCAGCCGGCGGGGCGCTCCCGGAGCCCGTGCCAGGGGAGGCCAGGGAGAGGTGGGCGACGAGCAGGGCGGGCGGGGCGGGCTGGGGGCGCCTCGCGGTGCCACGGCTGCCCACCTGCCGGTGTGGCCCCGGCCTTGGCCGGGCCTCCGAGCCGAACCCACTGCCCTTCTCTTCCCCGACTCTCGCAGCCGGGGAGAGAGTTTTAGAAAACTCCGGGCTTTGGAAACACCCGCTCTGGGAAGCACTTGCCTCTTCCCTGCCGAGCGCGGGAGCCGGAGCCTGGCCCGGGGTTCGGCGGGTTGGCGGGCGCCGGCTTGAGTTGGAAGCAACTCTGAGAAAGCCAGAGCACTCCTGCAGTGTGGCCTCTTCGTTCCGCCGTTTAATGCGCAGACGTCTTCTGATGAAAGCGCTCTGCCGCTAAGTTGAGTGTCTTAATAATGAAACGATTCCTAAATTTTATAAAACTTGTTCTTCAAAAGCCCTGTTTGGGGAAAAGTGTGCTCATTTGTCTCTAGAACCGCTGGGTGGCGCTGGTGCGACCAGAATCTTCTCCCAGAACTTGGGGCCGAGAACCTGTTTCTCTCCATTGTCCCCTTGGTTCATAGGGTTTGTTTTACAATGTGCACAAAAGGATTACAAGGAAAACCAGGTACAGACAGGACTACCCCCTATTAAAAGTATTTTTCTGGAAACAGCTGGCGATTACCCCCCAAAAGTTTAATTACTATTATTGAAAACGCTTATTGAAACTGCTTTGAGTAATGTTGGGAAGAGGAAAATAAAATAAACCCCAAAGTAAAAAATACTTGAAGACATACACAGAAAAGCTATAGAATCGGGAAATATTTTTATGGTAACTAATTTATTTATATTTATATATTCACAAATTTACCTCTGAGTTTATTTGCATATGATGGCTCACAGGGTGTTCCTATTTAAATCTATTTGTTCACCTCTTATGTTTTCAAATGAAATTATATTTGCTGATGGAAATAAATTAAGGACATAATGATTTTTATTAAATTATCAGAAAAGTAGTTTTAACATATTTGAGCTCTGTACTTTTAAAATACTGTACCTAATGCATTCTCAAATTGCTGTTGATAAAGGTTTTCACTTGGTGGTTTTAAAAGGAACTCAGAACTCTTCCAGAGGTTTAATTCTGACGCAGTCATCTGGAGGCACCAGTCAATTAAGACCCCTAACTAAAGAGCTTTCTTACATGTTAAAGCTGAGAGTAAGTAGAATAGCATCAAGAGAAAATAAGTAAGAGTTCAATTTTGGAATTTTAAATTATTCTAAACTACTCACGTAGTTTCAAAGGCCAGGCTTTGAAATGATCAACAATAACACATCAGTATGTGAAAAAAAAATAGATTATTAGTTCAATGAATTGTTACCAAAATTTTCAAACGTTAAGGGACTGTAAATCGGTAACAGAATTAATGCACGTTTTTGAGTGACTTGCAGAGATGTACATGTAAAGTCACGCTAAAGTTAAATGTATGTAGCACATTGATACAATTATGAACCCCTCTTCTGTGATAGATCTATTTTTAGTTTTGTTTTTCCCAAACTTATTTACCTTATTAGTTTGCTTCCCTTCAATATTACAGTTTCTACAAGTAGGTGAAAAACACTTCTTTTAAATATAATAAACAACAAAAACTCATCATTTGTCAAAAACGTGTAAGACAATAAAGCCAGTTGCTGGGAAATGAATGTTCTGGGGTCCTATGGCCATAGATGATTTGTTCTATCAGGGAGAGTTTCATTAACAGCCACCTAGCACAACTGAGACCGTTGTGTGGTCAGCTGGGCCTGGCAGCCTCTGTGGAGGCGGACTCCGGCCGGTGCCGAGTGGTCTGCTCAGCCGGCCTGTGCTGCGGAACCCACTGCACCCTTAGTGGTGATGTGAATAAGCAGAGAGGGTCAAAGATTAGTTCTATTTTCAGAGTTTTAAAGACGATTTGCCCCCAAAGGGCGCTTTGCCCAGGCTGGTTGGGGTGGAGACTTGGGATACCACCTGGCGTGGATGGAGGAGGCGATGAAGGGGACCTGGAAGTCAGCCCCTGTGCCTGGCGTGTAAGGCGATTACACATCTTCCCGGGGACATGTTTTCTGTGAGCGCTCATCTTTCATGCCTGCCGAGCTAGGATTTTCCCCCTGCCGTGCAAGACATCTTTGCTTGGTCTGGGGAAGGCGCCTAACAGTTTGCCCCGGGTGGGGGTGTCCCGTGCTTTGCAGAAATGCTCTCCGCTTGCCCCGGGGTTCGCCCCCGGCCCGCCGCCCTCCTGCGCCCACCACTAACCCCGCCCTTCGGGGCCTCTTCTCTCGCTGTCTCTGCTCCAGGCCTACTCCTCCGTCCCAGTCAGCAACATGAACTCGGGCCTGGGCTCCATGAACTCCATGAACACCTACATGACTATGAACACCATGACCACGAGCGGCAACATGACTCCTGCTTCCTTCAACATGTCCTACGCCAACCCGGGCCTGGGGGCCGGCCTGAGTCCCGGCGCCGTGGCTGGCATGCCAGGGGGCTCTGCGGGTGCCATGAACAGCATGACGGCGGCGGGTGTGACAGCCATGGGGACGGCGCTGAGCCCGGGCGGCATGGGCGCCATGGGCGCACAGCCGGCGGCCTCCATGAACGGCCTGGGCCCCTACGCGGCCGCCATGAACCCGTGCATGAGCCCCATGGCGTACGCGCCGTCCAACCTGGGCCGCAGCCGCGCGGGCGGCGGTGGCGACGCCAAGACGTTCAAGCGCAGCTACCCGCACGCCAAGCCGCCCTACTCGTACATCTCGCTCATCACCATGGCCATCCAGCAGGCGCCCAGCAAGATGCTCACGCTGAGCGAGATCTACCAGTGGATCATGGACCTCTTCCCCTATTACCGGCAGAACCAGCAGCGTTGGCAAAACTCCATCCGCCACTCGCTCTCCTTCAATGACTGCTTCGTCAAGGTGGCGCGCTCCCCGGACAAGCCAGGCAAGGGCTCCTACTGGACGCTGCACCCGGACTCCGGCAACATGTTCGAGAACGGCTGCTACCTGCGCCGCCAGAAGCGCTTCAAGTGCGAGAAGCAGCCGGGGGCTGGCGGCGGCGGCGGGGGTGGGAGCGGGGGCGGCGGGGCCAAGGGCGGCCCTGAGAGCCGCAAGGACCCCTCGGGCGCCGCCAACCCCAGCGCCGACTCGCCTCTTCATCGGGGCGTGCACGGTAAGGCGGGCCAGCTAGAGGGCGCGCCGGCCCCCGGGCCCGCCGCCAGCCCCCAGACTCTGGACCACAGTGGGGCTACGGCGACAGGGGGCGCCTCGGAGTTGAAGACTCCAGCCTCCTCGTCTGCGCCCCCCATAAGCTCCGGGCCCGGGGCACTGGCATCGGTGCCCCCCTCTCACCCGGCACATGGCCTGGCACCCCACGAGTCCCAGCTGCACCTGAAAGGGGATCCCCACTACTCCTTCAACCACCCCTTCTCTATCAACAACCTCATGTCCTCCTCGGAGCAGCAGCACAAGCTGGACTTCAAGGCATACGAGCAGGCACTGCAGTACTCGCCGTACGGCGCCACGTTGCCTGCCAGCTTGCCTCTCGGCAGCGCCTCGGTGGCCACCAGGAGCCCCATCGAGCCCTCTGCCCTGGAGCCGGCCTACTACCAAGGTGTGTATTCCAGACCCGTCCTAAACACTTCCTAGCTCCTGGGACTAGGGGTTTGTCTGGCATGGCCATGCTGGTAGCAGGAGAGAAAAAAATCAACAGCAAACAAAACCACATATATCAAACCAATAACAGCATAATAAAATCCTAACACCTCTTTTTATTTTGTTTTTCGTGCACAATCTTTCCCCCAGTGCAAAGGACTGTTACTTTATTATATTCAAAACTCGTTGTGTATTATTACAAAGACAACCAACCCCAAACCAACATTTTTTTTCCTGTGAAGTTTAATGAACCACAAGTGTATATATAAAATCCTCCTCCTTCCTTGCCACCCTCCCTTTCCTTCCTCTTTTCCCTCCAGACAACATTCTAGTCTGTGCAGGTTTTATTTAACAAAAAAAGAAAAAAAAAAGAAGACGGTCAAGTTTGTAAAATATTTGTTTGTGCTTTTTTCCCTCCTTACCTGATGTACCCCCACAAGTTTACAGGTCTTTGGCAATACTCTTACCCATAAGAACTGAAATGGTGAAGAAACAAGTAGACATTGGGCTCTTAAAAGTATTGAAAGACAATACTGTTGTTATGCAGCAAGACATAAATAGACTATAAACATCAGAGCCATTTGTTTTTCAGTTTACATTTCTGATACATTCAAATAGATGTCTTTAAATGAAATACATATATGTACAATTATGCACATGCTCAGATATGTAGACATCCTCCATATATTTACATAACATATAGAGGTAATAGATAGGTGATATACATGCTACATTTTCAAGAGTTGCCTGACCAAGAAGTTACAAGGACCCCAAGCCCCTTGTCCTCTTCATCCACATATGGACCTGGGAATCAATTCCTCAGGAATTGCCCTCCTCAAGAACTCTGCTCCTTGCTTTGCAGAGTGCCATGGTCATGTCATTCTGAGGTCACATAACATGTATAAAATTAGCTTCTATGTGTGTATGCCATTTAAAGAATATTTTTTTCCAGGAAAAAAGGGAATATTACAATGTTGGAGGAGAGAGAAGTTATAGGGAGCTGTATTTCAAAATTTGGTCCAAGATTCTAAAATCCTATTGATTGTGGCCATTTTAATTATTGCCATCGTGTGCTTGTTTCATCCAGTGTTAATGCACTTTCCACAGTTGGACATGGTATTAGTATAGCCAGACGGGTTTCATTATTCCTCTTTGCTTTTTCAATGTTAATTTATTGCATGGTTTATTCTTTTTCTTTACAGCTGAAATTGCTTTAAATGATGGTTAAAATTACAAATTAAAATGTTAATTTTTATCATGTGATTGTAATTAAAATATTTTGATTTAAATAACAAAAATAATACCAGATTTTAAGCGTTGGAAAATGTTCTTGATTATTTGCAGTTAAGGAGTTTAAATAAATCAAATGTTAACAAAAAAGGATTTCTGTTATTTTCCTTCACTTAAATCCAAAATGGATATTCTGACTATGACATTTTTCAAATTTTGAAAATGAATATAAATGACAAAAAGGAAAATAATCAAAAACAATTGTTTTGTCTATGATTTGAATGAACATGTAGCTAGTAAAAGCAGTGAAAGAAACTGAATGAAAATGGGTAGATAAATTGATTTAATATTTCAAGAATTGAGATTTTAAAGATTCTATATTCCCAGTAATATTTACTTCATTTTTTAAATATAGGCTTAAGCCTTCCATGTTTCCTTTGAGTCTTTCCATCCACTACGAAATCAAATGTTAATTTACCTTTCCCCGTTCTCCAACGTATCATTTTTCCTTTACCTGAGAAGTATTTGAGTGAGAATAAAATACCATCTGTGGCTGATAAAATTGTCTACGGCAGAGATGCCCGAGCCCTCTTCTCATTAAAAGAGAAACAAAACTTAGCCATCGTAGTAGCTTTGAAGGCGTGGGAGGAGGGGAGTTAATTTACTCCTGCAAAGGAAACTTGTACCACCAGGACATTTCAGAGTAGCTGCTATTTTGTATTTTGTGAAGATATTTTTTAAAATATTGTTTCTAAAAATATTGTTCCTAAGAGCTTAAAACTGATTATTTGTTTGCCTTCTAAGAAGCTTTCAAATGCAACTTCACACCCCATAAGTTGCTTGGGATCACAAAATCATTAATCTCCTTTGATAGTAGCCTCACTTTCCAGTCCACCTATTTCTTTGTAAGTCTTGTTCGGATTGACATCAACAATAACAACACCAGCCCAAGCAGAGGCTGGACTGCCTGATCCCTTGTGTATGAACTCCATCCTCACCAGGGCTTGAACTTGGGCAGCCTTTACTTTGATCGCCCCACTCCACACAGCAGACAAGATAAAAAGAGCTGTGTGAGTCGCTTAATTATCGCGTAATTGCCTCCCCAGATGAGAGAAGGGTTCCATGTAGCACTTGAGAAAAATCCAGAAATCTCAACCCACCTCCCTCGCTCACTTCAGCTAATGAAAGAAGGGGAGGGAAATTACTGGTTTGAGTAATTTCGAAACCTAATTTGGAGGCCTAGGAAGGACGTTAAAATCCCAAAGAGACGAAAAAGCTTTCAATCCCAACAGTAATTCATATTTATATAGGGTAAACAAATGTGGTTGGCAAATTCGAATTCCAAATATAATATAAAGGCGTGAACTTAGGCCTCGGAATTTTACCCGGCCCCACTGAATCTAAGGCCTCTAACTTTTGTGCTGTCCCTTCCCTTTCTCCTCTTTAACATATCAGTAATATCAGTGTCTTGTCCTGGGCTTCAGTCTTACACTCTTACTTGTGGGAGACTTTTTGTGGTTATGCAGGGCTGGGGGGCCGAGGAGCTACTTTGGAGACCTGCCTCGGAAGCTTAGAACTGCGGGTCGCGGGGAGCGGGTTTTGCCTTGGCGCCCAGCTCCTGCCTCGTGGGCTTCTCGCAGGCCCAGCTCCTGCCTCGTGGGCTTCTCGCGGTTCCCAGGCCGCGCACGCTGCCACCTCCGGGCGATGCGATCTGCGAACCGCGCGTTAAGACGCCCAGGGCTGCTGGTTGCCGAGGAAGGCGGACAGAGCCGGACCGCAAGCATCTGGAGGTGACAAGTGCAGTTAGTTCTTCATTGTTTGAGCATTTTCCCCTCCCAGCGAATAAATCTTCTGTTGAGCCTGAGACCTAAAAGTCAACAAAGAAGGCCAGCCGCCTCGTTACGGCTGCTACGGCCCCAGCGGTCGCAGTTGCCGCGGCTGCTCCCGCTGCGTAATCCCTTCCTCGGAAACCCGGACACACAAACGCCGGAGCGCCCGGGGCTGGGGCGCCGCGCCCCTGGGCCAGGAGGAAAACATCTGTGGTTCCGAGGGAGTGCGGGGACCCTTCCCGAGCGCGCTGCCTTCCTGCAGCCCCCGCCCTCTCCCCCCTTTTGTCTCGGTGTTTCCATAGTCCTTCACCTCCGATGCTCCAGAAGAGAAGGCCAGGAAAGGGGGTGCAGGCCGCTCAGTCGCGGTCCCCCGGCTCCCTTTACTTAGGAATTTCGCCCGAAGTGGGGGAGGGGTCTTCCGAAGAGGGGCGGGAGGGAGCGAAGAGGGGAAAACCTTCCAACTGATCCAAGTGCAAAGCTCCGGAGGCCCTCCGACCCACTGACTACTCCAGCGAGCAAACTCTTAGAAAAAGAAAAACAAAAATGTCTGGGGAGTGAGTATAGTGCAGGGGAGGAGACCTTCAATTGTTACTTTCACCTTGCGTCTAGAAATAACAGGTCTGAAACATTATTAACATGATAAAAAGAGGAGACACCAAAGATAGAGAAGAAGAAAAGCTCACCAGTTCCAATTCGGCAGAAACAACCCAGAAGTGTTAGCAAGTAAAAGGCAGCTCGCTCCGTCTTCTACATGATGGCTAATACAGTGTTTAAATCAAAGACAAAATTTAATTTCCTTTGTCCAGTCATGACCTCCCTCATAGCAGAATAAACTGGTGAGAATTATTATGGGAGGAGGGATTAAAACAAACAAAATCCTGTTAAAGTTCTTAACTTCTTTTTTCATCTTCTGAAGGCTGTTTACCTGACTGATTTCACTGATAGTATAGAAAACATTTTTCTCAGAAGTCTAAGAGATTTGAATAAGCAATAACAAAATAATTCCTAGAGTGATAAAAAAAATTTTAAACCTTGTTGTTTTGGCATATTAAAAATTGGTCCCAATTCTACAAAAATGCTTATTAAATTTCTTTTCAAAAAACTGCCAGGATCAATACAAATTCCTTTCAATGCTGGCCAAAGTAGGAGACCTGTAGCCCAAATTAATTAACCTTTCCTCAAGATCAATTCGTTTTCTGTTGATTTAGCAGTAATATTGTAGAACATTTAGCTATAATGTATTTTAATGTGATACCTCAATATGTCAAGGAGAAAAAAACTCGTTGAAAAATAAAATTGTTTAAATTATTTAATAGATATTTAATACACTTGTAAAAGGTATTTTGCCTTCAAAAATTAAATGTTAAGTGTTTATTTGAATTGTAGTAAAATGTGTTTTGCAAATAAATGGAGTTAAATAATGCCTAATTACTTCAAGATAATTATGTGTGAAAGGTGATTATTTTTAAGCTACATTGAGCTAAATAGGTAATCAAATTATGCTGAAATTTAAAAATAAAATTTTCCCAAACAAATAATCATTAGCATCAATAGATATTCATGATACTAAGAGTGTAAGAAAATGAAACAACCTGAAAGATTTTACAAACTTCCCGTTTAGAAACAGAATCCATTTTGGGAGATAAAAGGTTTTATCACATAGCCATTTATGCAAATTTTATTTTCTACTCATGATGTTGTTCACTGTATCCAAATAACACTTAACAACAGATTATTTTAAATCTGTATTTTTCTTCCAAATAGTTAAGTCTGAGGGCACAATGGTTCCATGGGTTTTTCTCTTTTTAGCTCCCAGCCCAGCTTGCTTCATTGAACTTTGGCCAGCCTGGACTGCAGCTCTCACTCCCCCCCCCCCAGCCGTCGTTTTAGCAAGCAATGTGTGGCTGGAAAATAGCCATGCAGGCAGTTCAATTTTAACTTGTAAAATGCATGCATTTTCCTATTATAAACATTTTTAAACACCTGACAAAGGGGAAATCCTCACTTGCTACCTTTCTTTTTCTAACTTCCTCATTTCTCCAATTATGTTAGCTGTGACTACACAGTGTAAGAGCAAAGAACACAGTGATCGTGAGCTTCCCCCACCTTGCAGCCCCAGGAAGTGAGGAGCCTCCTTTCTTCTAGATGACACCTCATGACATTTTGGGGTTCTCTTAATTCTAGTCATCTCAGAGTACAGATGCAAGATATTCTCCCTAAAAATCCAGGAAGGAAACGGTTTAACTGGAATCATGATGGAGGACTTCAAATCCAGGTGAGATGCTGGTCAAGGCACTGGTGAAATTAAGTTCAGAACCCGGCCAGTGACACCAAGGGAAGCCTGATTCAGACGTTCCAGTGTGAGGTTGCTTTGGGTTGACTTTCTACTTCTCTAAACTCTTCAAGATTACACATCAGGGTTTTGTGGGGTTTTTTCCTGAAACCAAGAAAAACAACCTGGAAATCCACCCCACCCCCCCCAAAAAAGAAAGGATTGCCTGGAAATAGGGAACAATTAATTAAACTGGAAATCTTCTTAGTTTCTCCTCCTTCCCCCTATGAAAGTTGTTACTCCTTTGCTTGTCTATTCATGTCTTGGGCCAGTATTTTTTGTTTCTCTCCCTTACAGAAAGGAGTTATTTTAAAACACAATTTGATGAGAAAAATGTAAGGGGCTTTACAGTGGTTTGTTTCATTTATATATTTAATTTTAAGGGTCCATTATGCTCGAGGGAGGAGATAGGCGCCCGCCCAGTGCAGTGATCTTGGAGAGCTGATTTTCTTTGCATGACTCAGGTGACTGGGGCATTTTTGGAACGTTCCCTTAGCTCTGGGTACCACCTGGGAGGCTTGTGCTTTACTTCTGCAGCTCCGCTATAAACGTCCAGCCCAGCAGCCGCTCAACCCCAAGCTCCAACTCCCGCCGCATCCTCCACTGCTTTTGCTAGGTGGAGGCCGATTCACTAGCTCAAACTGCAATGAGCCGTGTTGTGACGCAGGGCATCGTCCAGGTTTCCTCGCCTCTCCCTGGAGTCACACTGCCTTCTGCTGACACGCGCTTCCTTTGTGTTATGCCTGGCTAATATATTAATGGGGCGGATAACCCGGATCCTTCGAGGAGGGGAGGAGGGGGTTGGAGATGGGGAGGGCGGAGAAGGGAACCGAACAGCTCTGGTTGCTGACCCTTGGGCCAAGGAGCTCAGAGGCTGCCCGGGGATGGGGGAGCGAATCGAGGTGGGGCAAGTTCACAATGGGGGCACTGAAAGTTAATTTAAATGCCTGCAACAAGTTTTAGAAAAGGTGACCTGATGCTAATGCGCTGTCGTGTGCTCAGAACTGCGCGGCCAGACGCCGCGGAAGCTCGAGAAACTGTCCCTCTGGCGGAGCGGCCGCGCGCCTGCTGCTGTCTCCGCCTCCCCCCACCCACCCCGGCCCTGAGCTCCGCCGCGCTGAGCCGGTGCGAGTCGCAGGTGAAAATTCCTAGCTCTGAGTCCTACGAACGCGCCTCTTCGAGGTGTACACCCTCGCAAACTCATCAAGTTCTAGCCAAGCCAGCCACTTTAGATGCTGGGTCCCAGTGGTTAAAAATAAAGACTTCAACCAGCCTGGCCCATTGCCTTCAGGAGAGCCCGGCTTCCCCACCGCACCTCAGCCCACCCCGATGGGCAGTCTGGCCCCCCAGCCAGAGGTTTTAACCCGACCAGCCATAGATGGAACCCTTGCGCTCTGCCATGAGGTGGGCGCGAGGAACGGCGATGCCCGGCCCGAGGCCTGAGGCCCGGGGTCGCCGCCGCTGGGTGCGGACCTTGTCTGCCGTCCCGGCGCCCTCCCCGCCCGCCTGCGGCCTCGCCCGCCAGACCGTGCCCGGGCGTCCGCAGACATACGCTGCCCGCAGGCCGCGCGGCCCGACGTGGTGCTCATTGCTGAGGCGGTTCTCAGCTCATCAAAAGCCCAGGCTTTCTTCAGCCGTATGGGCCGCGAGGTGAACAACAATGCTCGGGCCCCTTCACTTCAAAAGCTGTGATCAGGGGAAAGGCTCCCCCAGAGAATTTTTTTTCTCCTCAGCCTTTCATTCCTGGTTTGAAAAAAAAAGGCATCAGCAACTCCAAGGCCCGGGCGAGCCTAATGCTCTTTGATGGGGATTGAATTCATTATCTCCAATAACACAATTGTGCTTGGCCAACGAAAAGAGCAAAGCAAGGCTCCATTCCGCCCGAGGGGCTCGGCGGGGCGGGGCGGACGGGCGAGAAGCGCTCCTGGGGACCCGCACCGAGGCAGAGTCCCGGCCCGCCCCGCGGGCTGCGGCGCCCCCTGGGCGCGGGGGGCGCGGGCCCGTCCGGAGGCTGCAGGACCAGTGGCGCCGCCCGCGGAGCAGAGGCCGCGCGGGGAGGGGCGGGGCGGCTTTCTGGTTTGACTTATTTTTCGTTTCTCGCTTTGAAACTATCCCCCGAGGGCGGCCCCTGCAGACTGGGTGTTTGCTCTCCTCCCTCCCTGCCTCCAGCTGCGATGCAGTCCCTGGCGCCCGGGGCGCGCTGGGCAGGAGGGCCCCGGTTGAGCACTCCAGGCTCTCAACGTCCCGGCCGCGCCGCCCAATCCTGGTGCCCTGGGCTTGAAGCCAGCTTTACTCTGAACCTAGCACGGATAAACCGGGCCCCCTCAGTTCAGGCTCCCCCCATTCGCTTCCACGCCAGCCGTAGAGGAAAGGCGCCCCAAGAGCCTGAGCCGGGACTGCGGGACACCACGTCCGGCCCCTTGGTACTGGGGTCCGGGCGCCAGGCCTGATGCCCCGTCCAGCCCGCTCCGGGACCCGTCACGAATGCCTCCTCCCGGGTTCCACCGCCATCCCTGCCCTTTCAGCCACCTCTAGCCCCTGCTTCTCTGCTCTCCTGAATGTATGGAGGTGAAAATAGACTAAGACTTTGCGTCCTTTGACCTCGGGGTGTGTGGGGGGGGGGAGGGAGAGAGGAGAGAAGGGGAGAGAGAGAGAGAGATTGATTTTGAATCCCTAAGAATCATGATCAAAGAAGACTTCTCTATATAGCTTTGTAGCCAAAATACCAGTTTAAGTCATTACTGAATATGCTTCCTACACAGCCCTACTTTCCTCCTCATCCATTACTGGGGACAGTATGTACTGTAGTTTTATTTCAGTCAGATAAAGAATAATAATAAAAATAATATAAAGAACTTAAAAAAAAAGAAACCAAAACACTTAGGAATAGGAATGCTCTGCAGTAGTATCTGAGGATTGGTTGTTCTTCACCAATTAGTCATGACTTTCTTAACCTTCAAGCAATCCACTCTTCACCTTATGAGAATTAGAGCCAGCACACGTGTGCTATAGGAAGTATATAGAGAGATCCGGATAGATACCTGAACGTGTTCACACTAATAGATATACTGACTTAGAGGAGCATCCACCAGACCTTCCCATCTACAAGAATGTCCTGAAAGCAAGAAAGCAATAAATTGAGTGATCTGCTGATTTGGGGTAAACCAAGAAAAATGTTTTAGGTAAGACTTTCAGTAAGGCATTGTTCTCATCAGTAGATACAGGATTTAGTTATTCACTTCTCTTCAGCATACAATAGAGTAACCTTTACAAATTTAGACCATGGAACTCTGACAGTAGTTTTTCAATTTTTAGGCTTAGGCACTGGGGGTGGGGGCGGGGAAGAGGAAACATTCCATTGTGGTAGGTAAGATTAAAGAGAAAGACTTCAGTTCTTCCTTCCTTTTTAACAAATTTCTTTGTCTTATAGAGCAGCATCCTGAATGTAACTTACATTAAAACACAAATTTACCTTTGTGAAGTCTTTATGGTTTTTATTTGCCTCAAAAAGGATGTAAAATATTTACCTTGCTGATATTCCAAGTGTCTAATAAAGAAATCTATGGGAAATTATATTCTTTAGATAAGTTTTAAACTCTAGATACTACAGGTTATCAAAAAAAGAGTGACTTCTCTTTTTGAAACTTAGCACACTTTTTATTAACTTATTAAAAAATAGGTTTGAATCTTGGTGACTCATTCACTTATAGTGCAATGACTTACTTAAGTCACCTTTTATAAAATCTCTTTTGCAACATCAAGTGGAGGTTTAATCTTTGTCTTGAATTGTGGCACACATATCCCACACCTGGTGGACTGCTGTGCTTCCTTTGCATATTCATTATCACATGCTTAGAAATACTGGGAAGAGAAAGGCATTTACACAGGGTAAAGATGGCAGTGATTTAGATTTTTACATATTAACAATTTGAATAAGAGTTTAACAAAATATGAATGATCAGAATAAGTTACATGTATGTATAGATATTTGGGAATTAATTTTCATGATATTTTGAAGACTTCAGACTAACCACTTTGGACCCAGTGAAAGAACTATTCCCTGAATAATGATATGTTCAAAACAACCACCAAAAAATCATTAATTCTGATATATTTCCACCAGACCACAGAAGCTACAGGACAGTTCTGTGGTTTATCCCATAAACAGTTTGTCTAGTGTCAGAGCACACATAAGGATTATGTGGCTTCAGGTGAGCAGGGCCCCATAGGATGGATGAATTACCAAACAAAAGATACCATGATTTTCATGTAGGTGTCTTTGGCCATGGAACAGAATTAGGAGAGAAAGAGATACAAGCATGTCAACAGAAATGAGAATTCAGTGTTATCTAAAGTGCCACCCCAAAGCACATTTCAGCCTTGAGATTCACTGAATCATGGGGCCACAGAAAATAGTGATAGAAAACACCCCTTATGTCTCCTAGTTCACTCATCTGCAAGATTACTTCCCTCAGACCCTAGAATGTGTATATTTATAAATGTATGTCTTCATTCCTAGGTACTAATTTGCAGATGTCTTTACATACTTCAATACAGAAACTGTAACATTCGATAGTGTGCTGTCAAACTGTGCTTAGCTCATCTGGATATACCCACACTGTTAAATAATGTTTAAACATGAATCATTAAAACATTTTTGATTTTAAAAAAAGCCAGATCCAGAATAGACTGAAATATCAAGAATTGAAAGACTCTAATTTCTTGAGTTTATCTGTGTAATGGAGAAGCTCTATATTCATGGTGCCCAACATTTTACCAACTGAGTATTTTCTCTGATATTAAGGCATAATTGTCTTACATTTTAAGTATGAGTCTTTGAGGGTCCATTTTTATTAGGTCTCAAATCTGTTTCAGATACCTGAATGCTTGTCTCTATTTATTTAGCCAATCCATACACATTTACTTTCTTTATTTCCTGCCTAAGATTGCTCTAAATAAAACACCCAGATGGAAAACACCTTTAACGTGGAAAAGCATTTGATTTTCTATTCTTAATGTTAAGAGGGAAAAGTGAAGTTAAACCTCAAATTCCTTTGAATTCTACCAGCATTATAAACATAAGACTTGGTCTGTTTGCGAGATGTCACCCAAATGCTAGGTCACACAGCCTCTTTACTTTTTAAGTGTAATTTATATGAAATCATAGGACTTCAAACTCTTAAAATGTGGTAAATTATTACATTATAAGGAAAAAAAATCCCTAGAAACCAGTTGAGAATTGGTTTATTTAGAAGAAATACTGTTCCTCATACTGGAGAGATTTTAGAGTATTTGTTACTTGTGACCCAGAGATTCACAGGTGGCCTATCAGGAATATGTTATGTCAGAAGTTTATATATTAATAGTAAATAGACCAAGGCAGTTCATTATAAAACTTCTAAAGAGACGTAAAATTTTTATATTTCAATTCCAGGGATTCAGATGCTAGAGCTGGAAGCTGCATTACGATTTGGAGTCTCAGACTCAGAACTGAACTCTGGACTCCCAGTGTGCCGAACAACTCTCTCCACCCTCTGCACAGGGACCATGCCATGCCAAGGATTAACCCCTCACATGGCACCTGTCTCTTAAGTTACAACAGCTCCACTGAGTCAGGCAACTAGAAAGTAAATGCTTACTTAATCTGACAAATAATTCACTTTGGAAGTACAATCATTGCAAGAACAGGTTGTGAGTTAAGTAGAGAGAGGAAATGAGAAATACTGAGAAATGATCTTCAATGCATTCCATTCACCTATCTCATCTTATAAAATAGAATAGGTGAAAGGGAAAATTGGAATTATCATCAAAACGAAAGGTCGTAGGGCCTCCAATGATTCAGAGAGCAACATTAAGAAGTTATGTAATAATATTATAGTTCATATAAATCCATTGAATACAAAGTTGCAAAGATATCGGCTTCCCTCCAATTGGCCACTGAGTCCTGAGAGCGGCAAGTTCTACCCAATTCTTGATGCGTATGATATAACAAGTGGCAGTGTTGAGTTTTATTGAACTCCCTGCATAATGAGTGCAACTTAAAAAATATTCAAAGATCCTTCTTAAGTAAAGTAAATTCTGTTTTTTTCACAGGATTTATAGTAAAAACATATTTTAAAGTCTTACATTCACTTACAATTGTTACCAGACGATGCTGTTTGTGGAATAATCTGAGATTTTAATAATAAAGCACAAATTAACAGAGTATAACTAAGCCCTTTCCATTTTAGTCTTACTCTCAGCAAGGATGTAGTAGCCAGTGTTCAACCTGAAATATAAAACGTGGAACGTGGTGAGATTCTGCTCAGCTACACACAAGACTCTTAACACTGGATTTGTTAAGAGAGGTAATAAACAATGATTACCATGCTTTGATTAAAACAAATTTTTAAAGTGTTTTTAACTCAGAAAGGCAACTTGTTTTTGAGAAAAACAGAAGACAGAGATTTTTAGGCAAATGTAAGTGATGAACAGATGAAGGAAACAGGGAGGAAGGAGAAGCACCATAGCAGAAGCAGAAGAAGGTATTAGGTCATGTATAGACTCAGACCAGGGGACCGAGGGAGTGAGAGATGGGACAGAAGCAAATTAATAGCTAGAGAGAGCTAGACAGAGTGTACTGAGGAAGGGCCAGGCGTGAAAAGATTTGGTGTCGTCATAGCAACGGGCTCAGCCCTGCTCCCCCTGAAGCCCATTCAGCTCTGAGCTGCCGGAACACGTTTTTAATTAAAGCGTATAAAAGTTGTTTTGTAAGGACTTCTCCTCATCCGATAGATTTCAAAATGGTTAATCAGGCTTCATCTCCTTTTGATGCTCACAAGAGCATGGGCTATAGCAGGCACAGAAACTGCTGCTGCTACTGCCGCAGTTAAGTGAGTTATCTCTCAATCACACCTAATACCAGGAATGAGCAAGGCATCTAGTTATTTAGATACACAAAAACAGAGAATTCAAGTGGGAGTGAGGAGTCCATTTTTATGGTTGTGGGTGGAGCGTTAATTTTCTTTGCTCTGGATACTATGCAACTCAGCCTTTTAGATGGCTATTGTGCCTAGTTGATGTTCTATTTAGCTTTTGAAAACAGCAAGATTTTTTTTCCCTTTGGGAGACAAAGTCCAAAAGCCAAAATAAAGGCTACAAATTATTTGTATCAAATAATATTTAACTAGCATAAGTATTCCAAAAAAAGTTTGGCTTTGCCACTCATATAAAAAGATGACAACCCATCCCTTTTTTTTTTTTTTTTTTTGAGAATAAAAGAACTCTCACTCCTAAATCCTCCATGAATTCATGATACACAGTAACAGTTGCATTTAGTTCTTGGATAAAATAGTCAAAAACAGCATCTTTTGTTGATTCACTGAACAACTGTGTAGATGAATTAAACTTTCTCTAGGCTTTTTCATATCCCTTGTTCCCAAACCTTGGCAGATAACCTTGTTTCTAACTTTACTGAAAAATAAAAAAAGAGAGAGAGAGAGTTGATTTTACCTGTCATCCATTCCTTCATCTATCCTATATTCCAATTCAACATTTCTCCTTCTATACCAACAAATCCTGCCTCAGGTTCAGGAGGAGGAGTCTTGCCTCCTCTCTGAGACAAACATATCCACCAAACAATTTTACCAAACACCAACATTAGACAAGGCCACTCTATAGCCACACAGAAGTGAGACAAAAACAAGACCACACTGTAGTTTTGTCTAAGCACAGATAGAAAACAGGTCAGTGTGTAAACTACAAAAATAGCAAACATCCCCGCCCCCAATACCAGCTAATAGGAGTAACTGTTGCTTCTTTACAAATTATAGCTTTAGCTCTATTTTAATCTTCTCTCCTAGAAAAGATTTAAGATACCCAATCATAGAATTATTTCTGCTGACATCTTCCAATCCAAAGTCTCACTTTCTTGAGCTCTCCCCCAAATCACCTAACACAAGCCCCAATCTTACAGAAAGTTTTTCTCACACCCTCTTACTGAAATGCCACACAGTTCCCCACGGTGTGTGGTCTCCCTTATTTGTAACAAGCAATAAACTCAACTTATTCAACTATAGGTATGTCCCTAATAGTCTGGCTACAGGACATTGACAGGCCTTTTGTTCCTTTGTTTCATGGCTTGAACTATCACGTAGCAAGCTTAAAGTTTATCCCTGTTCTTTAACAAAAATTTCCATCTTATTTCTATACCTGTCTGCAAGATATTTCCATGAATATTCAATATAGTTAAATTTAAGCAACACATTTCTCCCAGTAACAATGCACCTCTCCTGACTTCCATATTTTTTTCTCACTCCCTTTAGTCATTCAGGCTTGAAAAGTCATAGTCTTCATTGACTTGTGTCTTTCATTGCCCATACAGCCGTAATAATTCCCATTACCCCAACCTCTTCTTCCTTGAGATTCTGAAGGTCACAATTTTACTCCATACTACTGTCCACTATCTGTTAAAATGGCCTCCAAATTCTCTCTGGACAGTTTTTGTCTGTACACCATTACTGGCCCAATATTCCAGAACAATAGCTTTCAGTGAATAGAAATAAGTCCTAACCTCTTGAGGCCAGAGTTTCCAAAGGGGTAAAATTAGAAATTACATGTGAATAACCAGCGTGATTTTCTTCCCTTAGAAAACATAATGTTATTTTAGGCTGCACACATGGAATGGGGAAAGCAAGAAGGCACTGGTCATCACAGGATTATGTTTCATGTGTTGGGATCTATACTCTGAGGAATACAGAAAAGGGAGGTGCATTTAGAAGATTCTAAATATATCTAAAGATATTTAGAAGATATGGGCGAGAACTAAACCATGACTTGTGAAGGATGGCTTAGATGGAAGATGTTTGGCCACAGAATAAAACAGGCATCCTCAAACTACGGCCCGTGGGCCACATGCGGGTGATTTTGCCCGTTTGTTTTTTTACTTCAAAATGAGATATGTGCAGTGTACATAGGAATTTGTTCATAGTTTTTTTTAAACTATAGTCCGGCCCTCCAACGGTCTGAAGGACAGTGAACTGGCCCCCTGTTTAAAAAGTTTGAGGACCCCTGGAATAAAACATTTCTGTTACAATTGGAAGATACTGTAGTTATTTCTAGCATGTGTGACAGAGACTAGAATTATTTATTTTATGTGATTACGGAGGGCAGAATTAGGGCCAGAGGGTAGAAATTAGAGAATTAATGATTACAGTCTATATGAAGACATTTGTAACACAGTTATAGATTGAGTAGGTTACCTCAGGAAATAGTGAGCTTTCCAACACAGAACATTCAAGGGTAGACTAGATGATCACTTGGATAAACATTGCCCTCAAATTTGTGCTTTATTCACTTACCTGTGGTCATTTGACTTTCAATTATGATAGATATGTCTGTTTTGGACTAAATGCACTTTTTATTTCATATATTTTATTTTTAAAAAACCATATTAATGTGCTTCTCATATATTTATCCTGTCTGGTGCTCTCATTCCTTCCTATATCATCATGATTCCATGTATGATCATTTTCCTTTTGTCGAATCAACTTCGTTTAGGATCTCTTTTAGTGGAGTTCTGCTTGTGATAGTCTCTCACTTTTTGCTGGGCATTTAACTCCATATTGTTGATCTTTTTTATTTTTAGCACTTTAAAGATGCTATTTCACTTTTTTTCTGGTTTCTGTTTCTCTGAGAAGTCAGCTGTCAGACTTATTCCTAATTTGAAAGTAATATGTGTTTTTATTCTGTTTTTGTTGTTTTCTTTTTGAGTCTCCAGTAGTTCCAATGTCTGGGTCATCTCTGGGTTCAGTTCTGTTGGCTATTTTATCTTTACATATGGGTCTTTTTTCTTTTTAATGTGTCTCATTAAAAAAAATTAAATGCCAGATATTGTGCGTAAAAGGACAGTAGAGGCTGAGGTAAATGTCCAAAATTGAAATACCTCTTCCTCTGACAGGCCATTAGTGTGGGGATTTGAGTCAACATAGTCAGCATTTATGTTGAATGGGGTTTTGTTGTTGTCATAGTTATCTTCAGTGTACAACAGACTTGAAATTCCTCCACTGGTGGGCTGGACTGCCACTACTTTGTGCTTACTGTGAGGCGTGGAGTACAGGAGGGTTTTTTTCCCTAAATTTCCCTGCTCCACCCTCAGATTTCAGCAGATTCTTTGTATCTGCAGAATAGAAGGAGATGCAGGGCCCTGATGGGGGCATGGTGGGGTTTCCCAGCTCTCTTGCTCCCTTCTCAGTTTTAGGCAAGTCCTATGCACTTGAGCCTCCTCCAGTGGCTGACTGTCTGCTTCTTATTCAGTGTAGGGTCTAGAGCAGGTTTCCTGTCCCTTGCTCCAAATTTTACCTTGTATTAGTGGGTGTCTTAGTTGTGAATGAATTTCTTGCATCTTCCCAAGTATCAACCAATCTTTGCCTGGGCCTAGGGGGTGAGATGGTTCCTTCCTGTCCTCCCCCTCCTCCCACCCCGAGTTGTCCCCTGCCCGCCACTGATTTGCTTTAAATCAGTGGAGGACCCAGAGTGTAGATGGGTTTTATAACCTGTTCCTAGCTGCATACCTGTTCCTAGCCATGGCCATTCACCACCTTGCATTGCAAAGGGGCTTGGAACTTGGATGTGATTTTCCAGGCATTCTTGCTCTACTCTCAAACTCTGCACAAATATGTCATTGGAAAGGAGACTCTCTCAGGTCTCTGCTCTGCTCTCAGTCTTCCTCATGAGTCCTCAGTGGAGGCTCATGAAAGAGTGTTGGTGAGTGTGGGCAAACCCCCCCTGTGCTCTAGGGCTCCCAGGGATTCTGAACTGTCATACTGGTCCACCACTGCCTTTAAGGCTTTGTTAGCTTTTTGTTTTCTTCTTACACATTTTATGGCTACCACCTTTCTCCCATGCTCTGCCAAAATGGGATAATTCATGTATCCTGTTTCTCCCCAGAGGGGCTCTTTCTTACCTGGTTGTCTTGTGACTTCAGCTCTCTGATGGGCTAAATAATTAAGGTTTTGTACATAATCATTTTTTTCTTCATACTTAAGGCAAGTGAGACATTGCCCTGTGGTTTTCTATATCCTAAATGGAAGTAGAGCTGTCTCTCTGGTTGCTTTTAAGATTTATCTATTTGCATTTTTTTTTTTAGCAGTTTCACTACAATGTGCCCAGTTTTTGTTTTATTTTGTTTTGTTTAGTTTTTTGAAATCTCTTGAGTCAGTGGCATGATATTGTTCATCAGTTTTTGAAAATTCTTGGTCAATATCTCTTCAAATATTAATTTTACTGCATTTTTTTTATCCTGGGACTCTAATTACAAACATTAAACCTTTACTGTGTCCCATATGCCTTTTACAATATTTTGTAGATGTTTCATCATGTTTTCTTTCTCTTCTTCAATTGGATATTTTTCATTGGCCTTTCAGTTCCTGGATCCACTTTTCTGGTGAGTCTAATCTGCTACAAAAACCATTTATTGAATTATTAACTTAGTTCTTACATTTTTCAGTTCTAGAATTTTCACTTAATTTTTTTAAATTTCCATTTTAAAATCAATTTTATTATTGAATATATTTGATCATAATTATTTTAAAGTCTGTGTTTGATAACTGTAATATCTGATTCACTTGCGGGTCTGTTTCTGTTTTTTTGTTTGTCTTGATTTTTTTGGTCATTTAGCTTTATTTTCTGGTATGCCTAGTAATTTTTAATGGAATGATAAATATTGTGTATGAAAAGAGTGGGAGTTTTAGCTTCCTCTACTAAGATTTTAAATTTTTTTGGAGTTTGGGAAGACCACCTTGGCATTGTTAAGGCTGGTTTACTTACAATTTGTCCATATTTCTACAGCATAGCTTTTCCAGGATCTGAATCAAAAGCTGAGTCTCCCCTCTTTGGTGAGATCTGCACTCCAATTTTTGTCTCCTCAGAATCATGGGACTGACAGATACTCTCTTTAGAGTTTCATTTTCTTAGTGTTTTTCACTTGGTTTCTCTGTGTCTTGAGTTTAGCCTATTAGAAATCAGAAAATGCCGTGAGGAAAACTTGCACATAGAATGTTGGTCTCAACTGTCTGTAGTACTCTTCTCTGGATTTTAGCCCTCTCATGTCATAGCTGCTTAATTTAACCCTGAACTCCATTTTTGGTTTCCTCAGCTCAATGTAACCACCAAAAACTCATGAATGCTGTATTTGGTATGCCTCTCGGCCCCAAGCCTTGGATCAGCAAACTTCCCAAGGGGAAAACACAGCTGTGAATGCAGGATTCACCTCAATGTGTTTTCCTTCTCTCCAGGATATTGGCCCCTCAGGTCCTGGCTGCACTGGTGGTTCTCCAGAGCTTTCAGATTTTGTTTTGTTTTGATTTGTATTTTGTCCAAGTTTTATAGTTATTCTCAGTGAGTGAATTAATATTATCTAGTAACTCTGTTATAGCCAGCAGCAGAAGACATTTCCTTATTATATTCTAAACCTGAGTCCCTACCCATCAAGTCTTAGTGATTCCTATGAGGTCCTCTTAATTAACTGCGCTCAAGCCTCAAATTCATCTTCTTACTCGTATTTTATGAGTTGGCATGTATTTGAGGTCAAAGTTATGGTAGCATTAATTTTTCTGTAAACTTTGATAGTCTACAAAGATCATCTGGTTATATTTTGTAATTCTAGAAGAGTTGAAGGTTTTAGTACCATTTAGTACGTTTGTTTTACCTAAAGGGCAGACAACCACAGATTAATATCATCATGAAGAGCAAACCTGCATACTTAGAACACAGATTAGTATACAGGATTCCTACTGGAGTTTGTAGAGTTTGAATGAGATAATGTCCATAGTGGAGTACTCTTTTAAAGAGGTAAGTTGGATAAATACATATTTGATTCAAATTATTAATAATATAGCAGTTGAACAACATTATAGGAACTAAGGGCAGTGATATACAAATCTAGGTTAATCAAAAAACTCTCCTGAAAATGGATTTTAAGCTGGGTGTGGTAGTCCACCATGCTGGTGGAAATGAAGAGGTAGAATGTTCTAGAATGACATTTTAAGTTAAAGATTGTTGCAAATAGAAGAAAGATGATTAGGAAAGAAATGAAAATGTTTCAGCATAAAGCAGTTTTTAAATGTCTACTGGAAGGGGAGAAATTTGAAAAGGAGTATAATCTGAATCTATATTCAAAGGTAATACATGTAATACAGATGGAAAGAAGGAAGACAGTGGGGTTGAATGAACCTTTTTAGAAGGAAGTTTATAAAGGTTATCAGCCAAGTGAGTAGTAGCGGAGACAAAGTGGCAGGATTTGATTAATACTATAACTTGCAGAATCAGTGGAATGGATGGAGCTGAGGACAGGGAGGGTATAACAGAATAAATAAAAGAAAGCTAAATACCATTTTAAAAAATGCCATTGTAAAACATTTAAGATGAGAAAGTGTCAAATAGTATTCTTGCAGATAATGATAGAAGGGAAATTCACAGCAAGGAGGATAAAAGGTTTGGGTGCTATCTTTTCCTTATTGAATATCAGGCAAATGGATGAATCTCCATTTGAGATTAATTTATTCATTAATAGATATAACACATTTGTTGAAAACTTACTATGTGTTAAGCATTGTAATACATACTTATAGAGTTATAAAAGATGATCCTTAATCTCAGAGAAATTATAGTCTGGTAGGAGTGATGAGATAAAACATGAATAACAATGGGAAAAAGAGAAAATGGCCATTTCAGCTTCTGGCACATAGTAGGTGCTCAATACAGGTTTGTTGAATGAATGAATAAATATATGAGTGAATGAATGAATGGTATAGGGAGGCACATATACTAAGCGTTGAGAAGAAAAGTTATTTATATGTGGAAAGATCAAAAAAGGTTTTTATAGGGAATATGACAACTGAACAAGACCATAAATGTCAGATAGGATTTAGATATGAGATTGCAGGGAGGGGACAATTCCAGGTAGAGGTAACAGTATGAGGAATTGGAAGCCAGAAAGTTCAGGGTGCATATAGGTGACACTGAAGCATGAAAGAGGAGGTCACAGGAAGATAAAGCTGAGAAAGTAGGCTGGAACAAAAGTCTGGAGGGCTTTACATGCTCTAAGAGATTTGGAGTGTATACAGTAGGTAATCGTTAACATTAGAAAGATAATGTGTGGATAATAAAATATTTGAATCACTTGAGATATGGCTAGAGATATAAAAAGAAGTTATCAGAAAGACAGGAGAGGAAGGAAGAGAAACTTTCATCTAGGTGTACTTGGCAATTGAGACTGTGAAGCTCCAGAGTAGAAAAAAGGAATAGAAGAATTGGATTCGAAGACATTCATAATGCAAAGGTATAGCTATGACCCTCCTTCAAGTTCTAAGGTTCTTGCTGGAAGGATTAACATTATCGAGCTTGTATAAATGGAATGCAAGTATTCACTAAAACCCAGGAAAAAATCCATTGCTATCATTAGCACTTTATTATGCTATGCAATATGAAATTCCTTATTAAATCTTTTCTCCTTTTGGAAGTCTTCCTTACTCTCATAGGCAGAGCAAGATGCCCTTTCACTTGTTCTGAGTTTAACTCTATCATAGCACCTACTATACTGTATTATAATTATTTAAAGCTATATGAATTCTCTCTGGATCATGATTTCCAGGAGGTCAGAGACTGTCTTTGCAACTTTGTATCCCTCGCACATGGTAATGCTTGAATTATTAATAAATACAAACAATAAACTTCTGATTATCTCATTCAATCATCCCTGCAAAATATAATTTTAGAAATAATCCTAAAGATTTCTAAATATGATCAGAACAGAAACTTTGCTGAGTACTTCCAAATATAACCAGAATTGAAACATTTCCCCTGAGAATATTACTTTTACTTTCCTTGTACTGTACATTATTTATAAATCACTAACTTATTAATATATTAATAAGGTTTAGATGTTTTACAGTGGGTCCTCTTGTCCCCTAACCTTCGCCCACTGCCACAGTTTCTTAGCCATACTTCTTGCAACTCTATCATATTGAGATTTCACTAGGTAAGGATTATTTAGATTTAGCTAAATATTTTAAGTGTCTCCTATGAGATTTGAAGATAAATAATAATCAATAAAATACCATCCATGAACACACTTAGTAATTTTTATTTCTACTTTTATCTGACATGGTTTTGTCTAGTATTGCAGCTCATGGTTAAGTAATACTGCTCATGGTCAATAAAGAAGCTCAGTATTTTATTATTCTAATTGTTTTACCACATCCTTTCATCTTTGAAATTTAACAGTCATTGATACATGTAACAGTTTGGAGTTATCTTTGGTTCTTTCTCTTCCTTTTGCTCCCTTATTGTCAAATTGTTTCTTCCCATCATCCTACAAAGCCCACATCTTTTATTCTTTTCTTTGGTTCTGGTTAACATCTGCCTTTTCAACCTTATATTATACTTACCTATCTTCACTTCTCTCATTGTCTTGTTCATCTATTATTTTGACCATTTTATTCCTGTGAAAGGTCTTCTTATGACTATCTTACGGTGGGACCATCAATGAATGGTATAACTACATAGGCATCTATACATGCCGTGAAGATAATCATCCAAAATCATCCTTGGAAAAATTTGGGGGCAGCGTTTACTAAGGCAACAAAAGGCATAGGGCTGTTATCTTTTAAGAAAATTTGTATTAAATTAGTATCTAATGCAGTACAAAGTCCGAGAGAACCAAGGACTTAAAATCTAAGAGGTAAATAATTCAAATTATCAACTCATTATTGCTCCAAGTGAGTTTATAATTTCCAAGAAAAAATCTGTTACATATTAGGAGGTTATTTTTTTATTTCTTTGATTCCCAATGCTTTGATAAGAATTTAAATAATAATGATAGTATATAATCAAGTGCTAACATGTGGCAGAGACTAAGTTTCAATGATCATCATATGAGGGCTGGCTGGAGTGGAACAAATATATACCGGTGGGGCTGAGATGGGGAAAAATGATATCCTGATTTGATGTTACTTGTGATAAAGGTCCTAATTTCCTAAATGTATTTTGTATATACTTCATATTTAAAAACATGTCTATCAAACTAATTTCAATATTATTGTTTAAATGAAATATGAGATAAGGAACTATGTCACCAAAGGAATCTGTAAATGTTTTGCTTTGAATTTTTTTCATTTTTTGCTAAGAAATTTTCAATTTAATAATACTGAGGATAGTTATTTTGAGAGGCATTGAATACAAGTACATTTTAAGATCATGTTCCTTTTTTAGAACAAATGAATATCTAAGCTCATACTTGAATTTAGTTTGCGGTTTTTCTTTAATGTAACAAAAGTCAATAAAGGAAAATCATTTGGATGATTACAAGTTTGTTGGTAGATGATATTAAAGAAACATCAAACATTTATATAAGCAGTGTTTTTTAATGTCAAATTAAAATATTTTCTTTTTCACATACTTTCCTTGATACTTAGAAACAACTAGGCTATTGTTTATAAGGGGCAACAGTAGTAGAGGTTCTGCTTTTGCTTTTGAAAAGGAGCACCGGAGCATCACTGGGTTTTAGATAGTAGGAAGCATTAAAAAGACTTTGCCAACAGACTGAAGGAAAACAGAGGTGGAAACTTGGTCTTTCAAATAGTACCTCATTATCATTCCTAATGTAAACTTTTCTTAATTCTAATTATTCTTTACTTCTAATAGAATGCCAACTATGTATACACGACAATGTTTGCTAGTGAGAGAATCTTAGAGAAGATTTGCAGGAAATAAAAGTTTTAGGAGGCTGGGCACCGTGGCTCACACCTGGGAGGTCGAGGAGGGAGGAATGCTTGAGGTCAGGAGTTCGAGACCAGCCTGAGCAAGAGTGAGATGTCTCTACGAAAAAAATAGAAAAAAAAAAATTAGCTGGGCATGGTGGCGCGTGCCTGTAGTCCCAGCTACTTGGGAGGGTGAGGTAGGAGGATCCCTTGAGCCCAGGAATTTGAGGTTGCTGTGAGCTACGACAATGCCACTGCAGTCTAGCTAGGTCACAGAGCGAGACTCTGACTAAAAAAAAAAGAAAATTTAAGTTTTAGGAAATAAAATATTCTTTACAATGTACCTTTATACAACAGAATGAACAATGAAGATGTATAACTATAAACTGGCCATGAACTTAACTGTAAGGATATCAGAATTAATATATTATATAAAACCACTCAATCTTAAAAGCAAAGTAAAATTTTTTGCCACAATTATTTTAATATATTTCTTTCCTAAGATAAATTATCAAATTTAGGAAAGCAAGGTTTGGAATTAGAAGAGTTAACAAAACACAAAGCAACAGTAACTCCATTTAGATAAGGGGATAGAAGGGTGGAGCAAGGGAACAATACACTAAAGTACTTTTCTTTCACAGATCTTGGTTCAAATTAAGGTTAAATTCCAAAGGAGGATGTGTTTTCCCCTTATAGAGTCTCAAAGGACATGCCTTTGTTTCCAACTTCCCAGAGAAGATATATGTTAACACAAACAAGGCATTTCATAATAAATTTAACTTTTATAGAGTGACTAATGCTGTTGAGATAAGGCAGACTCTCAGTCACCTGTGTTTAATCCAGGCTGGAGAAATTATGCCAAGGGCACACTGACAAAACTATTCCTTTGGAGAGAATGGCAGTAACCTGGTAGGGAACAGAAAGGGTCTTGGTTTTAAAAGCCTAGTTGGAATGACTTTCTCTTCCTCACTGTGAACAGTTTAGCATTTATGTACTTTGGAAGGACAAAGAGGTGAGGTAAGCCTGCCAAAATTTGAACCTGTGTTTCTGGGAACCTGTTAGTAGGTCAACTGTTACAAATTAAGAGAAACTGCCAATGAGTGGTAGATACTAGAAATTTGGGAGTTGGCCTACAAATCGCTTTATTAAAGCCTGCATACTGTTTCTTCTTCTAGATCTCAGGTGAGATGACATGATGTTTAAAATGCTACAGAGTTTCACCATTACTCAGTCCCACCAGGCTTTGGTGGGAGTTGAGGGTGGGAGGTAGAACACCATGGAAAGAGACAACTCTTTTCTGCCAGAAACGTATCACAGTTAGCAGACTGAAAAGTAGATCTTTAAAATTTTACCTGGGGTTTTGCTAACAGTAATAATTTATTAATCGATCTCCTTCTAAGAAAAACAAATAGTTTATTTGTGTAAATAGTGCTTTTCTTTCCCTTTTCCCTTTCTTTTATCTTTATGTTATTTTTTATTAACTAGAAGCCTAATTCTTATGTCTTCGTTGTTGCAAAATGTCTCTGCATTTGTGGCTAGGTAAATTTGCTCATTGAACATATATTTCCCTTTTGCATGTGCAAATTCTGTTGACTTCCATTGAAGGGGTAAAAATTATTCCTGTGGCACATGAAGAAGGAATTCCTTCTTGAGAGAAAACAAAAATCTATTTATGTCAATCATATCAAACATATCTGACTATACATTATACAAGATTTAATTTATTTTTGATATTTATACATTCATCCCTGATAAAAGCCTTAGGAAATCTATTTAAAATTTAAATAAAGTAGAATAAAAGTCATCTCTCCTTTTCTACTCACTAAAAAAAGGAGATACCGACATAGAATAAACTTGATTTTAGTTGCCTTATGAGAACTTTTGCAACATCTCTTTAGTTTATCAATCTGCAGGTCATAATATTGATTCTAATAAAATTAAGTGTATCATTTTTTTAAGCTTCTCATTTCTTTATAGTGTCCAATTTCTTTCTTGTCCTCTGAATTATGTATTAAAAAAGAGTTCTTACATCACAACATGTATACTAAAATTGGAATGATACAGAGAAGATTAGCATGGCCCCTATGCAAGAATACCACACAAATTCATGAAGTGTTCCATTTAAAAAAATATATATATATATGTATATATATATATGCCTTTCATCTTTTTATGTTAGCCAGTGACTAACAGAGAAAACGCTTCTGATTCTAGACTGCTAGACAAGGGTAATGAGGTTTCTCTTCTCAGGCTATGTAATACAAAATCTAAAAATCAGAAACCAATTAACTTTTCCAAATTTCACAAATCAATTAACTTTTCAGAGAGGAACACCACAAGGGGGCAGGTGAATCCAGGCTAGGTCCTAGGTAAGAGGGTCTCAGTATTGGGAATTTTGGTCAAAAGATGAAGAAAGATGAGGTGAGAATTAGAAACAATTCTAAAGATAATATTTATTCATGAACATAAGCATTAGATTTGAATCATTCAAATGAAATTTTATTTAGAATATATCCAAAGGCATTAATTGCAATACATGAAGAAAATAAATGAAAGATATCAAACCAATGTATACAGTCACACACTGAAAGTGCTCACTACTTTTAAGAAGGCTAATAGGATGATTTTACCAAGAAGAGAAAGACTGTACGTGAGAAGAAATCCAAAATTTACACCAAGCAATGAGGGTAGGCTTTGAAAATAAATTACAACCAGATAGGCAAAGTATCAAATAATTAAAAAAAAATAGGAGAAGATACCTTTGCTTCAAGATTATCTTAATAACGAACAATTTCATAAGAGAAGCATAAACTTTGAATAGAGCTGTTAAGTTTTTTTCCCCACACAAAAACTGAGAAATTAATTTCAGGCATTTTAGGAAAGAAAAAGCTACTGTTTTAAAGGTTATTTAAAGAGTCTGTTGTGATTTTCTTTAGAAATTAAACTTAGCCTCCCAATAGGAGGCCAAAATTAATATTTAAAACTTAGTTCTTCTTAACAAATATTTTTAAGTTGACACCAGATATCCCTTGTGAGAATGTCAATGACAGTATCTTCTATGGCCAACATATACACCTACCTTCTATGCAAAGCAGCCAGGATTAATTCCATTTGGCAAAGCTGGAAATTGATACCAGTCTCCCTTTTATACCTCACTAAGAAAATAAAATTTGTCACTATGGATAGTATATTATCTTTTACAGATTAACAAAATGAAATGCACAGAATAGTATAAGTTAATAAAGTACACAAGTTTGGCCTGTTACTGGTAGTTTTTATTTAGTTCCCAATACCAATTAAAATCTTTAAAATGACCTTTTAAATAGGTTATGTCACTTCTTTTATTATAAATCTACTGATTGATGAGGTCATCTCATAATAGACTTTAGGGCAAGCCAGGTTTTAGAACATGGGACTCCCTATTATACCATGATACATTTTGGTTTTGTGGTACCATAGGACTTAATGCTGGCTAAACTATTAAGCCTATTTTTAAAGCAAAACTCTGAACTTAAATGCAAATGCCTATTACCATGGCACCTTAACAATGGCTATTTATTTCAAATTCATTCAATCTTCTCTCTTTGTGTATATGTGTAAATATACACATACATACATAATATACACTCATACACATAAACTCACACACATATACATACATGATGCAGTCCATTGGTGATGATATTTTAGAGTACTCTTTCTCCTCTTTTCACTCTGTAAATTAGCTTCCTCTTTCTTCTCTTTCTTTACCCCAAGTAATTGCAGAGTCCTCATGTGCTTTGTCACCTTAAGGACATGGAAGCGGCTTCTGCAATGCTTGAAATAATAACGCTGTGATTTGTCAATGTGAAAAATTGGATGGCTTTTAAAAGCTGACCAGTGCAGGGCTATTTGCACATAGTAGACATTCAATAAATATTTGTTGATTTGATTTATTCTAGGGTAAAGAACTGGGTAACAATTCTTTTTGTCTTCGCTGATGTGCTATGGTTGAGCCTGTGTACAAACGCATTTATGAGTAAATATTAATGGTCATGGTCATTGAAGATGTTTTAGAGAGAAAAAAATCTAGGTCTACAGGCTGTTAGGAATAGCAATGATTGGGAGCACGTTTAATAAAATAGTCTAAGTAGTTATAAAATAATAGATGACAGGCACCATAAAATAGATTCTCACTGAAGAGCACTCTGATAAATTATTTGGAAACAAAGTGGATCTTCCATAGCTTTTACCATGGAATCACTTAATCATGTATTGAGGGTTTACATTTTTGACTCCATATACTAAGGCAAAGGATTTTTTCATTTAAAAAAGGGATAATATTTTGGCTATAAAATTTAGTGAGCACATATAAGCGACATAGTATTTCCTCTGGTATATTCTTCCTTGCAATAGGCACAGAAGGGTTTTTGTATGATTTTATTGACAATTGAGTGGCCTTGAACATAGAGAATGAGAATTTCTCCTAAATTTCAAGTAATGTATAACTTTTAAGGAGTTAAACTCTATATTCCTATCCTTCAAAAGGGCATAATTGATTTATTTCCTTTTCTGGATCACCAACAGTAAAACTGTTTCTGAGCTTACAACATGTTAAATTTTGGCTCAAGGCAAATTTACAACAGCAAGGTTTGTGATAAAATCTGTCAAAACATTAACCATGATGGCACAAGTTTCAGCTCTTAACAGCAGCAGATAGAGAAGCAGTATGGCTGACAACCTGAAGAGCTTAGGGATGGATACACATTTTCTAGCTCTGAAAATGCCTGCTTATGTCATGTTCTAAAAAATTTTCAATTCCTCTGTTCTCATTTTTCATGAATGTGAAAGTCCCATAAGCGGGTGATGTGTTTAATTGGTTTCAAAGAGATGGGAGATCCGAGGATTAAAAATATTAGTTAAGAGAACTTTAGATGTTAAAGGAAAAAAAGCTAAGAATCTAAACAGAATTTTCATTTCTTCTCTGATGAATTTCAAGAAAAATTAAGTAGGAACATAGTATCTTAACCTTTTTGCTACTTTAAGACAAATATGATTCATTTGGCCATGTGCCAGCATTTGAGCACATTTCCTTAAGAAAATTTTAATTTTTCAACATAGTAAACAGGACTAGGGAATTTGGGTTTACTGTTCCTTCATGAGTAAAGAAGCTATATTTCCTAGACAATTACAAAGTACAGTTACTCTTACTGAAAGTGAATCACCTTGCTGGCAGTCAATTATAATCAAGACAGTTAACTTTGTGTGTGAGGTACATACTAGAAATCATTTTGGAGAAAGACACACTATACTGTAAAATGTAATTTGATTAGACACAGCCAGGACAGATTTATGACAAAAAAATCTTCTTTAAGGAACTTAAAAGTTTTCAGTGTGTTAATGTCACGGCCATACAAGTAAATGCAGTGAATATTCTCTCCTTGAATGTTTCACAAAGACTTTGATTCAATTGACCTATTTATTGAAGAATGGTATGCACTTTTTTAAGCTTCAGGATCTTCATTCAACAAGTTACACTATGAAAATTGGTGGAGACTGAAGTACAGACAAAGTCAAATTAGTAAGTAAATATTAATTTTTGAAACTGTACCTTGGTGGGTAATGTTCATGCACAGTTTATTTTTGCTTTTAAATATCTTCAAATATAGCTTGGGTATTGAAAGAATAATATAGAAACAGAAAGTAAAATCTCAAGGAAGTATATCAAAGTAATAAGAATTCTGAAAACTTTGGTTACTTTTAGGAAATGAGGTCCCACTGAATTTGGAATCATGACTTAAAGTAGATGCATCAACATCAGAGGCCATCCAACACATCACACGGGTTTATACATTGCTTGCATTCTCCTTCTCTTTGCCTGAATTTGGATACACATGGTTCTAGAAAGCAATTTAATTATTAATCTTGTTCAATGAGAATTTAAATGGCCTATTTTGTGATCTGGAAATTTTGCATAAACTTTGTAGTCAACAAAATAAAACCATGTCTTCACTTCAGCACAGAGTGAAATGTCAAACTTTGGACTGTATGGTACGAAATTTAACAGCTATACAAGAAGTTCTGATTTTAAAAAAACAAACCAAATCAAAACAAAAAAGCAAACAACAACAAAATGAAAAACAAACAACAACAACAACAACCCCCCCCCACAACAATCCTCTACTTTAAATTGATTATGGTTAAAAAGTTACAGTCTTCAGGTAAGCAAAATGTTTCATCTGGCAATGTGCAAGGTGCTAGATATTTTAACATAGTATATTTTAATACCACTGTTATAGGAAAGGATATTGAAATTTTAATGTATCAATGTCATATTTTTAGAAAGACATGTCACACAAACATTTAGAAAATTAAAATAGTTTGAAAATTTAGGTTTCATCATTAAATAAGAATGATTATTCATCAAGTATTTACCTGTGCAAAGAAATATGAACAAGACTGAATCTCTGATCTCCAGAAGCCTGCAATCTAATGGGAGATAACACAGGAATACTGAAACCGGAGAAAAATTAATAACAACCCTAATAGAGAAATGAAAAAAGAGCTATAAGGCACACAGGAGACAGATTAATTACAATTTGGTGGTAGGGTGGGGAATTAGAAAAACTTCATGTAGGGGGTGGCATATAAGTGTTTTTGAAGGATGAATTGGATTTAAACAAGTGAAAGTAGATTTGACTCAGTAGAAGGTTCAAAATGGTGAATGAATGAAATAATGAAAATACAGAGTAGGAAGTGAAATGGTGTATGCTAGGAACATAGGGTTTAAAGTATTAGTATGCTATGAATAAAAGTCACTTTTATTAATTTTCTTGTCATCTGTAAGAAAATAAAATAATGTGGCACAGAACTATGTATGATTTAGGCAACTAGTTCTTTAAAAAGTCCAATATGGGCCTGGACAACTTTCCTAAAACTTAAAGATAATATATCTGCAATATTTAACCTTTCATCCCATGATATAAATGTATTTCTTGAAAAGGTTGTTGCAATTTTAATAAAAGCAGAAACAAAGTGATTATTGTGATTTAACTGAGATTTTTGACTGAAAGGAAACTTCTGATTTCAAAAGTTTTTCCTCATTTCTAATTGACAGCCAAGATTACATATTCACATTCTTCTGTGTCACCTAAATAAAAGTATAGAACTACTCTTTATAATATGTCCACAGTTTAGGAAAAGATGTAAAAAACAAGTCTAATTTTGCATAGTGATAAGACTATAACCTACTAAGAAATTAGCAATCAGTTTACACATTTAAGTAAAGAATAATTCTTCAAAGCAGTAACACTGACACATTTTATGTCAAATTACTATATCATTGCTCAAAGTATGTTTGAATTTTCTCCCACAGAATTATCTTCTGAACTGGTTTATAAGTTATAGAAGAAATTCAGTATCTTCTCTTGGTCACTTGGTTTCTAGATTCAAAACAGTTATGTTTAGAAGCAGAATGAAGGTTAGAGATTTTAAAGACAAACTTGTGCTTAACAAGCTAATGTGTACATAATCTATATGGGTCTGAGAGACATTCTTTGTGACATTATCAGGAGGATCTCCCTAAGCAACAGAAAACATTGGCCTGGAAGAAAAGGGCCACATGAGACAAAGTATACATGACTGGTGCATTTGGCAGTTCTCACCTTTTCAAATATTATGTAATTTTGCTTCCTCTATTTCAGTCACAGTTCTAAGTTTTAAACAGGTCTACTTTCTGAAGTTTCTGCCACAGTAGGGGTGATTTTTGAAATGAAAGTCACTTGGTAATTTTTCTTAGGTGAATCCTGGTTTATATCTTTATTTTTCATACATATTATGAAGGTTACTTTTTGCGGAGCAGATGGACTAGACAGCAAGAGCAACTTAGTTGCATAAAGACATATAAATCATATGGTCTTAATTATAAAACTAGAAATGTTGATTGCTGCTGTTTTCTAAGACTTGCCTTACATGGAGCCAGTGTTAAAAGTTCGTTAGCCAGAGCTTAACAACACAATGGCTGAAGGAATGGAGTTACCACACAAGTGTTTAAATTCCATGCCGGATCCCTAGCTACAACAGAGAAGAAAGTTCAAACAACAAAAACAGAGTAGCAAGGTCTGAACTTGTGTGTCACGGATACCTCTTACTCATCACCAGGCAGCTCCTTTTCAGGGCAACCAGGCCCTCCCAAGCAACATGGTTAATTGAATAAGGATTCCAAACCTTTTGGCTGCAGATAAACCAAAGTAGCACATGGCTCATAACTCAAACATTTCATTTTAGGCAGCTGTTAGTTTTCTTGCCCAGGCTAATTTGGATTATTCAATCATTTTCTTTTCTTTAATGAAAAACTGCTTGTAGTTACTGGTGAGTACAAAGAGCTGCAATTACAGATCTTGGAAGGTAAATTTATTATCTACTCATTTTAATCATGTATACAAGTGATACTAAATTCAGAACATTTTATTAGCAGTGCAATTATATCTCTCTGTGTGTATATATATAAATTTAATAACATTCAACCCGATCTGATCTACTGTTTCCTGCTATGATGGACCTGGTAACTCCTGCAGGAAGCAACTGAAAATGTTGGAGAGAAAATGACAAATATCTTTTCAAATGTATCAATATGTTGGCAGTCAGTATAGCATATTCAGAGGCCCAAAACTAAGTAAAACGGGGAACACTGAGTGGTAAGTAAAGCACAAAAGGTAGTTTTCACTTTGAAAGCATTTGCCTTATGATAGGGATAAAGCTGAGCTTTGGTTTTCATGGCCTAAGCACAGGATAGGGGACAAAGCCAGGGCCCATGCAGGGAAAGAATTGAACTGAGGCTACGAATGAAGGATAAAAAAAATTCTCCTATGAATTTTATAACCAGCTTTCATGTGGGTTTTCCTTCCTTTTTTTCCTTCCTTCCTTCCCTTCTCTTTTCCTTTCCTTTCCCTTTTCCCCTTTCCTTTCCCTTTTCTCCTTTTCCCTCTTCCCTCTTCCCTCTTCCCCCTTCCCC
>VBSM01002121.1:25383258-25429916 GCA_008086735.1 Cheirogaleus medius
GTCTTGCTATGTTGCCCAGGCTGGTCTCAAATTCCTGGCCTCAAGCAATCCTCCATCCTTGGCCTCCCAAAGTGCTAGGATTATAGGCATAAGCCGCCATGCCCAGCCTCATGTGGGTTTTCAACCCAAATTAACATTACCTAAGTGACCCAATAAAATACAAATTAAGTTTTAAAAGTGATCCAAAGACTATACATGTTTCCAAGTGACTGGCAGAAGCAAATGCAAAACTTTATGAAGGAGCCCACCTTTAACACAGGCTTTAAAAAGTTCCACAGAGAATAATTCTAGGAAATATAAGGTCACATTAATGAATCATGAAACATCCAAAGAAATGTGGCAACATAAATATAACTAGCAGAAATAGAAAATTAGAGCAGCAAATACTTGATATATTAAAATCATCAGAAATTAAGTATGAAATAACTATGTTTAGAATGCAAAAGAAAATAAAAAAGAAATTGAAAATATGAGATAGGAACAAAGAGTATAAAAATGACCAAATGGATTTGGAAATGAACAGAATATAACTTCCAGAAATAAAAACTATAGTAACAGAAATTTAAAACTCAATGGTTTCTGCTTCCAGAGAGAATGTTTGTGGTAGACAAATGCTCCTGCCAACAACAACTAGAGAAGCTGGATAAACTATGAAAAAAGTATTTGCTTAAAACTACTATACACAAAGAGAAGGCCTAAAACAAAGACAACTAGAGGAACTAAGATTTCAGAGAGGAGAGAATAACAGAGAGGTAAACTGATGATCTGCAACCACTTTTTCCCTGAAGGCATTTGCTAGTTCTGGGTGAAGATGAGATATAATTGGTAATCCAGGCTTTGTTCTAGCAGAAGACTGCTGCTAGGGACAGTGAAAGCAGCAGAGCTTTGGGCAATTTTGCAGGGCTGGAGTGACAGAACTGTAGACCCAAAGGGCCTGAAATACATGCCCAGTTTCCTTTTCAACATATTTGGCAAATTCTGAACCGTCCTAAGTGTGAGGTTAAAAAAGCTGAGAATATCTTAAAAAGCCCAGTGAAGATATCACTTTTACCACTGAAAGCCGTAGTGAACTATGCTACAGGAAAAGAGGCAAACCAGAAATACTTGAGCCTTATTCAAACAGGAATCCAGCCTGTAGTCACACAGTACCTGACTGGATAAAAGTAACTGGCCCCTGTTCAATCTTCCCAGCAGGGTAAAGGATAAACTATTTCTGGACAAAATTATCTGGAGGTTTAGAATGTCTTACATCCAATCAAAAATTAATAGGCATGCCAAGAGACAAAATAGACACCAGAGAAAGACCCACAGATATTGATTGAGATATTGATTCAGATATTGGAGTTAATAGGCATAGACTTTAAAACACAGAATCCAAAGAATTCAACAGATGGCTTTCAGAGCAGAAGACAGAATTGGTGACATGAAAGACAGGTAATTTTAAAAATTGAAAACTGATGTATACAGAGTTAAAAAAAAAGAATGTAAAATACAGAAGAGAGTGGAAGAGATATGTGGAGACACAATGAAAAGGTTAACACATATATAACTGGAGTCTCAGGGAGGAAAAGGAGATATTGACTAAAGAGTTCCTAACATTGACAAAATATAGGAAGTCAGAGATTTAATAAGGTCTCTGAACTCAAGAAATATGCAAAACAGACCACATCAAGGCACAAAATACAACTGCCAAAAACAAAATAAAAGAAAAAATGTAAAAAGAAATCAGAGAAAACAAATACTTTAATTTTAGGATAAGAACAGTAAGACTGATTTCTCAAGAGGTAAGAGGGATGCAAGATATGACACAATGATATTTTAAAAGAGCTATATATGTAACCTTAACAACATTCGTACTCCCATAATATGATGACAAAAAAATAAAAAAAAATAAAAGAAAAAAGAAGTTATAGGAAGACTTACACTTTTGGCTATGATGTAGTGACAGAGAACGGATTTATCCCACCACCTTAAAAAACTGAAAATAAAAACAAACAAATAAAAAGCAACAATGAAAATACAAAAACACTGCTTTTGGACTTTGGACAATAGACAGTATAGAACACTGAATCAAACAAACAGAGTGAGCCCTAAGATTACACCAGCTTATGGTCTGGAGAGTTTACAGAGCAGAGTGCAGGGAGGGAGAACAAAAATTGGGTCTGTATGTTTCCCTGAGCTGAGAATTTGGGGAGGCCAAGGCAGAAAGAATTTATCAGTCTGGAGAGGAAAGATTCAGCAATTCTGCAGAGAGTGGAGAGGGCTGCACACACACACACAACACAGAAAACAGGCAAGAGAGCACAAGTTCTGGAGAGCCATAGAACAGTCTCTTAGTCTTCCTCTGAGTATTGATCAGCACATGTATATGAGCAAATTACCAAGGCCAGGGTAAAATCTACCAGAAAGGAGTAGGCAGAACAATGACCCTAAACTCACACATGGACAGGAAGAGTTTTTGTTGTGACCAACTGGAGAAGAGAAATCACATAATACACAGAGCACAAGGCAGTACATTCAGGGAGGAACTGCCTTGGTTGTTTGGAAAACTCTGCCCTAGAATAGCTGCTCTGATTCTGCCTATCAAAGCTTAAAACGGCCTTATCATACTGTTTCTGAGTAATGTAAATTCATCCCTGAACAAAGCTCAAAACATTTTAAAGAAACGCAAAAATATCTAGCACCCAAAAAGATAAAATTCACAACTGGCATCCAATAAAAAGTTACCAGGCATACAAAGCAGGAAAATATAACCCATGGTAAGGAAAAAAAAAATCAATAGAAACAGACCTGGAAATTAAACAAATGATAGAATTAACAAACAAGGACACTAAAATAATCATTAGAGTAGTACCCCCTTATACATGGGGGATATATTCCAACACCCCTAGTAGATGCCTGAAACTAAGGGTAGTACCAAACCCTAGACATACTATGTTTTTTCCTAAAGTTTTATTTCTAAGTTAGGCACAGAAAGAGATTAACAACACTAACTAATAATAAAATAGAACAATTATAAAAATATACTGGAATAAAAGTTATGTGAATGTGGTCTCTCTCCAAATATCTTATTAATGTTATACTGTCCTCACCTATTTGCAGATGGTAGCTGGCTGTGGGTAACTGGAACTGTGCAAAGCTAAACCACTGATAAGGGGGAGCTACTATATAACATTTTTTATGTTCCTGAAGAAAATGTAAAGCATGAATAAGTTAAGGAGAGACATGAAATAAATTAAAAAGACCCAATTCTAAGAATTCTAGAGGAAAATGTAGAAAAAACTCTTCCAGATATTGGCCTAGGCAAAGAATTTACGAAAAAGACCCCAATGGTAATCACGGTAACAACAAAAATAAATGAAAGGGATTTGATTAAACGAAAAGGCTTCTGCACTGCTAAGGAAACAATCAACAGAGCAAATAGACAACCTACAGGATGGGAGAAAGTATTCACAAGCCACACATCCAATAAAGGGGTAATTTCTAGAATTTACAAAGAATTCAAGAAAATCAGCAAGGAAAAAACAACCCTATTCAAAAGTGGGCAAAAGATATGAGCAGAAGTTTCTCAAAAGAAGAAAGACAAATGGCTAATAAACATATGAAAAGATTCTCCATGTCGTTACTCATCAGGAAAATGCAAATTAAAACCACAGTGAGATATCACCTTACCCCAGTTAGAATGGCTTTTATTAAAGAGTCCAAAAACAATAGATGCTGGCATGAATGCAGAGAGAAGGGAATGTTTATACAATGTTGGTGGGACTGCAAATTAGTCCGACCCTTATGGAAAACAGTATGAAGATTTTTCAAAGAACTAAAAGTAGACCTACCATTCGATTCAGCAATCCAACTATTGGGTATCTACCTAAAGGAAAAGACTTTTCATCAAAAAGACTCATGCACACAAATGCTTATGTCAGCACAATTCACAATTGCAAAGATGTGGAATCAAACCAAGTACCCATCAATTCATGAGTGGATTAATAAAATGTGGTATATGTGTAGCACAGAGTAGTACTCAG
The DNA here is from genome assembly GCA_008086735.1 of Cheirogaleus medius. Classification (NCBI taxonomy): domain Eukaryota; kingdom Metazoa; phylum Chordata; class Mammalia; order Primates; family Cheirogaleidae; genus Cheirogaleus; species Cheirogaleus medius. Next base: position 25,387,284 of record VBSM01002121.1, read on the forward strand.
CCATGAAAAAGATGAGTTAATACCTTTGGCAACAATCCAGGTGGAACTGGAGACCCTTCTCCTAAGTGAAGTATCTCAAGAATGGAAAAACAAATACCACATATACTCACCATTAAACTAGAACTAACCAATGAGCACAGATGTGCACAGAGAGAAGTAAAACTCAGTGGAAATGAACCAGGAGGGAGGGAGGAGAAGGGAGCAAAAACCTACCTAATGGGTAAAATGAACACTCTCTGGGTGATGGATACAACTATAGTGGACTCAAGCATTACAAAAGCAATCCATGTAACCTCAAACATTTGTATCCCCTTAATATTTTGAAATAAAAAAAGAAAAAAAGACCTAATTCTAACTTTTAGAGATAAAACATATAATATTTGTGAAAAAAAAGGCCCTGGATGGAATTAACAGCACATTAAACACCACACACACATAAAAAAAGATTAGTAAATTTGAAGACAAACAACAGAAACTATCCAAAATGAAACACTCAGAGAAAAAAAGGCTGCAAAAGCAAACAAACAAATGGAGCATGAATGAGCTGTAAGACATCTTTAGTCTCATATACATCAAATAGTAGTTCCAGAGAGAGTGGAAAAAAGAGGTGAGGGACAAAAAATATTGGAAAAAATAATGGCTGAAATTTTTCTAACTATAAAGACTACAAACTCACAGATCCAAGAATTTCAACAAAACTCAAGTACAGAAACGTGCAGCAATCTACACTGTAACACATCATAGTCAAGTTGGTTAAAATGAGTGACAAAGGGAAAATATTTAAAGCAGCCAAAGGACATATTATGTACAGAGAACAAAAATAAGAATGACAGCAGAACAAAGCAAGCCAAAGATATTAGAGCAACATCTTTAAAATGCTGAAAGAAAAATTTAAAAACCCTGTTAACCTAAAATTCTATATGCAGCAAAAATTTTTTCTTACAAAATGAAAGTCAAAAAAGAGAGATAATTTCAGATATACAACAGCTGAACTAACATCCCTGCACTAGCATAGATGATAAATACTTACTTCAGGCAGAAGGAAAATGGTAACAGGCAGAAACAGATCTACACAGAAAAGAAGACCACAGAAAATGGTAAAATACATGAGTAAATACAAAACAATTTCATTCTTGTTTTTAAAATATCCTGACAAATAGTTGAGTGTTTACAATAAAAATAACAATATTATTATTGAGCGTACATGTAGGAGTAAAATGCATAACAACAATATCACAAAGGCCACATATGGTGAAACAATTTTTTACATAGTAATATGACAGTTTAGATATTACCAGTTTAATGAATCTTTGCCTCGAAGACCCCTACTCTCCACCCCCACGCTGTTCCTCTTTTAGTCATAAACCTTAAGCTTTAAATTCTAAGTTCACTACAGGTGATAGAATGTTACATAGACTTTTTATATTTAACTTAATATGACTGAATACTCAAATGCAACAAAAGCAGTGTTTTTAGATTTTAGCTATTGGTTAGAGCAAAACTCCACACACATATTCCAAAATGAGAAGAGATACTTTGTAGCAGATTTAAATCTATTATTTTTTAATTAAAGGAATTTGATCTCTCTTCTTAGGTTCTTTCTTACCATATTTACTAAAAAAATTTCTATTTAATATTTTATCACTATAATTTTATTTTGTGTCTAAGTAGTTTTGAAAGGTTCCTCAGGTAACTAACAAATTTGTTCATATTGACATTTATCTTTATTAAACTTGTTAAGGAAGTCAGACAGTTTGATAGTGAACTTAATCCGTTTCCTTACTGCAATATATTTTATAGTACATGTCTATCTAGTACAGTGTCTTCAGGACTGCACACTTATAAATTTGATTAAGATCAATGTATAAGAATTTCATTGAAATACATGTAGGATTTGCAATGGGGGATTTTATGTGAATAAAAAGTAAATATATATTTTAGATATCTGAATTTATGCATTAAAATACATCTTTTTAAATAATCAGATAGTTAAGAAACTATTGGCTTCAAAAGTACTAGTATACTCCAAAACTATATTTAGAAAACCATAAAATTAAAAATAAGCTTATTAAGACTTCTGCAAAGAAATATCAATAGTGTATAATAGCTCAATAATTTTCAAAAATATATATTTATTATTGTCAAATTCTATTTATGAAGTCCTATATTAAAAAAATAACCTCAACTTTTATAAATTTAACTTAACTTACACTAAAGTACATAATAAAAAAGAAAAGAAAACCTTTTCAAAAAAGATTATTCTAGTCAAAGGATTACAAAAAGTTTGGTAATTTGAGATGCTATTCTGGAACGTATGCTACTAGTTCAAATGTGCAAGCTCCAACTTAACAAATGTTTAAAATATTTGAGTTTTTAAAACAGTGCCAAAATAAACCACATCTTTTCTAGAGATGACATATTTAGCTAAGCATGAGCAATATAAATCTTTCAACCATTCTATGTATTTGTTTAAAAGCCTCAGAAACCACGTGCATTTCCAATAAAACATGAACAAAATGTTGAAATCACTGGAGCCTAACAGTTGATTTATAAATCAATTTTTTAAAAAGACAAATATATAAGGATAGAGAGATAGGTTAGTTGTAAGTAATAGTAACCAACAACAAAATAATATCTGTGAAAAATCTGGGTTCCATACACACCATATGTGAGAAGACAAAATATATAAGCCATGGTTGTTTTATCACATAATGCCTTATTAATCATGACTATTTGAAAATGGAAACTTTAAGATGATTCTTAACTTTATTTGAATAAGGAAGTAGACAAAGCAACTTTATCATTGAAAAAAGTACGCAAAAATAAAATTAAGGAAGACAAAATAAGTAAAATATTTTATTCTATAAAGTATTTTAAATATTTTAATAATTTTAACATAATGGCCTATTTACAAAAGTGAAATAAAAACTCTCATATATTAACAATTAATTAATAACTTTAATTGCTTATACCTTGCTTATAACCAATAACCTTGCTTGCAACTGGTTTTTATCTCTAATAGTTACTCTAGGAGGCAGAGTGAGCCTCGAAGTTCAGACTACCATGTTATAAGACTACACTGTCAGGTTTTAGTATCAGGCCAAATTAAAAATAGTACAAAGCGACTCAAGGTTATGTTTTATTAACAATGAATTGTCACAATATTCCTCATTAGTGAAGGTAGAGACAAAGCATGCTGCTACTATAATATAACATCATAGAGAGGGGGTAACAATGTGATGCTATTTACACATACATATTATTATACTTCATTGAAAGAAATGTACACAATGTTTTGACTGCTAGGGAATTCATATGAATGTGTATAAAAGAAATGGTACAATAGTAAAAATTGCAAGAGTTAAAATCTTTAGTTTGAAATTTTTTACTTATAGTTAAAAGGCCTTAGTTCTAAGTCCTAGCCAGTCTCTGGCAAATTCCAAGATCCTCTGTATGTTTCCTCATCTGTGGAATGAATTTAGTAATAATAATTATAACAACAGTAATGCTAAAATTATCATCATTATTATATGGTTGATATATACTTTTTATTATTATATGGTTGTTGATAGGCTCAAATAAAAAGATGTGAAAGGACTTTGTAAATCATCAAGTGCTACAAATGTTAGTATTATCATTTCAGCTTTTCCTTTGAACTAACTTATTTTTACAAGTGAATTCTCATGTTACTATAGGAATTAGACTTGATAATATTTAAAGCAAACTCAAAGCAACACTTGTGAGCAGTGTGGAATAGTTCTAAAGTTGCATTAATATTGAATATATAGAGAATTGATCTTCAGTGGGCAAGGTTATTCCTTCATACAAAAAAAGATTATTTGGAATACTGTTGTTGAACATCTTTTAGTATAAGAAATTAATTAAGATAATATTTGTCTGTAATACTATGCATTTGTAATTTTGTAGACAACTCATTTTCAAGGGGATGCGATATTTTGGGGAGATTACTGAACAATAGTGCATGTTAGAATTGTTTCATAAATTTAACTTTATCATACTCTATAAAAGTTCTGGATATTAATTGTAGAAATTGGTTCCTCTAATTGGATCATTTAGGTATAGAAAGAGATGTTTAAAATTATAAAATATCTTCATACTACACTTTGTGTTTTCTAAAACCTCAGTTGAAATAACTCAAGAAAAGTCAGTCTATTCTTCAGGGCTGACCTGAAAATTCAAGTTTACTTGTCATTTATTTTAAGAGGGTTCAGGAATGGACTATTTTGTGATAAGAACTGTTTCTCTTTACTTACCTGCACCTCATAGATGACTTAAAAGGCACTGTTTCTTCACATAAGCAGCTGTTATGGGTTTTAATTAGAGACAAGAGACAAGACTGCATGCATGACCAAATTGTTACAAATTTCTATATTTGCATTGTCACTGTTCTATGAAAGGCTATAATTCTCTTTAGGACTATGGAGCCAATTCAATTAGCTTATTTTTAACCTCTGTTTTCTCTTATTTTTTAGTTCTCATAGTTAAAAAAAATCATTAAAAGCAGGCAGTATGAGTAAATTCTAAATTTGAATGCAGTAGGATGATTCTAACTGCCGGTTAATTTAATGAATACAGATTTAATAAGGAAGAAACAGGGTTTCTTGGCATTGTGATTCTTTTGTTATCTATGAAAAAGCACCCTAAATTTTCCTGCATAGTAAAAAAAATTCAAATGAATAACCTCTGTTGGCATATGAAAGAATGGTACAATAAATTGTCCTGAATATACTTACCCTGAAAATAGGTAATGGTAGGTAAGTTAGCTCAATCTTAAAAATGAATTTAAAATGTATGGCTTAGAAAAACTTTTCATTTGCCTACAAAATTTTCACTAATTCAGTTTCTACTTGTCTATTTCATCCTGTTTGAGGCACATTTTCTATTGGCCTCTCATCTGTTCAACCTAATAAAAAGGAAGGTATTTTTCTTATAGACAATTATATAAAATCTCAGTTCTATTCATAACTTCATATTAGAAATGACTGCTATGCTGTAACTATTTCATCTTTTAAATGAAAAAATGAAATAAAAAGTAGGTAATATGAACCAAGTTGCAGGTTTACTTTTTCTAAGTCTTTATGTTTTTACATTATAATTTTTTTGTATATTATATATTGGATTCCCCTTCTTCACAACAAAAATTCAAATGTTAATCTAAAAAAAGGTAGTCAATAAAAATACTTAACAGGTTTGATGGTCTCTTGCCTTTTATGACAGAGAGATGATGGTACATGCTAATTTCCAAGCCCAAAGTGTCCTAGCCTATTAGACAAAGGGTTGGCAATTTCTATAGCTTAAGTATAGTTTAGATAATTACCCAGACCCAACCTTAAAAAATACGAATTTATAAGTAAACATTAACAATTTACTCTTTTTATTGAAAACAGTTTGCGTTATTTGTAGTGAAACAAAAATCATGCCTTGATGAATGTAAATTTAAGGTACCAATCTCTTATTAAAGCAAATTATACATTTAATTCATGACATTTCTACTAAATATTCTTTAATACTAACAAAGATTATATACACACATTGAAGGAAGACTATACACTCTTATCAGTTAAGAAATATACTCTATATTGAAAAAATGCATGTATTTGAAGTTTTGACCTAACATAGTGGATTAAGGCTTAGACAATATTTACTTTGCTGCACTTTGATTCAGAAAGGGCCATATGTGAGGATATGATCCTAACCAACTTTTCCATGTTTCTACAACAGTGTCTCAGTAAAAAAATTTATATTAAAGACATTGAGATATAAAATAGTTACAAAATAAGCTGCAACGTTATAGCTACCCATTGGTAAAAATCTGTAGTTAATATATTTGGATAAATAACTCAAGTCAGCAGCAAAGTGGTTAAACATTTGTGATTTGATTTTATCTCAGCTTGGAATGTGGTTGGAGTGTCCCACTTCTAACAACTGTTTGCTAAGTTAAGGCTTCAGTGTTTACACAGTGTTGAATGAAGCAGCCTGGTCACCAGATGTGAGCTCTTCCCCAGACTGTCGTTTTTTCAGTCAGATCACTGTCCTCATGGTCCCTGTTCCAACCTTTTTCCTCAGGACATCCACCAGCCTTTCTAACCTAAGTTGGGGGTGGGGGAGGGTGGGAAAGGGAGAAAAAGAAAATAAAAAGTGCAATTATTGTCAATAATGTTTTGGATGAAAATGGACAGTATTTGCCTGTGACCAACAGTCCTCATAGTCAAGTTAAGAGACAAGGCATTACTGGTGCAGAGTGCCAAATGTTTGAGGTTAAAGAAACAGCAACACCATAAACTTTAACCTAGATCCTTGGATTATGTCAGCATTAGATGCCACAGGAAGTATATAAAATACTCATTTCAATACACTTATCTTTTCATATTAAGGTTGTGAATGAATCATTTACTGTAATGACAGGATGACATATTAAGTGTAGAAGAGTTTCAAATTGATTTTTACCTAACAGAAGTACATATTTCAACACAGAAATACCAGCAATCTTATACCTGTTGCTTAGCTAAATAAGTGACACATTGCTTGGTATACTGTACAACTCTTATGCACTAAATTCCCTTCTTTTTCATAGCATCAGCTGAAGAAAATAAAGCCAGGCATTAAATGGCTAGGTGAGAAAAATTTCATGTCCCTGTAGCACGGAAATAATTTAAATATAAAAAAATGATTTGACACTAATAAAATCAGACTTCTTGTTCTACAACAAGTTTCTATTTTTGAGTAGTATAAATATGCTAGGAATTACTAATATAGGCTTTTTATTCAAAGAAAATTGATTTTTTTAGCTGATTAAAAATCCACCAATTAAACTGAAAATAGAGTCAAAAGTTCAGAAGTCCATTCTGCAGTGTTTTTAGGTTATTCCATGGGTGGGAGATCACATTCATGTGGATCAGTGAGAGTTTTGTTTGACAAAAGATGATGGAATCAGACCATTAATTGGTTTTCTCGTATTTTCTTTACTGAAAGCATAAAACCTCAAACAAAATTCTTGCTTGATGTTACCCACAAAGAAATCTTCCTTATAAGTGAAAATCATGCCCAGCAGTTTTCATATACACAATCTTTCTTCCTCAAAGGCTGGTAAGTGACATAGTCTAGTCTGCTCCACAGTTTGCCTCATTTATATGGATCCATGCATGAGGGTCCTTTGCAAATAAACACAGCACAGAGCTAGACACTAAAGGAATGAGGGTATTCTTAGTGCTATGCACACTGGTTGAGACTACTTGGAAGTTTCAGGAAGGAATGAAAAAATCAACTGCATACAACACTGAAAACTAGTTCAAGTTTATTGTATGTTTCTGCATGTATTAAGATTGCTGTTAACAAAAACCAGGAAAATGAAACAAAATAATTCAGTGCATTAAAAATCTTTGCTTTAAGAAAGATAGTAACAATCTTAGCATAAAGACAAATTTTGTCTAAGTTTATTACTACGAATGTATCAATTGTAAATTATACATAAATATTATACATCTACTATAACAGTCTAGTGGTATAAATACCTAAACTAGAGGATTCCTGGCAAATTCTTTGCATCCACAGATTAGTCTATATTAGTTGGACTTTACATAGTGACAAAAACTAGTGCTATCTTATACACTCTGAATATTATGATTCATGGAACTACATGAATCCTTTAAGCAAAGTTTTATTAACTTGAATTGTGGATGAGGGGGGAAGAAAACTATTAGTATAAATTACAGAACTACACTGTAAAATTTTAAGTTTATTGTTAAAATCTGATAGTAACTTGAAATAACTGTTAACAAATGGTTCCCAGTAGAAATCTAGATAAGTCATTAATAGCATTTCTCTTCATATACTGTTAAAATCAGAATATATGCTTTCAAGTTGGTTAAATATATCCCTCCCCCATAATATCATTTACACTACTAACTAGTAAAAAAATGTTTTCTTCATAAAAGTAAAGCTCTACTTTGTATAGTTATTATTATTATTGCTATAAATTCAAAATCAATGGAATCCCAAATTACTGGGATGAATGTGTTGTGCTTCATTTGGCTTCTCCTTTATAGACTGGTTCATCTCACTTTTGTTTCCTTTTTATACATTAGGACATCTTTTCATTTAAACTCTTATAGTTTGCTATGGTAAGAGATTAGGAGGAAATACTTAAATATCATGTTTTGCAATGTCGCCACTACATTTCAACAATTACTAGATCAACCACATTCTCAGTTTAGCCAGGTTGAATGATGTATGAAAATTTGATCTCAGAAATGAGAAAAATGTCAATTACTTAGTTTTGTAAAAGCTTACTAACTTCTGAAACACAATGAAGCACCTATTCCTTCTTGTAAGGAATGGAATACACCTGCCAAACATGGACTGTGCCAACAGGAAGGTAGATGTGTGGGTCTGTTGAAGCACCTTGCAGGATTTGCCTGCAGGCTATTCTTTACTGTCCAAATCAATAATATCCTTTAAAAAATTATGTAGCTCACTAACATAGGCTCCAACTGCTTTACATATTACTCAATGATATCTTCCTAAGGGCTTCATGAAATAGGATAAGGGCTAGAGCTAGGATTAGGATTTCTCCATTTTAAATATGAAGAAACGGAAGCACAAACAAGTAAACTCTTATACAAGGTTCTGAGACACAACAGTGACAAACTTGGGCCTGGTTTCCTTGTTTTTAGTTCAGAGCTATTTCCATTATGGTTTGGGTTACCAGAGACCTACAGATTTTATATTATAGGTTAATGGATTATTTGTCTTAGTAGTATCATTAAAAATTTTTCCTGAAGTTCTTCAGTCAAACTGGAAAAATATTTGCTGGTATATTTCACCTGCTATTTTAATAACAACATATTATAAAAAAGTAAATTCATGTCATTGTTCATAATTAGGAAATAAATAGTTATAATCTATTATTTGCTATGATACAATTTCTATATAAACTTGAAAATATATTTATAGTTATATTTTAGACAGAAATCCTATTTTTTTAAATTAAATTATTTTTCTATTTTCTATGTAATTATATAATATGTATGTCTTATAATGGAATGATAGTTTTCTATCACGTAAATGAACTATAAGTTATTTATCAGTTTTCTTAATTTATTTCCATTTTTTACTTTTTTTTTTTTTTTTTAGAAATGAGGTCTTGCTATGTTGCCCAGGCTGGCCTTGACCTTGAACAATGAGGCTCAAGCAATCCTTCTGCCTCAGCCTTCTGAGTAGCTGGGACTACAGGTGCATACCACTGCACCCAGCCATTTCTCATTCTTAATGAATATTGTGAGATATTTTGAAAGGCAAGTAATATTTGATGAGTACTGACTATATGCCAGTAACTATGAGAAGTCATTTATGCACATATTTAATTTCCATTATAACTCTCTATGGAGTAGGTACTATCATTAGATGACAAAGCCAAAGCATATAGAGGGTAATTTGATCAGAGCCACACAGCTAGTGGGTTTTGGAACTGGGGTGTGATGCTAGGTCTAAGTACCATGTCCTTGATCTCTCCAATGTGCCATACTGCTTCCAAAAATACTGTGACTTTTAAAGCTTATTTCTGAATTTTCATGTGCTTGAATTATTCTTATTGACTAGATAATTTTATTGCAAAGGGACAGAAAGGAGTGAAAAGTGAGCAAATTTCTCATTATCCATTGAACTGTACCAAAGTAAATAATTCACTATAGATTCCATTTTTATTTCTTTTTTTTTTGTTATTTTCATTTTTTTAGATTTCATTTTTAAAAATGATTTTTGCATTTGTCAATGTCAGAGTAAGAGAATTCTTACTGGCTAGACAACTTTTTCATCAGAAAAAGCATTCCTATTATTCAGGCAATGAAGTTGCTCCATCATACATGTTTAGCTTTTTTTGTTTGTTTGTTTTCAAGGAGAAAGAACCAGGGAAACCCAAAAGACACAGATAATAACCATCCTTCCAGCAGAGGAGACAAAGCCACTAAAAATGCTACACCTACGTGTTGCCATTAATATCAAAGATCTTGTCCTCTTTCAATCTGTGCAGAAAGGTGAGAAGATTTCAAATATAATTGTTTTTCTTTTACCACCATGGCTGTTCTTCTTTTGCTGGTCTTTTAAATGTTAACATTTTACTATCTTTTCTTTATGCTTTTCCTGCTTTCCTCAAGAGATGTTATTTATTCATTTGATGCCATTTAAATGCTCATGATTTCCAAATCCAGACTCACTTCCCCAAATTCTCTTCTGAATTTCAGACTCACATATCCAACTGCCTTTAAGACACCTCCCCTTTCTTATACCTCATGGGCACATGATACTCAGCATATCTAAAATAAAACTTACTATTTTACATCCTATGCATGTTTCAGTATTTCTTTTCTTGATGAATGTTGCCATCCATTCATTCACTCACTCACTCAACCTATAAACTGAAAAAATTTAGAAAAACTTTGTACATTGTATTTTTCTCCCCCTCACTTCAGCTTGGACCTCTGAAAACTTGGTGATGAAACCACTAATGTAGACCACTAATGGGGAGCAATAAAAGGGTCTTAACTTATCTAGTAACATCAATTACATTTTAGAAAGATCATGCTGGTAAGAATGTAGCTAGCCTATAGGTAAAAAGACCAGATAGCTCTTTACTAAAAAAATCCTTCTGAGCACAACAGTGTGCATATACTTATTGCCACTAAACTATACACTTAAAAATAGTTAAAATGGGCCAAGTATGGTGGCTCATGCCTGTAATACCAGCACTTTGGGTGGCTGAGGCAGAAGGACCACTTGAGGCCAGGAGTTCAAGACCAGCCTGGGCAACATAGTAAGACCCTGCCTCTACAAAAAATAAAAAATCAGCCAGGTGTGGTGGTGTGTACCTGTAGTCCCAGTTATTCAGGAGGCTGAAGCAGGAGGATTGCTTGAGCCAGTGAACTATGATTGTGCCACTGCACTCTAGCTGGGGCAACAGAGTGAGACCCTGTCTCAAAAAAAATAAAAAAATACAAATGACATTAAAAATGGTTAAAATGATAAATTTTTTATGAATATTTTACCACAATAAAAAAGTTATAATAAGAGTTAAAGGCCCAAATTAGAGCTGCAGCGATGCAGATGAAAAGAAGAGAATGGATTTGAAAAATATTTAGGACATAGTATCAAAAGGACTTAGTGACTTTTGAGGGTAGAATGGGGTGAGGGGTGTTGGGCAAGGTTGATTCCCAGGTGTCTGGTTTTGGTGACTAGGTAGAAGGTGATGCCCTAACTGAGACAGTGGAGGGGAAGAATGGCAGATATTTGCTGGGGAGTATGTGTGTGTGAGGATGATTTCAGTCCAATGCATATATATTTGAGGTGTCCGTAGGACATATAAGTGAGGCTGAGGATAAGTGGGCACCTGGATATAAGAGTTTGTGTTAAGAGAGATTTTTAGGTGGATTTCAGTTCAATCAACAAAAATTTGTTGGGTAACTCCTATGTACCAGGCATTGTTCTAGGTATTGATTATTCAAAGAACAGGACATGGTCCTTGTTCATAAGAAGCAATAAGGTAGGAAAGTAGGTCTTTATATGGATAAATCCAGTAAGCTATTGGTAAGTGCTATATTAAAAGGATAAAAGCAGGTATTAAACAGAATCTAAGGTGGGCATGGAAGGAGAGGGAAGGTCTGTAAAGGCTTCCTGATGATGCCTGAATTAAGTACTGGAGAATGAGGAGGACAGTTACCCCAAGAAAGGTGGGAATGGAGACAGGGCAAGCACAAGCATTCCAGGCAGAGAAGATACATGTGTGAAGACAGAGAGGTATGAAAAGCTTGATGTGTGTCATGTACTACCAGTAGTATTTCACAGTACAAAAAAGTAAGGTGGAGGATGGCAGGAAATGGGGCTAGACAGGTAGACCATGACTAGGTCTTACTCTACGTGGCAACTGAAGCCATGGGAGTGGATGGACATGTTTAGAGAGAGAAATAAAAAAGGAAAAGAGAGGTGGGAAGAGGATAGAACCAAAATGAAACCACATGTACAAAGGAAGGAAATTGGCAAAAGAATTTAAGAAAGAATAGTCAGAGAAGTAAAAGATGCACCAAGAGTAGGTACTGTCACAGAATCCAGGGAAAAGTACTTCAAGAAGGGAATGATCAACAGGGTTAAGTGCTTAAACAAGGTCAAAGTGAAAAGTGCCCATTTGATTTGGCCATTAGGAAATGATAACATTTTCTCAGTGCAATTTTAATAGTAACAATAAAAGTGGGATAAAGTGCGAATGGAATGTGAAAAAGTGAAGTATAGGCTGTTTTACAAGAGCTTGGCTAGAAAGTAAAGAAGATTGTAATTATGGGTGATGGATGGCCAAGGGAGTTTTTTAAAAAGTGGAAGATGTGAATTTGTTTATGGACTATGGAAAAGGAGACTATAGAAAGATATTAAAGCATAAGGAAGATAGCTTTTTAAATAGGGCCTCTGAGGATGGGGTAAGAAGCACAACTTATAGGATTATCCTTGAAAATATGACTTTTCCTTGGGGACTAAAGGAAAAGAGGCAGGAAGAATACATCTGTGAATAATTTTGTAGGTGTGGAGGAAGGAATTGACAGAACTTATGCCTACTGAGTTATAATAAGCAGACTGAGTGTCCTGGGGAGAAAGTGATTAAACCTAGAATCCAGACTGGTAAGAGAAGCAAGCAAGTCTATAACAGGCTGTTAATCTAAGGGGAAAATGGAAGAAGCAAGGGACTGGATGTCTTGATTTGTGTTGAGGCTAAAAAGTAAGGGTGGTTAGGATAAGACTGTGATTATTGTAACAGAGGCAACTTTGATTTCAGGATTTCATATATAGAAGTTCTGAGTGATTAACAAGATCTACAGTGAGTAGTTGAAATGGAGATGAGGTAAAAGTCATTAGCACCTAGGAGGCAAATGAACAAGCCAGATTACTGCATAGATATTGAAATTTCTTAGCATGAATGCAGAAGTTGGGGCAGAGTAGAAAATACTGAACCAGATGCCTGAAACTCACATTAAGTGGATGGCATTGATCAGTAAATCGTAAAAATCACTGAAGAAGAGGATAGAGAGTGATAAAAATGCATGATATAAACCTCAAAGGAGGAAAGGTTTTTACATGGATGCAGAAGGTGTGAAAGTACTGAAGGGGAACCAGAAAAACTCTCCCTCTTATTATATGGAGTATGGGAGAAAGACTAGTATCTAGTGGGCTGCTGAGAAGAAAAGCATCCTTGGTAAATTCAAGTTTCAGGTAAAATGTAAGTGTGACACATTCCGTGCAGAAGTTGTGGACAGACACAAGATAGAAACAATGGAAAGAAAGTTCCAGAAGGCAGATCGAAAAGAGCCCAGATCAGAGGAGAAAAGAAGGAGGGAAAGATGGGGAGAGAGGAAGCACATAAATGTATGGAAGAGGATAGGTAACTGATGGGGCTTACCTACTCCCCCATGCAGAAATTGTAACTAATGAAATAAAATCTTGCTCAGTTTTAGCCACAACTGAAAGATACATATACACACTAAGATACACACAATAAATATAAAAATGTACATACACAAATGTACTTATGAATATGTAAAGACATGGGCACATAAATATGAACACACACATATATGCTCATAAAAGTACATGTAAGAAATAAGAGACTATCAAATGAGAAAAAACGGAGTTGAGAAGAAAAAGGAAGAATGACTATTCGTGTTTGAGAAAGACTGAAGAAAGATTTTGTAAGTGAAAAAGTGAAGATAGAAGTAGAAAGAATGAGTTAAATAATAATATAGAAAATTTTTCCTTATCTTAGTAGAAAATCTGCCTCCTTGGATCCTCTATCTACGTGCCTAGACCTACCCTTTAAACCTACTTGATTTACTATGTGAGGTGCTGTCAAAATGTTAAGAGAGTTATGTCTTTACTGTATTTTCTTTTTTTCTTGCTTTCTGGGCATGCTCCCTAGCATGTCTAGTGCCTTTAAAAACATTGAGCCCTATACAAAATACAATCTGATCACTTCAAAGGAAAATGGGACTTATATCTCCCTTGATCTGGACAACTACTTCTTTCTTAAAGCTTCTATTTTTCACTACTAGCTCTAGAGCGAATGACTCACTCACTAATACTCTAGCCTGCTTTGCCTGCACAGCCAAGGCAAGCTTCTCCTTTTTTGGACACATACAATTGATATTGCTGTGTCGGAATAGAGAATCCACAAGTTAGTGACTAAAACAACAGCCATTTTATTTAATCATGTCAATTTGGGGTTGGTTTACCTGGCCAGTTCTTCTGCAAGCCTTGCTTGGAATCATTCAAGCAGCTGTAGTCAACTGGGGCTGGGTGGTCACAGGCCTGCCAATTGGTCCTGACTGAACTGACTGGTCCAGAATGGCTAGGACTCCCTCTTTATGCAGTATCTCATTCTCAAGTAAACTAACTCAGATGTATTTACATGATGAGCAAGTCAGCAAGAGGGCAATACTGGAGTCAGTCATATTTCTTGGAAAATATTACCAATGCAAATAAATGGTCAGGGAAAAAATTTTTAATGTCTTTCTTGACAAAAGATTACATTAAAAATCTTAGCCTAGTTAATGCGACATTGAAAGTTCACATAGATACATCGTAACAATTAGAATTAAGCATTCTTCTCTTTGTTAATCCTCATATCAAGATCTTTGAGATTAAGTAGAAACCAAAGAAAGCATTTAAAAAGGCCCTCTTACTACCTACTTGATCCACTGTGTGCAAGTCTCTCCATTATCTTGTAACTCTCATGAGACTTGAGAATTTTCATCAGTACTGAAATATTGGTAAACTTAGAGCCTATGTAAATTGAAGCAGAGTAGATACCTGAGTTTTGTTTAAATACATTTCAGGAAAAAAGCCTAACTTTAGCAAAAGCATTGCCTTCTGAATCTAGCTTTTGACCTAAAAATGATGACTCCCAAATTGATGCTGTAAATTAAGTATACATAGTCTTCACAACTCCCACTATTCAAAATACAAGATGATACTTAGGAAACAAAGTTTACAAATTATTATGGTTCTTAAAATGACTTTGGGCCATGTCTTCCCTACACCTCATGTCAAATGGTCAAAATAATATTTGTTTGGGCTAGTCATGGGACAGAACTGTGAAATTGGGAAGTTTATCTTTATTTTTCAAAGAGTGAAGCTTAAAATAATTTGGTAATGATTATTATTAAAATGGAATTTCAATAGTAACAAAGAATTCTAGAGAAAGGGGAAAAAACCTCAAAAGACAAAAATCCAATGCTGAGTAGAAATATACTCCAAAGATACCTTGCTCACTTTCTATCAAATTCTCCTCTCAATGATGTTTAACGATGATCCTAAACTTTATGATAATGTTATGTGATTCAAAAAAAGTACACCTTTATTTTATTATGGTATAAAGCTTTAACTCAAATCTATGAAGCTCTCATGGAGAAATTTCAAGTATCAATTGATAAATATCAAAATAGATATATTTTGGGATTTATATTTTCTCTTAAATGATTCCAGGGATGTGACTATTGTCTTTGTCTACATATAAGATTATCACTATTTATTGTCAATTGTTATTATTGGCTGGATCTCATGGATTAAAAAAGGAGAAAAACAAGAAAAAGTTGGGAAATGCAGCCAAAAATAAGTATTATTACTAACCATTTATTAGTTGTTGATTTCTATCATTAATCAAATCTAAATCAATCCTTTCCCCCAAACCATTTTTCTGTGTTAAAAGATACTAGGAGTTACTGGAATAAAGGTTACAAAGAAATAATATGGACACATTAATTTAGCTCCTCAGATATGTAATTATATAAAAACTATCATTCATTCATTTAGAAATATTTCTTAAGTACTTATTTTGTGAATGATACCTTCTAAGTAGTGTGCTGCACAGATTTTTTGGCATTTCTACTGTAGATATATGGCATATGAAGTCTTTTTACAAATACAAAATTTCCTGTAAAGATGGACCATAAAAGGAATGCTCAGCCACAGCAAGTTATAATATAGTGACCTTCAGATTATACCTTTTTCAGTGATTCTAAGGTTTTAAGTATTGTGGACAAGAATGTGTGTTACACAGGTAAATAGTGAGAAAGTAGGAATAAGCTGTACTCAGTTCTTACAACTCCTGGGTCATTATATTTACCATGCTTCATTAAGCTTCACTTTCAGATTTATATTAACACTAGGAAATTGCTTCTCACTTGAAATTAAGCAAGAAACTTGGAATTATCATCAAATAGAACATAGAAAAACTTCAGTACATGTATATTCAACTGTGCTTAGATTAGATATAAGACATTCTTTTTTCAATGTCACTACTATCCAAAGTAGACAAGGCACTGAAAAGTTACCTATATTTTAAACATAGACTAACATTTACTATCTTTTATGTAACCTTGAAAAATGAAGCTCACCGATTAATCATAATATCAGTTAATATCTACTTAGATGAATAGAAAACATAAAAGTTAGATATATAATAATCAAAATATGCAAAACTTTGCATTCCTCACTTTGTTTCACCCTATTTAAAAATTAGGACATGGAGAAGGATTAAAGCTATATTTCCTTCTTTATATTAGTAGTATCTCTAAGATAATTTCATTTCAAGTTTTGGATTTTAAAATAATAACTTTGGCATAACTTTACCTAGGGCTTAATTAAGACTTTTTAAGTTCGATGTCTAGATTGTCCCTGGATTCCAATTAGTCTGCGGCAGCAATAGTGCAGTGGATGATACTATTAGGAAAGTACTTAACGGAAGATAATGGAGTTATTTTGCTTAAGCCCCTAACTTAACATTAGAAGGTGATTGAGATAATAGAATAAATTAAGATCAAGTGACAATTTTATTGAGCTCCTTCAATATCAGAGGATATTTAAATTGTATATAAGAGTCTCAAGAAAACTCAGCACCAATAACAAGCCCTTGAGGCTCCATGAGGGTAGGGACAACCGTATACTTTGTTCAACATTGTATACTTGGCAACTAGTCCAATAGGTTCTCAAAAATGAATAAGATATTGTTTATCAACAAATGTCACACCTACATATACTAGGAATAGGAGTAATTTCATTTACATTCTTAATTCTAAAGCAACGGATGGAAATTTTGATGATGACTCCCCCTAAAAGTACATTTCAAGAAAAAAAGAAAGTCAATTACTTGATGTGAAGATTTGTAGTAAATATTTTATTTAGTTACTGGCCTTTGTAGAAGAACATTAAATGATAGAGCAGTTATCTGAAAAGAACAGATTTCTCCCACTTTAAATGGAGAGAGTTTTGGGGGCTTGATGAGAAAGATGTTAGATACAATTTCTCAGAATTGAAACAGGGTATATCAGTAGTATCTTTTTTAAAAGGATGTAGATTAGTGAGAAAGTCCCTATTTTTTTCTTATTCTGGTGCTTGTCTTTCCCCTGCTCCCCAGCTTCTAGGACAACCCATATGAATATTTGCCTAAGTTACATCTGAAGGCACAGAGAAGACCTTTATTTCTTTTAGCCTGAAATAGACTGTTTATTAATTGTATCATTGTCTTATTTAAAATATCACAGTTTCACTACTTTAGAGTGTCTCTTGTTAAAAATTAAGATAAGTTATTTTCTTCTTAAATATAGTTTTAAAAACTGCTCAATTATATTGTCCTCAAAGTCTTTTTCCTATAGAAAATCAATCCTTGGTTTGAATACATGGAAATTTATTGTATATTTTAATATACAATTAAAAATATTTATATTGTATATTTTATGCAACCCTAACCCTAGCCCTAACCCTAGCCCCAACCCTAGGGCTATTTATTGCATATAGATATACAATAAATAGAAATTTGAAGTATAATTTTATTCATGGTATTATTAGACTTTTAGATAGTCATTGCTTGTTTAAATGGCAGTTTAAAATGGCATGTTATTAGACTTAGATATTTTATAGAGTCCTAATTTTTTATATAAATATGAGAGATCCATCTTTCTAAAATATCAAAATATAGTTAAGTAGCATAACCATGAAAAGGCAGATTGTTCTGAAATTTTTGTAATACATATTGTATCATAGAATATA
This sequence comes from Cheirogaleus medius, assembly GCA_008086735.1. Lineage (NCBI taxonomy): Eukaryota > Metazoa > Chordata > Mammalia > Primates > Cheirogaleidae > Cheirogaleus > Cheirogaleus medius. The sequence goes on from VBSM01002121.1 coordinate 25,405,380, forward strand.
CTTTATTTAATTAGAATTGCCATCATAGCAACATATAAAAGGGAAAATGTTATAAAGGTTTATACTGCATATGTAGAAAAATGGTACAGGTTTATATTTTCATTTATCTCAAAAATAGTATGTATTTCAAACATATACACTATTTTTTGTACTTTATAGACAAGAAATTCTGACCACATAGAAAGACTAGCATTTGTGACTGAGATGCATTTTTTTTCTGATTCCTGATTTTTATATGCCACTTGTAAATGTAATTTTCATTCTTTAATATCCATTCACTTCACAGTTAATACTTTTCAAGCACCATAGATGACTTGAAATTAAATCACACACATCTTTCTTTTATGTGTTAAAGTGCTAGTATTAAGGATTAATGGGCTTTATTCTCAGTACCTACATTATTCTTTGGTAGTAAATTAGTAACATAGGGACACACTAACTCTTTCAAACAGGACACTATTTAGTAAACTGCATCAGGTACTGAGTTACAATGATCTTACATATAAATTATACTTATATTCAAATTTATTTACAGTGAATGATTTATTCACAGAGATGGATTTTTCATATTTTTTAGACTCATTGTATTTGTATTGTCAACTATAGATCTTCATATTTAGAAATGATCTTAAAATTGGTAGCAAAGATAATAGATAAGATCTCATATATCTATAATGATTATGATTTACAAAGTCCTAGAGGACTGTAAGACCAATGAAGACTATTTTTTAATCTAAACTGATAGAGCAATTCCCACATGTGTGTGAACAGAATAGCCTTTAACCTGCCTCCTGATAAAATCCTCAAGGATTTTTAAAAACTATACAAAGCATGATATGTAAAAATTGGGATTTATTATTATTTTTCTTTAGATTAGTTTAGGTTTGGGCAATATGCAGTGTCTACCTCTTCTGGTATGTGTTTTGTTGCCTAAATTTGGTAGAAATACTTCTTTTGAGGAAATCACCTAGATAACATCAACGAATAATTACTGTAAATCTTTGTTAACGGCCCATCCTCATCCTGTGTCTTTTTAAACAAAATAATTAGTAAAATTCTTTCTTCATGCTGCTTTCAGCTGCTTATATCTGAACTTTTAAATATTCACATACCAGTCTGGTTCAGATAATTCTTCCCAATCTGAATGACATCACCTCAGAAACTGATCTGCTGTTTGCCCAGCAGAGGAGTTACATATTGCCTTTTGAAGAATGACATCTCAAACTGCAGGCTTGACATCTGGCCTATCTTTGAATGGCTTGAGATACAGCTCTTTAGAATAATCTTTATCATTCAGAATAACTTTTGGACATTCTCACTTTTAGCACTAAACTCCACAGAAAGAGTTTAATTATTTGTGAAGTGGAGTTATATAATCTAAATTGCTATCAGTCCAAAGAAATTCTCATGGGTATTTCTATTATTCCCAGAGAAGAATCCTTAGAAGCCCTTCCCTTCTTTTGCTGTTCAGGTTCTGGAAGCCAATTTTGATGAGTTTTATATCTGCCACCTGGCAGTACTTTTCTCAAACTCAACTTAATATTTTTTCTCATAAATCTGTAAGTTAGGGGTTATACAGAAAGAAAATGAAATTAGTTCTTAGCACTGAACTAAAGACATTCTATTAATGGCACTGTGTTGTTACTATCTCTTAGGCAGAAAAACCTTAAAATACTGACTTCTTTACCTATCACATCTCTTTGGTCACCAAATCATATTTTCCCTATAGTATTTCTAATATGAATCCCTTACCTCCTATCCACACTGCTACTAGCCTACACCAGCACATCATTTGCCTATCTTATATTATTATGATTGCTTCTTAGCTGGTACTCTTACCTCTCACACCAATCTACTTCAGTTAATCTTCCAAAGCTAAGTGAGAGATTTATGTTCCTAACATGCTATTTTTATGAAGTAATCATTGCTGCTTTAAGAACTCTACAATGGCTTCTTATTTCCTATCACATGAAATCTAAGTGTCTTTGCATACTTCTGAAGGCTCTCAGTAATTCAGCCTAACCTTGCCCATCTGATGTCATCCCCCAGGAGTCTCTGCTCCTGCCAAACTGATGTCTGTATGTCTCCTCTCATAGATTATATTCACGCTGTACCTTTGCTTCATATGCTGTTTTACGTTACCTCCTTTATATTACCCTCTTTTCTTTCCTCTCTACTTATTCATAGCCTACCCATTCTATAGGACCAGGTTCTATTTCCTTGAAGCCTTTCTTCTCTCTGTATTACCTGCACTGAACAACTAACAGATTATTCAGTACCATTTTATTCTATGAAATAATGAATGAGGAAAAATACATTAATATATTAATAGCATTATATACATTACAAGATAGTAGATACTCTTTAACAATTCCACTTGCAGGAACTTGTGCTCTCTCCAAACATTTAGCTATAAGTATGTTTACTGCAGCAGTATTTGGAAACAACTAAATACAAATATTATAAACTTCTTGTGGGCAAGGGAGGTATGGAAAACTTTTAATATATTCCATCAAATTTAATACAGTGCTAAGTATATGAAACAATTTTATTTGGATGAATTGTCTTTATCTGTGCCTTGTAACAACAGTAACAAAGATGAAAATCAAATCAAATTTGTTGCTTTTCTTTTCCCCACTCCAGTCCACATTTTCCAGTAAAATCCAATATCTTTCCAAAAAGTTATAAAATATTTTAAATTCCATACAGGAAGTAGTCAGACTAACAGGAAATTTTTGCATTAACGCTTATTGTGAAATGGTGAGGAGTAAAGGTGTTGTCAGCTGTAAAGAACAAGTTGAAAGAATTAATCTTTTTCATAATTGTCACTTTTTTGCCAAAAAGTTTCCATGGGAGTAGTGCTTCTAATGTTATACTGATACACCTAATGATTTAAATCAGTCACATTGACCTGTCAAAAGCACTGGTCCACTATTTTGACATGCTTACTGAGAACAGAGGATGACTTACCATTCTCAAAGAAGCTATTAACACCTGTCTAAACTTTCTCCATCTACTATAGTGCAGTTCTTTGATGGGACATACACTCTGCCTTTTCCAGCTTCACATCATTATTGTCTATTATATACCAGGGTCTTCAAAAGTTATAAAAAAGACATATTGAAAAAGTATAGAAATTTTGAATACAAAGTTTCTCAGTACTTGTACCATAAGAACTAAATCCAAATTAAATTCTAGCTATTACTATATATCTTTAGACATGTAGCTTTTACAATTTAGGTAATTCTTAGCATGGAAAATATTTATGGGGATAATGTATTTTGTAATTAGAAGGCAAGATAAAATATTATCTATCTACTATAAAAAACCAGCACCATATTTCTCTCTTTTCCAAATACTTGAAGGGAGTTAAAAATCTGTACTTCCTCAAGGGTATCTCAAAACTAGCTTAATTGTTTATCTAATTGATAGAAACTTTTTGTAATAATTCTAAATATTCTTTAACTTAACAATTCCATTTCCAGGAATTTGTGTCCTTTGTAATAACTGCAGATATGTGCAACTATTTGCTGCAAGTATGTTTACTGCAGTGGTATTTGAAAACACAATTAGTTAAATTATAGTATAACTATACAATAGATTTAAAGCCATTTATTTATTCTTTATATATAAAATATTATAAAGACATATACATTTATTCATAATATGTTAAGTGAAACAATCAGATTATAAAATTGTATGTATTGTATGAAAACATTTTGTAAGGACATGTTGTTTAGCTATATTTTAAAATTTTTCTAAAATTAGTGTGTATTGCCTTAGTAATTTATAAAAAATATATATGATGGACAAAATAAGCATTTTCTAAATGTTTGGTCTTTCAAAAAGATATTTAATATTTTTCTCGATCAAGATGAACACATGTATGTAACTGCTAAAGTGAACGAGAGGGTATTTAAAGAGAAAAGTACATTTTTTTCTCTTCCCATTCTCACTTATTTTTTGCTGAACTCTCCATGAGTTTAGGGATCTTATGAGCATGACAGAGAGAATGAAGCTTAAAAGTTACATGTGGCTGTATGGCTATAAAGTTTATATCATGTATATATAATATGCAGATTTCACAATTTTACTTCTTAATAGCTAGAAATTTCCTGTGGGTGTGGTGCACACTGTCTGGGGGATGGGCAAGCTTGTAGCTCTGACTTGGGCGGGGCAAAGGCAATGTATGTAACCTAAACATTTGTACTCCCACAATATTCTGAAATTAAAAAAAAAATAGTTAGAAATTTCCCACACAAGATAAATTGAGGGGACATATGGTATATAAAGATGGAAGAACTACTTATTTTATTGTTTTTTAACATCATAAATCAAGGCCCTACGATTTTGTTAATTAAGTAGTTAACAATATTTAAAAAAATTATTTGAATAGAAAGGGACAGATTTCCTTATACAGTCAAGGCTATGTAAAGTGATTTCCTTTAATCTCCTACACCTCAATGCAGCCAATATAGCATCTAAAGGTTTAAACTTCTCATTGTGTTTTGATCCTGTTTATTCTATCCTTGAAGGATATTTGTTTTGGAAGAGAAGATTTATGGCTGAAGAACTATGACTAAACAGCTTATTTGATAAGATAAACAAATCTGAACTAGTATAAAACTATGAAAACTATTATCCACTGGACTTTTAATTACTAAAAACAACTCTTTGTTTAAAACAAAAAAGTACACAAAGACTAAGTTTATAAATAGTTCTAATGATTTTTCTAGGTAATCATAAATAAATATTAATAACATTTATTAATAAATACCTCAAATAAGGAACTCAAAGAAGGCAACTGCATCAGTTATCATAAAATACCACAATTTAACAAATAAACCTAACACTGTAAAAGAGAAAAAAAACTTTTCTGTTGAAAAAATAAGCAAAATTATGAATAGGAAAAATCATTTACAGTACATATAATAAAAAAGTGAATTTATTTAACATTCAAAGAATTCTTACAGATCAATAAAAATTGATTAACAGTCTAATGCAAAAACTGGGAAAAGGTCATAAGTAGGCAGTTCACATAAAAAGAAAAATATATTGCCAATAAAAATATTAAAAAATGCTTAGTGTAATTTCTAACTAAGGAAATGCATACTAACATGAGATACAATTTTTTTTTTTTTTGAGAAAGAGTCTTGCTCTGTCGCCTGGGCTAGGGTGCTGTGGCATCAGCCTAGCTCACAGCAACCTCAAATTCCTGGGCTCAAGCAATCCTCCTGCCTCAGTCTCCCAAGTAGCTGGTACTACAGGCATGAGCCACCACGCCTGGTTAATTTTTCTATTTTTTGTAGAGACGGGGTCTTGCTCTTGCTTAGGCTGGTTTTGAACTTCTGCCCTCAAGCAATCCCCCCGACTACGTCTCTCAGAGTGCTAGGATTACAGGTGTGAGCCACCATGCCTGGCTGAGAGATACAATTTTTTATTTATCAGATTGGAAGGTACAATTTACTAAATAGTAAGGAATTCTTGGGGATATGAGCATTCTCACAGATTATTAGGTAGTGATATAACTTCTTAAAAGAATAATTTGGCAATTTTTATCAAAATTAGAAAAGCACACATTTTTTTGAACCTTAAAATGTTCATTTCTGGGAACTTATCCTACAGATCTATCAAAAGCATTGTACAAAAATATGTTTAAGGAAGGCTGCTCACTTATGGCATTGTTTGTAACAGTAAATTAAAAAAAATAAATTCTTTCCACACAAAATTTGCACTCTATTCTACACAAGATATATGTATAATTTTTAAGATTCAAATTATATTTTTATAATATTTTATATTGGGTAGAAATTAATACTCAGTGTTTATAGTTTTCAAAGTCCTTAAGAAAGATGATAGTTTTGAAGAGACTGAAATTTCAAAGTTAATGTTTTTAAAGCACTATCAAGATACACACATTTGCCTTCATCTTTCTTGGACACATCAGTGTAAATTTATATTCATGAATAGGCAAAATGCTTTGCTTAAAACGATGATTATATTCACCAAATTGTAAAGAAAGAAGTTGTGGGGACAGGTCAAAACAGCTTTCATTTGAGTTTCAATGAGAACTTGAGGCTCTACAATAACTTTAAGTGTGTCTATATTTTGTCCTTTTCTTTAGTGGTCCATCTCTCAAAAACTAGCTGGAGCCTGCAACAAAAGAATATCTTTTCCAGAGAAAATTACAAATCTCTTTCAAAAAAACCTTTAATGACTGGCATTTGACATTTTCTTTTCACTTAACCCAACTAATAGTTGGTTATGCATTTCACTAAAAATAAAACCTAACTGACTTGTAAGATTCTAGAAAAAAACCTTTAACGACAATGGGATGACGTTTTGGGAAAATGTTGAAATATAAAAAGTTGTAACAGGGACAGCACACTTTCACTTGTAGTGAAGGTTGTGCCTTCCCCCCACCCAAAAATATAAAATAAAATAAAAAGTTGTAACAAATCTCTCATGATAAATTCAGCCTACTTTGTTAAGTTACTTCATCAATCGGTATTCTGTAACAGCATATACAGAATTACCCCGATGAGAGGCTTGACATAAGTTTGGAGAGGATGATATTTAATCAAGTTATTAAAAATAATATTTAAAATATTTATCACATTTTCTGTGATTCTTCTGTTCATATAACTTCAACAACTTTTGATATGCCATAATCTCTTAGAAATACTATGATAAAGAAGTCATTTGGAATATCCTCTAACTTTCTCCAATTGATTTTCTCCATCACTGAGGGATGGTCAATACAACATCAGAGATGAATAGATTGAACTAAGTGAGATCTTTCCCCTTAATCTCAATGATTGATATAGCACAAAAATAACATAAAATCTTCATTGGGTATCTTTATTGTTAATTTATCAGGTCTAACGATCAAGTAGGCTATATTCATAATCAGTTAATATATAATATGAAATTCAGAAAGCTCTGAAAAAGTAAAAATATTTTTATAATTTTGCTGCAAGCTCACGTAGCAGCAAAATCTTATCTGATTTAGGGCGACAATTTATATATCTCACTGCAGAAATATTCATATGTTTGACTATGTGGTGCTTCGCAGGAAAAACTGAAGGTGTTACATAATAAAGAGAATGTATACCATATATCTTCTATAAGATTTGAAAAATTCTGAATTCTGAAACACATATAGCCTTGAGGGCTTTGGATCTGATTAGGTTCCATGTTGTTATTTCTTAAGTAGGTGATCAATATTGTATATATGCTACAGCAAATTCAATATTTTAAAATCATGTTTTCTGGGGGGAGGGGAGCTGAATCTTCAATTTTAAACCCCCTTTTGTACAGCATACTCTAACAAGTAAGCAAGACTCCTAGCAACATAACCCAAAGAGTCAATGGAATACATGTTTTTCACAATTATAAAACCTTCCCTAACTCACCTAAGTCTTAGATAGGTATCCTTCCTAAGTGTCTCCACAGTACTACATATTTCCCTTATTATGATTGCTGTTTACTTGTCAGTATCCCTTGCTAGACTGTAAACTTAGTGGTATCAGGTGCTGCTGCCTTGTATTTTATTTACCACGAATTCCCAGTGTCTAACTCATTGCTTGATGCATAGTACATACTTGATTACAATAATAATTGAACTGGAGAGCAGGAGAAATAAGTTTCAAAGAATTTTCTAAGTACCTTCAGATAATTCAAGGTACTTTAAAAAGGGCAGGCCAAAATGTGGTGTATATATACTCCACGGAATACTACTCAGGCATAAAAAGGAATGAACTAATGTCTTTTGCAGCAATTTGGATGAACCTGGAGACCATTATCCTATCCTGAAGTGTATCTGCACAACCCATGCATTTCGTCATGGAGCATCATTTGCCCCATGAGAGCTCTATTGCTCGACATGAGAGATTGGGGCCAATGGTTCTAAAGGAAATAGAGTCGAAAGAAATTCAGGATGGAATTCGGGGTTTGGAGAGTTATGATGATGTTCCAGAAGAAGATGACTTAACTATATTTGAATAAATGTAGATTGTTGTACCGTACTTAAAAAAAATAACACATCCCCTGAAAATAAGCCCTAGGGTGTCTTCTTGAGGAAAAATAAATATAAGACCCTGTCTTATTTTTGGGGAAACACGGTAAGTGAAGTTTCTCGTGAATGGAAAAACAAACAACACATGTACTCTCTAATAATTTGGAACTAAATGATGGCCGCACATGGGCACAGAAAAGTAAAAGTCATTGGAAATCAAAAAAGGGGGAGGGGGAAGAGGAGTCAAAACCTAACAGGTGCAATGAACACTATTTGGATGATGGCACACTAACAGTCCTGACTTAAGAATTATAAAAACTATCCATGTAATAAAAACATTTGTAACCCCTTAATATGTTGGTGGAAAAAAGAGTAGGCACTACTCTCTATTAAATTTCTATCATTTCATTACTTAAAATTCTTTTCTTATTTCACTAAAATATATTTTTAAATTAATAATTTTTTTAAAGACAAGGTCTCACTGTGTTGCCCAGGCTGGTCTCAAACTCCTGGCCTCAAGTGATCCTCCTGCCTTGGTCTCCCAATATGCCAGGATTATAGGCATGAGCCACTGTGCTCTGCCTTACCAAAATATTTTAACAGCTGTCCATTCACTGACATTTGTGGCAATAATCATGCTCATTTTATTTCAAATTTTTTGGTAATCTTTCATGTTAATGATTATACTTTTCTCCTTTTAAAATAAGCTTCAGTGTTTAAATACTTATATTTGATTACTTAGATTTTTACTGAATTTCCATTGCTACTGAATTAAAAAAAAACTATGCTTATATTTAACAGCATCAATATCAACATCTGAAGTACCAACAAAATTGCTACACCTCAGTATACAATCAAATACTATAAACTAGCTTTCTTACATTTACCACAGTTTAGTACTTTATTCCCATTATTTTATTTTTCTCATTTTTACTAGTGGGACTAGCTTAATTTTTGACTCACATTTTCTCTGTATTCATCTTGATTTGAAAGAGGTAAAAATTAAATTCTTCCTAACAGCATTTTGAAAACTAAATTCTTCAAAGCTAGAAGAAGCACTTTGAATTTTAAAATTCAAATTTATAAGTAGGAACTTGTCCAGAACTGACAGCACTACAGACAAATCCTGCTAACTGCCCTGTTCATAATCTATTAGTTTCTGAATATGCATGATTCTTGGTACTTAATTCTGGCTCAAGCTTTGGTTTCTTTAGACGCTTTGACCCTCCCATGACCTTTGGTTTTGTTAGACAGGATCTTGTAGATTTTCAGAGAATTGTGATGGTATCCTAAAGTCAGGTTGCGATTGTGCATTTGCCCACAACTGTCACCGCTCATAAAACAGTATGATTAACTGAATGTCTCACGGAGCACCAATTTTCAGCTACCAAAGGCCTAATAAATGTAACTTAATTTTTTAAAAACTTTGTGGGAGGCACCTTCTGACACGGCTCCCACTGATTCCTGCCTCCCTGTATTTACACCATTGTGTCCTTTAGCACGGACTGGACCCAAAGACTTGCTTCTACTGAACAGAATATGGCAAAAGCAATGGGATGTAATTTCTCTGATTAGGTTACAAAAGACTGCAACTTCCTTTCTGCTAGCTTACTCTCTCTCATCCTTTTGCTTGTTCATTCTGATGCAGCCAGCCACCATGTTGTGAGACGCTGTACGAAGAGGGCCACACAGCAAAGAACCACGGTAGGCCCTGAGTGTGTAAGGAACTGAGGCCTTAGACTAACAGCCTATGAGGAAGTGAATCCTGACAACAATGTGAGTCATCTGAAGGTCCCAATTAGGCCTTGAGATGACTACAGTCTTGTGAGAGACTCAGAGCCAGAGACTCAGCTAAGCTGCCCTACAACTCCTGACTCTCAGAAACTGAAATAATAAAGTTGTTTTAAGCCACTAAATTTTGGGGTTATTTGTTATACAGAAATAGATAATCAAAACTAATATAAATCACAAAGGCAAACATTTTTTTTTGTCCTGGAACAAAGTATTAATATAACATGAAATTATGGTTTCACATACGCCAATTCAACCTGTTATAAATATTGTTCCATTTCAACTCTGTTCTTCATCTAGTCTTCCCAGTGTCAGTAAGTGGTATTTCCATATATCAGATCAAGACAAATATCTTGGAGCTCTCCTTGGACAACTTGCATCCTTCCAGGAAGTCTACTGCCCAAATAAATCTCAAGTCTCATTACTTTTCTCCATTTCCAATGACGCCCTCATCCAACTCATCACAACTGATCAGTTCTATAACTTATTAATAAGTATCTCTACTTCTACTCTTATCCTTTTCCAATTATACTCCACATAGCAGTGTTAATCTTTTAAAAATGTAAATCAAAAAATGTCCCCTGACTAAAATCCATCAACAACCTCTACTGCTGCTAAGATAAAGTTAAAAAATGTAAATTAACAGACAAAAAATGAACCAAGGGTTAAATGGTTGCATAAGGTCTCACTCTGCATAGTACCCCATCCTCCTTTTTGCTCCAAACAGCCCTCACTCGGTTGCAAAGATCTTCCTTCACTATCTCCAACGTTCTTTGCTTTGGCTTCCACATAGAAAGCCTTTTCCCCTGGCTAATTCCTATTTACACTTCTGGTCCCCCCCAGCTTGGAAAAAAACCTCTTCCCCTACCACAAATCTAAACTGGATCTCCCTAGATATATTCTCCTTTAGCTCCTAGGAATTTTTCTCTGTATCACATTAAATGTAATTTGTAATTATATACTTATTTGTCTGAATATTTAATACTTGTCTCTCCTGAAAGATTGTTTACTTCATGAGGTCAAGTTTGAGTTTGTTCATCAGTGCCTAACACAGTGCCTGATGTTTAAAAAATATGTGTTGAATAAAAACATGAATAAAATTGATCAATATTCTACCATTATGATTAGGAAAATATTTAAATCATGGCCTGTGCTGAATGTACAATAATCTTTCTTCTTTCATCCATCAAGAATTTTTTTCTTTTTTATATTTTACATAGAATGAAATACATTTGTTTTTGAGATCTTGGAAAAAAACCTAATATTTATATTTGGCATAGCTATTATAACTCATCTATTTACTTTCTCAACTAACTCACGAATAATGATTTGTGTTTAGATTTTCAATTTACAATAACTAATTCGGACACCTAGATCAACCAATTATAAATACTAACAACTACTTTCTAGTAGGCAAGGAGGATATTTCTGAAAGTGACAAAACCTATCAGAAAAGCAGCATCAAAGCTAAGTTTTATTATAGAAGTAAAGACTCATTAAAGAATTAGGCAGACAGATGGGTTAACTATGTAGGAGTTGGTCAAATTCTAATGAGTAATGAGACATATTCATTAAGCAGAAATTATTTTAAAATGAGCAAGACAACATGACTGCTAAAGTAAATCTTGATACATTCATCTCATTCCCTTCTAAAGACATTTCCTTAATCAGTGTAGAGTTTATCATGTTTAAATTGTTACTTAAATGATATTTAAGACTTTTTAATGTATTTTGCTATCATAATATAATAAAGAAAGTGTATGAAATCAACATAAAATTCAATTACTAGGGACAAAAATTTTACAGGTCTTGGTTTCACTCCCTAAGTAAGAAATACGATTCATATCTATTAATCTGCCACTAACATGTAGCTTTCCAGAATAGCTACTTAAAATGTATAACTAGGATATAAACATTTTTATTGTTTTACCATTCACTGGAAATGAATTATTATTCAAAAATTGTAAGCAATACTACAACCAATTTATACTACACAATAAATGATGTATTCTATGAAAGTCAAATGTTTTCTGAGTCAATATAATCATGACATATTTTTTTTGGACTCCTGTGTTCTCTTATAGTTTGCTTATAACTGCTTCATAGAGATGGGAGTTTCTACATTACAATAAGGTTTTATTGATTTATCAGCTACAGAATATAATAACCATACTCAGTAAACTGGAAAAGCTAGCTCTGAGGCTAGTATCATATAACAACAAATTGTAGAATACTTGAGAGCAAAATCAGACGGTTGGCATAGGAAAGTAAGTGGTGTAAACTGGACTAGCAAAGACTAATATTTAGTAAGTTCACTAACACAAACAAATTAGGTTTTTGAGTTGTATACTATGTCTATGATGAGAAAAATATTTACTTAGTATTTTAAGTCATACAGTCAATTATTTTATAATAAACTATTAAATTTCTTTTTTTGAAAATGTTTTCTTATTTGAAGATATGTAAAGAAAACTTTAACATTTATTTAATATTATGCAATGCATACTTTTTCCAGCAAACAATGCTTTTCTTTCTTTCAATAACTTATATCCTAATTTGACTAATTCAGGTAATTTACTTGACTTTCAGATGTATTTTTGGTTTTTTTTTTGTTAATAAGTAATAAAATATTTTAAAATATGTTTTTGAGTATTTTTAAACATAAAATGTGTTACAATTGATAAAAGAGTAAAAAGGTTGAGCAAAACTATATAATGAAATTCGCTAAAAATTATTTTTTAATTTTGTAATTTAAAAATTTACAGGAGTTCGTGTAGCAAAAGGTGGTAATGTTCTCTGAGTTTTTGTTGTTTTTTTTGAGACAAGATCCTGCTCTGTCCCTGGGGCTAGAGTGCAGTGGCATCATCATAGCTCACTGCAACCTCAAACTTCTGAGCAATCCTGCCTCAGTCTCCTGAGTAGCTGGGACTAGAGGGGTGTGCCACTATACCCAGCTAATTTTTCTATTTTCGGTAGAGATGAGGTCTTGCTCTTGCTCAGCCTGGTCTCAAACTTCTGGCCTCAAGTGCTTCTCCTGACTTGGCCTCCCAGAGTGCTAGGATTACAGGCATGAGGCACTGCTCCAGCCCTCTACTCTGAGTTCTATTTTTGAAGCCAAATTATAAAATTATCATTAATGTTTTGTTTTTTTGCCTTTTAAAATAGAATAGTTTAAGGACTTCTGAGAGCATATGAATGAGTAGTGTTTAAGGAAAGATCAGTAGAACATGCTCATGACTCAATCTGCTGATTGGGTTGATTATCATTCAGCTGTACATAGTTGGCCAACATGTTGTTTTTGAGCATAATTTATTTTACTTTCTCAGTTGTAAATTGATTAATTTCCATCCCTAATGGACCACTGATTATTTAGAGAAAGCATAAAGTACATTGATGTTGAAATGCAAATAAACAAGAGGCATAAAATTAATGGAAAAATCCATTAATTCACCTCAATATTCTCTTCACCAGATCTATAAACTGTGTTCACTTGATCACACTACTTACATTGCTTATTAAGTAGTTGTTACTTAAAAAGCAGTTAAAGAGAGAAAATATTGGAATAATAATATTTAATTTAGTTTTTCATATATTGGAGTAAAGACCAAAACTCCCACAGTGTGCTATTTTCAGAAATATTCTAGCAAAGGAAGTCTGAAAAACTTCTATTTATTTCATTTTAAAAGTAAAATGTTAAGAATTCCAAATATCATCTCATAAGCAGTTATTTAATGTCATAATATGTTACTAAATTTTAATCTACTTTCTTATTTATATTCGGTCCCTAAATCAAACTTAATATACCATTATCAAATTTAACAAATTGTGCTTTTTCTTACATAGCTGAAGTCAAACACTATGTAATGTTCCATATTATGAATATTAAAGATTGTGTTTAAATAAAATTTATAAAGCAATCAATATAAATTAACTTCTTTTATTTTATACCAGTGCAAAAAAGGATGTTTAAAACACTACCTAGAGAATACATATTGCTATTAAAGAGATTCAAGAGTTAAGAAAGGTTAGGAAATGTTGCTTTAACATTGCTAAGGTTTTGATCATTCTAAACCCAGAAAAGTTTCAATTAATGATGAAGGAAGTAAGTCACTGATTTTTATACTGCCAAGTGAAATGCAGCAAGCCAGAATAACTGGTTAGTTTTATTAAGGTATCTTATTAAGATGGCTTATTAAGCTACTCACTATTGTTTTCATAGGGCTTTAGGCTGATACTAAACTTTAAAATGTAGGATTCGTTCCTTCCTAACTTTCATAAAAGTCATATATAATTAGCACTGAATGAAATTTTCTAATGTCAACATTTCAAATTTTGATTAACAGGGAATACAAATCAACTTTATTCAAGTTTAATTCAAAAGACGGGCAACATCCTTTGGGAGACTAGCAGAGATAATATATCAATGCAACTTCAAATTTCAGACTAAGCCATGGGCCTACAAAGTAAAAGTAATATTCAACTTATTAAGCTGGCATCATCACGCTCATTTTCTCTACCTGATTTAACTCGGATTCATAAAAACCATATATTCTCAAATTGAAATCAACATTTAGGGTTTAGAATACAATCAGGACCCTACTGTTGGTAGATTTGATGACTTATCTACACAGAGTATGAAAGATGATGGAAATAAAGATAAAGCAACAGTTAACAAAAGTGGGGCACATACTGAACAGGAGCAATATATAGACATTTAGACAGTGTTAGGGTTTCTTGATAGCATATAATTAAAAATGTGGCCAAATTCCACAAGGTGGGAAGAACCACAGTTCAGATCCATAATATCACTATCATTTCTGTAGAAATCAAACAAGTTAAGATAACTTAGGAATTTATCACCAGTGTTATCATGAATGCAGATAAATCAGGTGTGTCTCCCCCCCCAAAGAAGTGTCTTCTTCATCTTTTATACAGTATGCAGGGCAGGAATGAGAGTGAGGTGAGTGAGGCACACTCATCTCAAGTTAAAATTTAAGAGGGTCAGCTGGGTGTGGTGGCTCAAGCCTGTAATCCTGGCACTCTGGGAGGCCAAGGTGGGAGGATTGCTTGAGCTCAGGAATTTGAGATCTGCCTGAGCAAGAGTGAGGCCCCGACTTTACCAAAAATATAAAAATTAGCCGAGTTTCGTGGTATGCGCCTGTAGCTACTCGGGAGGCTGAGGCAGGAGGATCGCTTGAGCCCAGGAGTTTGAGGTTGCTGTGAGCTAGGCTCATGCCATAGCACTCTATTCAGGGCAAGAGAGTGAGACTCTGTCTCAAAAAAAAAAAAAAAAAATTTAAGAGAGTGTAAAAAAAAAACCTCAGTAATAAAGATAAATACCATTTTAATTAAATAGTTTTCAAAATCAAAATTAATACAAAAACTCCATGATAAACATAATATCAAAAGGAAAGGATCATAGTACCTAGTCTGAAATTGACAAAGTCTCTGAAGCAAAACTACTTTTCTTTATAGTGGGTTTCATTAAAAGATGAATTTTGATTAAAGGTTGCATGGTTAAGGTCTGTTATAATTTACATAAGCACAAAATATTTGAGTCAGAAAAATTTCCAAAGTAAATTTTAATAACAACACCCCAAATATTGTTTGAAGGCACTTGACATCATACGTCTATCTCCCTATCTAAACTCACTCTGATTTTAAGCTTTAAACTCCTTAGTATTAATATATACTAAGTTAGTTCTCCCAAACTATTTAGACTTACTGATTCTAGTTCCAAAGTAGCTTCTTTTAACTAATTATATGGCTGACTGATGGTCTTTGCTTGAATTAATTACCCTAGGGGTTACAACGTGGTGATTTCCTAATTCTATCATTCTATCTATATTTATCAACTGACATTCTTCTGTACAAAAGGGCTTTTTCTTCTACATCCTCCAGGAAATAAAAGTTCAATATTCTTAATCAAATATAGTTCTTTTTTGATCCATGAATTGTCCCAAGTTTGGTCAATGGGAACAATTTCAAGCTAGCTTCTGTGTCCTTTCTCTATAACTTCATCAGTCTTTGAGCATTGGTTTGTTTCCTGGCCCAAAAAGATATCCCAGACTTACTCTGTACTTTCTCTGACCCACACCTAGGAACTTTGGTACCTTTTGATGGGAATGGTATTTAGAAACTAAAATCTTATGCTAGGTGTGTCTATTATTGTTTCTAAGGCCTTTTCAGTAGAAAGAGTTAAGAAAAAAAATATATTTAAAATCATGAGTTCATAGTAATATTTCTAATTCAAATTTAACATTACAGTTTCTTTTTCCTAAAGCCATTTATTTTATAAGGAAAATCTTGGCTCCTAATAAAATTCTTTACTTATTTGTTCAATCCAACAATATATATAGTCTCAAAATGTTAATACCAATAGCACTATAAACATACTGAACAAAGTTTAAGATTTCTTCATATTTCTCTTTGTTCTTACAATATATGTCACTAAGAATGTACACAGTATGATGATCAACAGATACTTGATTATTTTCTCTAAAATCATTTTCTCTATAAATGTCTTAAATTTTCATACACAGGTACATTTATTTCAATTTACAGGTACTTTTAGAGCTTTCTTTTTATCTTTTAAATTTGATTTTAATTTCTGAATATGTAAAAAATTTACATGGTTCAAAAGTCAAAACTATACCAAAGGGCATAATTAGTCAAGTTACACTCTCATCCTCTGCCTGCATTTCCTTCCCGTCTACCTACCTCCAAAGGCAACAATTTTCTTTTTTTCTTTCTTTTTTTTGGGGGGGGGGACAGGGTCTTTCTCTGTCACCCAGGTCAGAGTACAGTGGCGCCATCATAGCTCACTGTAACCTTGAACTTCTAGGCTCAAGTGATCCTCCTGCCTTAGCCTCCTGAGTAGCTGGGACAATAGGTGCGCACCACCACGCCCAACCAATTTTTCTTATTTTTTTTAGAGACAGGTTCTCACTATGTTGCCCAGAGGTAACCATTTTCATTACCTTCTGGTTTATCCTTCCCATCCATTTTATTCTTATTTCTCACACAAAAGGCAGTCTATTATAAGTACTTGATTTTTTTCAGTGAGCAATATGTCCTGGAAATCACTCAGTGTCAGTTTATAGATACTTTCCTTATTCTTTTTTATGGTTCCATTGTATTCCACTATGTGAATGTGCCATAGTTTATTTAACTACTCTATTTGGGTTGTTTTTATTTGTTATTAAAAATAATACTGTAATTCTTATGTTGTTTCATATTCACAGAGGTATATATTCAAGGTAGACTTCTAGAAGTGACTTTCCTGCAAATGCATATGTAATACTGCTAGACATTCCCAAATTCTCCTCCATAGGGGTTTTACCATTTTGCATTCTCACCAGTAATATATGAGAATGTACAGAACCTCTTTATTTGCAGTTTTCAAGGTCCAAGTAAAGAATCTCTTTTTCAAAAGTTACATGATACTTATATTGTCTCTGAGGCTAAAATATTATTTTTTCTCCCTTAATATTTCTGATTCCAAATGGGTGATTATACTTTTTAAACTTAAAACATGTATTATTAGTAAAAAACATCAAGGGCTTACACTTACAGAGCACATTATACTTTTCAAAGCACTTTTATGCATATGTGTTTATTTGATCCTTACTGCCATGTTTTGAAGTAAAGCAAGTATATTAACTCTATCTTATAGACGAAGAAATGGAGAATAAACAAAGCTTAATAATTTGTACATACCTAATTAATGACAGTAAGGGTACTATTTGTTCACTGATATTTTTACTAGATATTAAGTTGCCTCTCCTATAACTTTCAATCTTAGTATATTAATTTATTATGTTAGTGTAACTTGCTATATAAAACTATTAGGAATACAAACCTAATAATTATATTTAGTTCATAAATAGCAGAAACAAGAAAGCTATTATTGGGTTAAGTTCATATTTTAGGTTTATTTTGGATAATAAAGCTTAATTTCTTGGGGTTTAGACTGAGAGTTTTACAAACTATAAAGTGCTGACTATAATGGTAAAGCTTATTCTGGAAAAATATACCATATTTTATTTTAAGGTAAGATTCAGCTATGTAAATATAAGTAACAAGCTGAATACAATGCATTATCTTTCAATATATAAACAATTGTTATTAATTTCTAAAATCTTAGAAAATCAAATGAAAAGTAGCAAAAATGTAATTTCAAGTCTGGATTAAAGTTCAAAGGTTTCCTTTGTACTAAACAACATCTTTTTGGAGTCTCTGAAAAGGTAAGGAAAAAAATTCTATTCCAAGTATTAAATGTTTGATCTAAATTTTTAATTATATTGATTCATCCTTGAGAATGGAAGCAAAAATTTATTCTATCAAGTGGACTTCAAGAAAATATTAAAGGATGGCATTAACAAATATAAATTGAAAGTCCTCAAACAGAAGCAATGAAATCAATAAGCATAAATATAAACCCCGATTTTAGTCTCTTTCTCTTAATGTAAAATGTTCTTCATAAAACACAATCTGTACATTAAAGATGTCATTTATTTTTGAAGTTGAAAAATAACTAAAAGACTTTAGACCCACAAATAAAAGGTACTCCTTTTATCCTTTTCTGAGACACTGACCTGTATACTCATTTAAAAATGAACACCACATCTTTACGTTATTAAATCTTTGTTTTGATCTATTAGTATTCACCAAAGTGCCATTTTATAAAACCCCACACTGAATAGACAAGGCTGGAGGTGACCATCTGCAGCTTTAGAGTCTGCGTTTGAATTGATGAAAAGAGCTTTGTGTTTTCATTGCCAAGTTTGATTCTTCCAGTCATTAGGCATTCCCCTCAGATCGCATCAATGAAGCCGGACTCTCTTACACCCATGTGTTAAATTCTCTTCTCCTCATGGTTTCCTTTGCCAGCTATACTCAAGAATGACTATTGGGTCTTAGCCACATTCTTCTCACAGCTGTGTTAAAAAAGAGCATCAGAAAGTCTTCCTAAAACCCATATGTGTATCTGGTCAGTTCTCTGTCTTAGGGTCACCTCACATTGTGGTGTGATTATACAGAGATTCATTCTTGTTCTTGAACTGTGCTACTCCCATCATTCTGGGAAAGATTCAAGCCCTCTGAGAGGCAGTAGTAGAGAACTTGTTGAAAGACTTATGTGAAATACACATAACTCAGCTCAGAAGGCAGACTATTTTCAGGAAGAAGATGTTTCCACATATTAAATGTGCTTTATGTTATTTTTACCATTAGATAGCTTATTATATGGCAAATGATAACATAAAGAGAAATAACATGCTTACACGTGCTTTAGGATACTGTTATATGTGGCAAGGGAAAAAAGTAAAATAATGATATGATATTTCAAGAACTATTAATTTTTATGGCATAAATGCCAAAGCAACCAAAAAATTAAAATTAGTTTAGAAAGTTGCAAAGTGCCATTTACTATGTAATTTTTGGACTTTTTTTAATATTAGTCTTTCTATAAAAACATCTGACAAAGTAATCTATAATAGTATAACTATTTTTTTTTCATTGTACTTAGATTAAGAACTGAGGGAAAAACTGCCTCTGTTGAATTGTTCAAGAATATATATATATAATAATTAAGGAAGAAAGAATACATATTTTTAGCTGCCACTATATTCACTATTGTTATATAATGTTTTTTTTCTCTTTAAATGTAAATGATCAAGAATGAAGTTTATGTATGGACAATGTTTATGATTTCAACATCAGAAAAAGTTACAGTGTAATAAGAAAAGGGTTCTTTTATTCTTTAAATTTATTGAGGGCCAAATACGCATCTGACCTAGTAGTAATCAATCATGGAATCTTAGAAGCCAAGTGAAATTTGTATTTCTACTTGCTCTTCGTTTCACTTGAGTTTTTCCAATTATATTTTGGGAATAAAATCTATACCTGGTAAGAAGGTTTTAACTATTTGTTTAATTAGGCTGTGTAACCATGTAATCAGATTTTAGATGAATATATTGAAGACTTATTAAAAGCAAACCAGACCATGATTTATATAAAATGTATACATTATCTATATTAACAGGTAGATGCATTATATCTAATATATGTGTTTAAGAACAGAGAAGACAAAGGGGGAAGTTCTGAGTAAGTTATATCAAGTATAATGAGATTGAGCAACATCCAAGCAGGAATGACAAAAACTTCTAAAAATCTGATTTCTACAATGGCTTCCTTTTCCCTTTTATTTTAAAGTACACTAGTGATTAGTATCATTAAGTAATCTTTTCCTAGGGAGTTCAAATCACTTTATACATCTTAGTTTTATCAATTCTTCAACTGATCTCAGGTAAGATGGATGAGTACTCTTAACTTCACAGAAGTACCCAGGAGCTAAATAGCCTGTCAAGTATTAAACAGTAAGAAGGCTTTTGACTGAAGCTAAGAACAGAATCAAGGAAAAGGATACTTATTAGATCATATTAATATATCCCTCTGAGAAGCTTACATTTCTTATATAAATATATACATGTAAATCACATGTGAATATCTCAGGTATAAGAACTGTTGCATTTTTTTTAGCCTATCAAGTTTTAGTTAAAATGTATATGATCATTGTATCATCAGAAGTAGATACTATAATTTCCCTAAAATGACAGAAACTCTACCTCCTTCTTTTAAAATCATTGTTGCACTGGGATTAATGAAAAACAAAAATAAAACTCCGGTATTTTATTTAGTCTTAAATCAAAACAGTGTGGATCTCCCATATTTTAGTCTTTGTCCCTTTTTCTTTCACTCCTCTCTAATGTGTTCACTTGAAACACTTTTTATCTATCTTAGCATGTCAAGATATATATTAGCCCAACACTAGTTCATCTATTGGGAGATAGCTTCTGAAATGACGATTAGATCAAATACAAGAAGCCATGTTATATTAATAATTTAGTTTTTTAGTTCCTACCATCATGCTCTTTTTTATTTATTCCATAAGTTTAACTATAAAAGGGATCTATCTTATCAGGGAAAATACTGAGTCTTAGGTTTAGAGAGCCCTTTTTCTTCTTTAGCCTAGATCCTACACTTTGCACTCCATTGGAATTTCTCAAATTTTGGGTTGGGCTCCAATTCTAATAATGCTACATTAATCCTTCCCTGGCATAAAGGAGTGAGCCAGACAATTAAAAACTCTATGTCTTCTTCTGTCAAAGTGAGACATTCCCTAACGATTTTGATGTAAGCTCAAATTCTTTAATTTTAATAAAAATTTACTATAATTATAAATCTGTGAAACATGATAGGTATATTTGTGTATAATAAAAGTAGCTCTAAAGAAACCTACTTTATGCACTCTATGGATGAGAAAAGTGATTTATTATACATATATATAATGGAACTGATAATTTTAATACTTGTTTGACAGAGTATAATAAGAACTTGTATTTCATAAGTTAAATAGGTAATCAGGTAATTTAAAAACAATGATTCACAAACCCAGAATATTAAATTCTTTAAAACTATATCACATGTCCAAGAATAAAAATTAAGCATGTTAGATGCTGTACATCTTATGATGATTGCTTATGAATCATCTAAGTCCATCTTCCATACATAAATGACAATAAAGCTATGTCTAGTTAGATCTACATTTAGAAGGTGCCTTCTAAAGCTAACTGGGGAGGGCATTTGTAGATAAACTATCACAAATAAATTAACTATCTGATCAATTATTTGCTGAGGTACACATCGTATTTCACAGAGCTTGTAAATTTCAAACAGAAGAAAGATTTTAAAGACCAATTCCCAGAAAAGTTTTAAGTTTTCCCACTTATTAAGAGTACTAATAAATCGAAGTCTCCTTTAAACATTATATTAAATATTGATTTATATCTTATGCTGAGTTAAGAATTTATGAGACTTATTCTTTGATTCAATCAATAAGTATTTACAGTGTTAAAGTATGTCTAATACTGCCTTGGAACTTACAGTCCAACCAAGAATTGGTAGGAAAAATATCACAAGTAAAGTTGACAATAACCAGAATAATTTTAATAAAAACTCAAAATTATGAAAAAATTTACTTAGACTTTTCACATTAAACTTCTTGAGAATATTTTAGCATAATTAATTTTCATTATGGTTAAAATCAGATTCTGGAACCGGCAATAAAACTAAAAAGTCTACTAAAGTCTTTTGATGAAAATAGTAGGCTTTTTGTTTTTTAATCAAGAAACTGTGGAAATGCTCTGTTCCCCTTCCCAGCACCCAGACTCATCTATCCTGTTTTATAATTCAACCTGCAAACAGATTAAGCAGCTGAGTTTGTGGAAAGTATGTTTGCTCTACACTAAGAACCCTTGTGTGACACTATGGTGACTCCCCTGACACTTCGAAGAGAACTACAGACAGTTCTTACTCATCAGCAGGGAAACCAGGCTGAGAATTCACAATTTCTTTGTAACTTCAACTTCTTTATAGAAATCAGTATTTGGTCAAGAGGCAGGAAAGACTTTGATAGCTTTACATGTTCTTTTTTTTTTTTCTGTCAATAATACTCAAAAGATACAGGGTGTCCTATATTTCAAAAGGCAATGCTACTTTAAAAATCTATCAATTGAAATGTTTTAACCTGAGTTTTGATATTTTAATTATATTATAAACATTTTAAATGAGCAGAAGTGTAAATTTTAAGTAAATGACCTGTTTTTTTAAAAAGAAAAGTGTAGAAAGATCATTCTGAAGAGTTGAAAATAAGTTTTTTTTTTTTTTTTAGAGACGGGGTCTCGCTCTTGGTCAGGCTGGTTTCGAACTCCTGACCTTGAGCTATCCACCCGCCTCGGCCTCCCAGAGTGCTAGGATTACAGGCGTGAGCCACCGCGCCCGGCCCAAAAAATAAGTTTAAAAGTTTATAATTTTGCCTACAGCTGTCTTACATATTTATTATTTAGTTACAGTTTATGAGGTAATTTGAATCATATCACTGTAAATCTAGCCCACAGTAAAGATATGTAACAAAGTTATTTCAATGTACAACCTAGCTCTCTGGGAGTTCTAAACTTGTAAGTCTGGTTGTCATTAATTGTACTTTAAGTAACTGCGTAGCTTAGGCATGCTAAGTATAGCAAAATGTTATCTTTAAAAATCCTTCAGAACTTTTGTTCCAGGCCACAAGAACCATGCCTGTAGAAGTAAAGACAGATGGAAAATAAAATACAGCATAAAGAATCACAAAGTTTTAAATCTCTCATGATGAAAACACCATTCAATGGATTGGTGTGTCAGTTTTCTCTTAAATAAATGGGGTTTAGGGATGGTCTTTGGCAAAACTATTAAGAGAATTTTTTCCCAGAGTTCCTGTGCTCTTACCTGCTCTTGAGTTCCCTCTATTTCCATATAACTCCTCCCTCCAAAACCAAGTGCATTCAGTATCAGGAAAAGAGCAATCCGAAAGCTAAATCACGATGTACTATTCTTCCACAAACATGCACATTTTTCAATAGAAGTACATAAAGAGAGTAATGTTTAACCCAAGGGAATGGCTTTCCATTGGTAAAAGTTTAGGCTTTATGACAGCTGGGCCAAGAAGCTATTTTTGGGCACTGAGATCTGGCATTCATTGACTTTTACCCTGGAAGGCATTATCTGCCTATAAATACTGGCTAGCTTGTGGATGGTAATTCTATACAAATTTCTTGCCAGAAATATTCCTATAGGCTAAAACATTTAAGAAAACATTAAACATTTTTATGACTCTCAAAGAAAATAAATTCAAAATTCTACAATTAGCAATAGTATATGGTCTCTCTTCACTATTACTAAAGATTTCAGGTCCTTTAAGTGTCATGAAACTTGATGGAGGTAGAAGGTTAGAACAAAGGTTAAAATCTGGTAAATAGGAAGTCAGAGCTCCCAGTTCCTGGGAGAGTGAAAGGTATGGTGGTGGCAGTGAGGGGAGGCAGGCAGGACCAGCCACAGAGGTCATACTTTTCTATGAAACTGGTAAGCTCTGGGTACTGCCTTAGGAGAAAAAGATTTTATCACAGACCTAAAGCAGATCGGAGTACATCAGAAATTTTCCTGCATATTCCCAACTTATTTGCCTTTACTTTATTCTGTTTACTCTCTCAAACCATTAAATTGCTCTAGTTCATTTGTTCATAAGCATTTACAGAGTACCTACTTTATAGCAGGCATCTTCATGAACTTTTTGGAGGATACAAAGGTGAATAGAACAGTCTATGTCTTACAAAATTTGGGAGAGAGTAGATAGGAGGAAATAGATATACAAAACAGTTTTAACACCTAGATGATTAGTAAAGGCATGGATTAAGTACTATGAAAATATCAAAGATAAAATAAAAAAACAATTAACTGGAGGAAGCCAGTCAAGGCCTCATTGTAGGGGTAACATTTGGACTGGACTTTAGTAACAAAAATTTGTCCAGGCAATAAAATGAAGGAATATGTTCTAAGAAGAAGAAATAGCATGTGCAAAGATGGTGTGGTAGAGGTCGTGGGAGGAAATTATACTAGAACAACGACAGAAAGAACAAGGATGGGTGGCAAAGTGAATGTGAAAGGTAAAAAGAATGGGGGAACAAGGACAGGGCTGAGTTGCTGAAGTCCATTAATTGAGGAAATACAGGAAAATGGGGAGAACTTTATTTTCAGGGGAATGAGGCCCGCCCAGGACATTTATCCAGCCTGCTGGGGGCTTTTGCCGCCGCTGCCTGTCCTGCTTAGCAGCCGACTCGTCCTGGGCCCACAGT
>VBSM01002121.1:25430016-25468012 GCA_008086735.1 Cheirogaleus medius
AAAAAAGTTTGAGAACCCCTGCTCTAAGCACTTAATGAATGATAATATGTATCATGCAAATTGTTAGGAATACGAAAGTGGCTAAAACAGGATTCCTACTCTCAAGGAACTAACTCACAGTCTAGTAGGAAGGACACATAAATAGACAAATAATAAAATAACTGTAAGGCAACAGGTTCAAGTAAGTGAGAATATTGCTGACTTGAAAAACTTCCAATAATCCTTTTTTTCTAAAACACATAATATTATGACAATACACTGAAAAGAATGATTTTACTTTCTAGGAAGTTAGAGAAGACTTTGTAGACAAGACATATTGAATTGGTCTTGCTACATTGATGGACATGATGATACTAATAATATAATTTATCGAATGCTTATAGTACTAACTGGCACTGCACTAGGCTATCCAATTATTCCTCATAAGAACCTTTCCTGTGAAGCCAGTTTTACTGTCCAAGTTCTTCATCTGAGGAATTTTTGCTTAAAGAGGTTAAGTAATTTGCTCCAAATCTCATGGGTAATAAGTAGGAGATAAGGATTTAAACCCGGACTGTCTGATTTGACTCTAAAGCTTGTCTTGTATCCTATACGCTACACTGACTCTCATAGGCTGAATAAAGTTCTCCTGGAAGAAAAGCACAAAAGGTTCCAAGCAGAGTGTCCAAAATATACAAAGGCATTTAGTCTTAAAAAGGCAGAGCCCTACTGATGAATTAGTACACTATGGAGTGACATGCCAAGAGAAGGGGGATTATTTAACATGCATTGTTCTAAAAGTATTACATGTTATATCTCAGCTAATTCTCACAATGTTATGAGGTAGAAGTATTATTGTCCATGTCAGTACAAAGCTTTAAAATAAAATGTCCAAGTTCATATACACATTCTGAATCCAAAGCATGAACTTTTAAACCACTATGCTATATTGCTGAAGATACATGAGCATTTTTATTTGTTTTCACCATGATTATATTATCAGTTGTATTATAAAAACATAGTTAAAAATAGGCCATTGAATTTTGTAGCTAGGAAATTACTGGCTACCTTAAGAAGACCAATTTTTGTATAACTAGTCATAGTGCATTGAGTAGCAGAGTAAATGGGAATTGAAAAATTAGAGATAGTGAATATAAATCAGTTATTCAAGAAATTTGGTTGAAAAAGAAAAAGAATCATGTGAACCCTTTCAATTTAAATTTTAAATTGTCTGGAATATTGACATATTTTCAAAGGACTCTAAAATATTTGCTAGTGATATTAATTTCAGGCCAGGCACACTAGCTCACTCCTATAATTCTGGCACTTGGGAAGCTGAGGCGAGGATTGCTTGGGGCCAGAAGTTCAAGACCAGTTTGAACAACAAAACAAGATCCCCATCTCTACAAAATATAGAAAAACTAGCTGGGCGTGATAGGGTATGCCTGTAGTCCCAGCTACTTCTCAGGCTGAGGCACAAGGATTACTCGAGCCCAGGAGTCTGAGGTTGCAGTGAGCTATGATGATGCCATTGCACTCTAGCCCAAGCAACAGAGCAAGTCCCTATTTCTAGTAATAATAATAATAATAAATTTCAGATTATACAGATAATACTAATACCATGTTACAAAGACTTATAATTTGGTTTCCTTCAAGAGGATAACCTTCCTTTTAAACTCAATAAAATAGGCTGATGTCCACATTACCTACACTTTGCCCACCTGATGGTAATTAAAAATGAAATACAATGAATTGAATATGAAAAAGAAAGCGGTAATATTTCATTTAGGTCTTGTTGGAAATCAGAAGAATAAAAGTTTTAACATTTAAATTTGACATTTAACTCCTATAAATGACATAGTTACTATGCTTAAACTCTGATATATGGATTGATGCCATTCCATTTAAAATGTTGTGATCTTTCTGTGGTTAAATGTACAAAATAAGGACATAGTGAATTTGTCAAATAGTTAATATTATTTAATTTAAGCATTTTCTGAGATGATGTTATTTTCTACTTCTTGGTATACAAAAGTTCTTTCTTTTCCAAAATGATAATGATAGTTAATGAGATCTAAAAAATAAAAAATAAATGGTTGACAACATTTTCAAAGATTCTTTGAAAATCTAATTGGTCTCTGGGAATGACTGTTTTAGGGAATTTTAGTCCTATATAGAAATTAAAGGAGTACATGTAAAGAAAACTTGGAAATTTGTAATTATGCGTAGATTTTGAGCAGACAGAGCTAAACCAGATTCTGACTGTTAAAAGTTACTGTTTGTGATTTACAATGAAATGAGATCTTCTTAGAATGTTAATGTATATTATGAATTGGATACAGTTTCTAACTGAATATAAAGCTAATCTTTACAAATATATGTAATACTTACATAAATCCAAAGTTTCAAGGCACACTGTCAGTAAAGATTAATAAGCACAATTTCCAAACTGTTTTAAAATGGTCTTTACTACAGATGTACCTGACCATCAGATATTAATCAAAATATAGTTTCAGGGATGTTGGGAAATGATTGAGATAATTTATTTTCAAATAAGAAGTAGTGGGAAGCAAGAAACCTTGAAGTGAGCACTGCTTCATACTGCAAAACTGGAAAAAAATTGTTAGGGAAAAAGGTATGTCTTAAAAATTGTAGGTGATTAGGTATGTGAATGCTGTAATGCTGTTAACAATATATGAAGAAGGGTCTATTACATGAAAAGTGCTTCAGAAAATTCTGCTATAATGTTCAGGTCCCATAAATTAACAAGTGATTTCTTTGTCTGTTAATTTATTTGTTAACATTTTGCTAGCTGTCATAAGGACTGACTGATTATGCAGCTTTATTTAAATTTTAATAAAAATGCAAAGATCATTCAAAATAAACAAATATAATTATACACTGTGAAAAGCTATAATGAATACTGCAGAAGAACAACACAAGAAAATTAATTTCACTGTACTGGATTCTAGGCACCTAGAGGTCTCAGACTGCGAGGTCACAGATGATCCCAACTCAAGCAGGATTATCGTGAAGCTAAATGAGTACAGTGGTAACTTGACAGCGTCTTCCCCTTGCTAATAACTTTGCCTATTAACTTGGGAGTATGAAATGATTTAAATAGTATGGCCTCTACGAACTGATGATCAGTTATTAAATAAAATGGTTTGCCCTAAATAGTAACAATGATTCCCAAGAAAATGACATTTTGAACCCAAATATGGATATGATATGCAATCTAAAACCAAAAAATTCATTTTGTTCAATCTACTTGTGTCTTAAATTATTAACAGCATGAACAATAAATACATATTGTCTAGTTCCCAAAAGAAAGTGTTTTTTATTTAGTTTCATGTTTTTGAAATAATGCAAGATAATTTTACTTACTTCTGAACTTTTTCACTGGCTACTTGGGAGGCCTCTACGGCATGCTGAAGTTGTAATTCCATGTTTGCTCTCTCCATCAGAGCTTGTTGCAGTTGGGCAGCCAGTTCCTCATTTTGTTGTTGAGTGATGGAAACAATGCTTTCTCTGTTTTTTAAAGCTTCTTCATAAGTACTAAGGGTATGGTTAAACTGATCCTTCAGATTTTCTTCCTGAGATAAAGATTTGTGTAAACTGATAAAATATAAAAATAAAGATAAAAAAATGTATGCTGAACAATCAATGATCTATTTGACAAAATCTCCATTTAGAGTCCCCATTTATAAAAATCAATAAGTAAATATTTAAATGAGTAATTAAAAATAATTTTTCTGTCACAATATTATAATTGATAATTTCTCTGCTACTAGGCTACAAGCTACCCAGACAAATGATTTTGCTACCAAAACATACAACAAGATGCTGCAAGATGTTAATTTAATTATATCAATGTAAATATTACATTCAATTTTCTTTAAAAGGAATAGCAGAGAACTGGAAAATAAAGTATCTCTAGGCAAATAAAAGAATATAATAAGCTGACTGCAAAGAGGTGAGAAATAAGAGAATGGATATTGGTTTAGGAGATCCAGGGTCTATTCTGCTAAGTATTTAATGATAACGAATGAGGTTTATGCAAATACTGACCAACCTTATACACAGAATTGTCTACTTGTCACAGTTGAGGTATAAATGAAGTTAAAATCACTAGTCAGACTGCACAGAAATAATACATTTCAGATATATTTTTGGTTAATGAATCTTATGACATATATTCATTAAGTACACATATTCATTAAGTTATATAGAGAAATAGCATATAAATTAAGACTAAATGAATGCAGAAGAAAATGCAGACAAATAGAATCCTAAAATGCTAAAGGTCAAATCTTTGATATGTCATTACACCTACCACCTGAGGTTATTTTGAAATGGCACCAAGCACCTCACTCAATTAAATAAAGACATTTTGAAAATATAAATATTTAATAAGGGAAATTTAAAATTCACATAGGAGATGTTCTTTTTTTATTAAATAAAATCATTTCAGTATATGCATACAAAGGAAATGTTGATTGGAGACTTGAAGTAAAACAACCTAACTAGATAATACAGATTGATAATGTGAAAGAAAGCAATATAATTCCTAAACCTGCAAAAAGCTAGTCCATGAATCTTAGCACTGGCCTAATATCTACCTAGTTTGATACTTTATTTAAAAAACTGTTCAAACTAATTATAAATTTTTCTTTTAGTTTAAGTTACCGAAATATGCCTTTACAGTGTGCTCACTTTGGAGAAGGTATCCCACAGGAATAAGATGGACATAAAACAAGAACAGTCAGCAAATCATTTCAGGATTCAAATTTGTCCTTAAGAATAGAGACTATTACTAAACTCTGGTCAATTGGTTACTATATACAAAATTACAATGCTGCACAGCCTCACATTTGTAGAGTACAAAAAAGTATCTTCTTTGGGTTTTTCACATTGTTATTAATTTAACTAAGCCTATATCATTTCTCAGTTCTACCAACCCATATGCTTAAAGACTCTGTCTCTTGCTCATTTTCCTATTCTGTCCTTTCACACTTTCTGCATCCTGCCTGTTCTAAGTTCCAATTTTCTTCAGTCAACCCTTTTTATCCACTTGAAAGATACAAGAAAGAATCTAAAAACAAAGGAACAAAAAATAAAACCTTAACAAGAAGTCTGCTTATGTTCCTTACATTTATAACATTACTTTTTAATTGTTCATCAATTATAAATACATAAATTACATAAAGTACACACAAAGTATTCAGCTTGACAAAATGTAATGAACAAAATATATAATAAATGCAGAAACCTAGAAAATCCCCTACTGTTCCCACCTACCTGATTCCCTTCCCAAAAGGTAATTACTAATCCAATCTCCATCAAGAATAGTATTGCCTGTTTTAGAACTTTTTGTCTGGCTTACTTTGCTCAACATTAGGTTTATGAAATTCCTTCTGTTGTTGCATGTAGATTATTGTTTTTTATTGCTATGAATTATTCTGTTATATACATATATCATAACTTATTTAACCATTTCACTGTTATTACTATGAATATTCTTGTACATGTCTTTTGATGGACCTAAGTATTCATCTCTGGTGTAGAATTTCTCAATAGGGTGCATGTATATTCAGATTAATAAGATGCTGCAAACAGTCTTGCATATTGGTTGTACCAATTTATATTCCCATCAGCAATGAATGAGAGTTCCAGTTGATCTACATCTTCCCACAGGTTGGTATTGTCGGTGTTTTTAACTTTAGTCATTCTAATATAGGTGCAGTGATATTTCATTCTCTTAATGATGTCTTTTGATGAAGTTTAAGTTCTTAATCTAAATGAAGTCCAATTTATGATTATTTCTTTAATGGCATTGCTTTTTGTGTCCTTTTTAAAAAATCTTGACCTATTCAATTATTTATATTTAACCTTAAATATATGGCCTCATTTAAAACTCACTGTGGGCCAGCTTAGTTTAGGAATTCTGCATTTGTCTATCATGTCTAAAACACTAACCAGTATACCATAATCAATTAAATGTTAAGAATCAATGATTCCGATTTTTAAAT
This sequence comes from Cheirogaleus medius, assembly GCA_008086735.1. NCBI lineage: Eukaryota > Metazoa > Chordata > Mammalia > Primates > Cheirogaleidae > Cheirogaleus > Cheirogaleus medius. Next base: position 25,436,028 of record VBSM01002121.1, read on the forward strand.
CTCCCATTATAAGAATTATGGCATCTTGATTTAATTCCTTAATCATTCTTCACTTCCTAGTCCTTTGTCATTTAATCTTTTTTTGGGCAAATTTATACCTGATTTTGAGTTTTCTCTCAAATGGACATGTGTTGGATCATTTACTCTCAAGCTCAAAAAGCTACTAATCATTCAAAATGCCTTGGAAACCTTTTAATTATCATCAAGACTTTCTCAAACAAAAGCAGTAGCTGAGTGATCTTTTATAAAAAGATAAAGTAGATAATGTCACTTAAAATCCTGCAATAGCATTTCATTGCACTCAGAAAACAACCTTTAAAAAATAACAAATTATATATTTGAACTCATTTAATCTCACAACCTATATGAGAAGTCCTATTAATACTCCTTTGTTACTGATAAAGAAACTGAAACAAAGAGAATTCAATCAGTCCCATGCATGTAGCAGAGCCAGAATTGGAACCCACAGTCTTTCTCCCTGCACTTGAACACTCTCCTACATTTGATGTAGTCTACAAAGCCCTGTATTGTCTGGCCTCTCTACCTTCTTCCTTACCTTTTAGCCAGGCATTCACATTCTCAAGCACATCCAGCTTTTTCCTTCTTTAAGGCATTTATTGGGAATGGCTTTCCCTCCATGCTTCTACCTGACAAACCCCATCTCATCCATTAAATCTCAATATAAGTACGGCTTTCTCAGATAAATCTTTGTGACTTCAATCTAAATTTTGATATTGTCTCTTTGTTAGTCAGTCTCATAGATCCTACTCTTTTTTTGCTTAGAACTTATAATAACAATTTGCAGGTTTTTCAATGTCATCTTGTGATTTACCTCTCAATTCCACCATATTAATACTACATTTACATAGAGTAATTTTATTTTATGAGAATACATTCCTTAAGAACCTGAATAAATCAAATGTTTTTAATTCCAAGGAAATTTTCCTATAGGAATAAAGGTGAAGTAGGCAGGCTATATTCCCAGCATATATAAACCTATAACCACTGAAGCACATTTTTGCTTTAGGGCTTCTTTTCCTCAGAGTGCTCATCCCTAAATTGGCAACAAGGCCCCATTATTTAGCTTTCTTCAGAAAGTCATATCACATTTAACCTCTTTCCCAAGTTACTAATTTTCAGATGCATTTTTTTTAGCATAGCAGTAGCATTATAACTCAAGGGCACTTAGATTGTATGGGAATATATTTTAGGTTATAGTAAAAATAAATGATAAAATAACATCAGAAGAGTCACTAAGTCACTCTCAGAAGTTCCAAAGCATGTAAACAATAGTGTGGCTCATACAATATCTGCATAGGATGGTAAATATTTCTGTTTACCATGAAGGTAATAAAGTAATAGGATAAAGTGTCAATTCACTCTTCCAGTTTTGAATTATATAATTCTTAATGAATTAATATTCTAATTTAATATAGAAAGTAAGACTTCAAAAACTATTTTGACTGAGTAACATTTCATATAATCACATCCCATAAGCCTGTAAATTATCTCCTATGCTGCTTACCCATGTTGAATCCAATGGCAGGCCAAGGTACAAAATGTCTTTCAATGGGCATTACTCTAGTGAATACCAGGTAATAGATCTCTTTTCTGTAGTGGTTTCTGTCTTAGTTTCAATGGTTCCTGGTCTATTGTCTCATGTCTGTGGCCCTATTTTCCTGGTCCCTGACTCTCTATCCTGTCTCAGCTTTACATATCTTGGAAGTATCATGTTTATGACTTGCTTATATAATATTTACATTCTCTTCAATTTGTCTGCTTATCTGCTTGTTGAACTTTCTCTCTCAATGATAATGTCACACATGGATTCAGCTTATTCTTGCAACTAGTACTTTTCCAATTATACCAAGTTTTGATGCTATTTTTCCCAACTTCTTGTCTCTACAATCAAGTATTACTCAAGTCCTTACATGAGATCATTTTACTTATCATCCTACAATTTGCACTTACTCTTCTCTTTATGCTTCATTTCTTTTACAGTAATTGTTCAATTGTGTTTTCTATATATGTCATTTATTTTAACTGGATAAATATTTTGGAATAAAATTTAGAGGCGAGGTACAAAAATATAGATCAGTAGTTCTTAACCAGGAGTCATTTTGCCCTTCAGAGGACATTTTGCAATGTCTGAAGACATTTTTGGTTGTCACAACTGGAGTAGGGGTGGGGGAGAGTGCTACTAGGATTTAGTGGATAGAGGTCAGAGATGCTGCTAAACATCCTATAATGCAGAGGACAGACCCCCACAACAAGGAATTATCCAGACCAGTATGTCAAGAATGCTGAACTTTGTATAGATTAAAAGATGTTGGGTTAAATTTAGAAGATGTAGATCCAAACTTCAGTCTTATCATTCACTCTGTGTGACCTTAAGAAAAAAATATCTAACCCCCTGAATATTAATTTTCTCAACTCTAAGATAATAAGAAAATTTCATAGAGTTCATATGAGAATGAAGTAGTGATCTACATGTATAAAAATATCTGGCATAATACCTGGCAAAGAATAGGCATTCATATCTGTATAATTTTTAAAATAAATGATTTATATCTAATTAATTTTGTACAAAATATTACATAATACTCAGTTTATAAGTACTCTGCTGAAAAACAATTACCTGTTTCTACAAGTTTTTCATGAGTTGAGAGAAGTAAACTTGTTTTCTCAACCTTTATTCACTTACTGATAACATTCTTAAATCATTCTTTAAAAAAAAAGGCAGGTTTGGCTTGTTTTACTGAATTAATATAAATAAAACCAAAGCAAGTACAAAAAGTTGAAGTATGTGCTAACTTTTCCTAAGAATACATTTCTGAAAGGACAGTGTCTGCTTTTACTTCCTGATTGATTGCATCAGTTAATTTGCTAAGGCCCTTTCCTGAAAATAAGAGTTGACTTCTTCACTTATTTTTAAGGAAATCAGCTTATGCTTCAATATAATAGGCCTTAATTCTGAATGATATACAGATAAAGGGAAATATATTCAGAATGGTTCAAAGTGTGGATGAGAAGGTTTAATCTTTAAGTCAGACAGTCTAGTAATTCAATGGATTTATCTCCTCTGTTGCTGTAGTTGGTTTAGTTTAATAAAATAACTTGTTAAAGTAATTTCAGAGACAAAATAATTCCTTTACTATAAAATAAGCCAATTAATACTGAACTTAAAATTTCAAGAATATTAAAGAAGACACAGTATTTACCATACTTATTAATATTTATTAAAAGCCTTCTGGATACTACATATTGTGATATAAACTGGAGGATCACTAAATATTTGTTGAGTTCATTAACTAGAAATATAATAATCTATACAACTAATTCAAAGGGTTAATTTAAAAATATCTAACTATGAAATGTACTACAGTACTTGGAATGATGCAGGATCAGTTCCTGATTATCCAAGAGTGGATTATATGCTTCATGACTTTGGTGATGTGGGAAGCAGAGTAGAAGGGGATTATACTCACAAAGCCACTTATAAGATCATAGGCAACAAAGTCTATCTTTTTTTTTTTATAATTTTTTTAAGAGACAGGGTCTTGCTCTGTTACCTAGGCTAGAGTACAGTGGTGCAATAATAGCTCTTTGCAACCTTGAATACCTGAGCTCAAGTAATCCTCCTGCCTCAGCCTCTTGAGTATCTAGGACTACAGGCACACACCACTGCACCTAGCTATTTTTTAAAAATATTTTTTAGAAACACGGTCTCACTATGTTGCCCAGGATGATCTCAAACTCCTGGCCTCAAGTGATCCTCCCACTTCAGCTTCCCAAAGTGCTGGGATTACAGGCATGAGCCAACCACCTGGCCAGGCCTTAAATTTTATCATATTAATATAACACATAAATATAATTTTATGGGCATCACTAAAATGAAATAAAGAAAATAAAAGATCTAACACTCATGTCATCAGAGTCATGGAAGGAGAAATGAAAGAGGACAGAGCCAAAAAAGTACTTAAAGAAATCATGGCTGAAAACTTTCCAAATGTGGCAAGACACATAAACCTACAAGAAGCTGAGAAAACTCAAAATGGGAAAAACTCATATATGTGCATAATTAAACTTCTTAAAACTAAAACAAAGACAAATGACAGACTAATAGTGTCTTTTTAAAGGTGGAATAGCATTCCATTGTGTATATTACATTTTCTTTACCCATTCATCTGTGAATGGACACTTAGGTTGATTCTATAACTTGCTTACTATGAACAGTGCTACAATGAACATGAGAGTGCAGACATCTCTTTGAAAAAAAGATTTCAAATCATTTGGATAAATACCCAGAAGTGGGACTGCTGGATCATTTGGTAATTCTATTTTTAGTTTTTTGAGGAAATTCCATGCAGTTTTCCATAATGGCAGTACAGTCAGCCCTCTGTATCTGTGGGTTCTACCCCTATAGATTCAACCAAGCACAGACTGAAAACACTTTTTTAAAAAAATAAGGATGGTTGTGTCTGTTCTGAACATGTACAAATTTTCTTGTTGTTATTCCATAAACAATACAGTATAACCCCATTTATATAGTATTTACATTGTATTAGGTAGTAAAAGTAAGCTAGAGATGATTTAAGGTATACAAGAGGATGTCCATAGGCTATATGCAAATACTGTGTCATTTCATAAAGGACTTGAGCATTCATTGTACATTCTGCTATCCACAGGAGGTCCTGGAACCAATCCTCACAGATAATGAAGGAAGACTGTACTAATTTACATTTCTAACAAGCATATACAAGGGTTCCTTTTTCTCCATATCCTTGTACTTGTTATCATTTGTGTTTTTTAATAAAAGTCATTCTGACAGGTGTAAGATGATATCTCATTGTGGTTTTAGTTTGCATTTTCCTAATGATTAGCAATGTTGTGTATTCTTTCACATATCTGTTGGCCATCTGTAAGTCTTCTTTTGAAAAATGTCTATTCAAGTCCCTTGTCCATTTTTAATTGTTTTTTTTTCTTGCTACTGAATTGTTTGAGTTTCTCATATATTTTAGATATTAAACCCTTATCAGATGTATGACTTACAAACATTTTCTCTCAATCTGTAGGATGTCTCTTTATACTTTTAATTGTTTCCTTTACTGTGCAGAAGCTTTTTAGTTTGATATAATCCCATCTATTTTTGCTTTTGTTTCCTGTGCTTTTGGGATCACCTTAAAAAAACCATTAAGCAGCCCAATGTTCTGTAGTTTTCCCCTGTGTTTCCTTCTAGTAGTTTTACAGTTTCTGGTCTTACGTTAAATCTTTAATCCATTTTGAGTTGATTTTTGTATATGGTGTGAGATAAGGATCCAATTTCATTCTTCTGTATGTGGATATACAGTTCTCCCAACACCATTTATTGAACAGATTATCCTTTCCCCATCATGTATTCTTGGCACTATGTCAAAAATCAAGTAATTGTACATACCTGGGTTCATTTCTGGGCTATACTGTTCCACTGGTTAATGTGTCTATTTTTTGCCAGTACCATACTGTTTTAGTTGCTATAGTCTTGTAGTATAATTTGAAGGTAGATAGTGTGATGCCTTCAGCTTTTTTCTTTTTGCTCATGATTGCCTTGGCTATTTTGGGTTTTTTTGTAGGTCCTTATGAATTTTAGGATTATTTTTTCAATTTATATAAGTGACATTGGAATTTTGATAGAGATTGCACTGAATCTGTATATTGCTTTCGGTAGATCACTCTGGTATGAACATTTTCACAATATTAACTCTTCTAATCTATGAACATGAGATATCTTTCCATTTATTTATATATTCTTCAATTTCTTTCATTAACATTCTATAGTTTTCATTGTCTACAGGTCTTACACCTTCTTGGCAAATTGATTTCTAAGTTTTTTTTCCCGTAGCTATCATAAATGCGATTGCTCTCTTGATTTCTTCTTCAGATAGTTTGTTGTTAGTGAATAGAAATGTTACTAATTTGTGGTGTTGATTTTGCATTCTCAAACTTTACTGCATTTGTTTATTAGTTCTGATTTTTGGTGGAGTCTTTAGGGTTTAAAATCATGTTGTCAGGAAACAGTGACAATTTAACTTCTTTCTTTCCTACTTGGATGACTTTTATTTCTTTCTCTTGCCTAGTTGCTCTAGCAAGGATTTCAAATACTATGTTGAATAGAAGTGGTGAGAGTGGGCATCCTTGTTTTGTTCCAGATCTTAGAGGGAAGGCTTTCAACTTTTCACTTTTGAATGTAATGTTAGGTGTAGATGATCCTTTTAATATGTTGTTGAATTCAGTTTGCTAGTATTTTCTTGAGGATTTTTGCATCTATGTTCATCAAGAATATTGGCCTGTAATTTCCTTTTCTTGTAATGTCCTTGTCTGGGTTTGGGATCAGGGTAATACTGGCCCCCTAAAAAGAGTTTGGAAGTATTCTCTTCTCTTCATTTTAGGGAAAAGTTGGAGAAGAATTGGTATTAGTTCTTCCTTAAATGTTTGGTAAAACTTGACAGTGAGCCATTAGGTCCTGGGCTTTTCTTTGATGAGAGACTTTTATTACTGCTTCAATCTCCTTACTCATTATTGGTCTGTTCAGATTTTCTATTTCTTCATGATTCAGCCATGGTAGGTTGTATGTGTCTAAGAATGTATCCACTCTTCTAGGTTATTTAATTTGTTGACATATAATCATTCATAGTAGTCTATTATGATCCTTCATATTTCAAATTTTTCAAAAAAAGGAAGCATCAGGCCCAGACAGTTTCACTGGTGAATTCTACTAAATATTTAAGGAACAAATGATACAAATTTTCTACAATCTCTTCCAAAAAATACAAGCAGAGGAAACACTTCCTAATTCGATCAGTAGCAAAACTAGATTAAGACATTACAAAAAAGGAAAATGTGCAGGACAGTATCTCTCATGAACATAGATGTAAAAACCCTCAATAAAATATTAGCAAATGAAACCCAACAAAACATATAAGAAATTATACAGTATGACCAATTGGGACTTATTCTGGGTATGCAAAGCTGGTTCAATATTCAAAAATCAATTAATGTAATTTATCACAAAACAATCCAAAGAAGAAAAAAATCATTCAATTATAAAAAATGCGAAAGAAGCATTTGACAAAATCCAACATGCATTCATGATAAAAACTCTCTGCAAACTAGGAATAAAGAAGAATTCTTTCAACTTTTTTTCTCTCTTTTTGTAGAGACAGGGTCTCATTCTGTTTGCCAGGCTGGAGTACAGTGGTATGATCATAGCTCACTGTAACCTCGAACTCTAGGCTCAAGCAATCCTCCCACTTCAGCCTCCAGAGATTACAGGCATACACCATCATGCCTAGCTAATTTTTAAATTTTTTGTAGAGACAAGGGGACCCAGGCTGGTCTCAAACTCCTAGCCTTAAGCAATCCATCTGCCTTGGCCTCCAAAAGTGCAGGAATTATAGGTATGAGCCACTGATCCTGGCCTACTCTCAACTTGATACAGAACATCTATGAAATCCCTAAAGTTATCACATCTAATGGTGAAAAATAAGATGCTTTCCCCCTAAGATCAGGAACAAGGTAAGAATGTGCCTTCTTATTACTGTCATGCAACACTGTACTGGAAGTCCTAGCTAATGAAATAAGACAGAAAAGGAAATAAAAGGTAAACAGATTGAAAAGAAGGATATAAGACTGTCTTTGTCTACAGATGACATAATTGTCTATGTAGAAAAGCCCATGGAACTGACAAAAACTAACCAACCCACCAAAAATCAAAACCAAAAAAAACCCAACAACAAAAACAACAACAACAACAACAAAACAACCTCCTGGAACTAAGAAGTGATTATGGCAAGGTTGTAGGATACAAAATTATCATAAGGCCAATTGCTTTCCTATGTAGCCACAATAAACATTTGTAATTTGAGATTAAAACACAATACTATTATATTAGTGCCAAAAAAGAGAAAAACTCAAGTATAAAACCAACAAAATATGTATAAGATCTCAATGAGGAAAACTACACAACGCTGATGAAACAAATAAAAGACCTAAATGAATGAAGATATATTACATGTGTTTGGAGAAGAAGACTCAATATTGTTAAGATGTCAGTTCTTCCCAAATTGATCTATAGATTCAGCACAATCTCAATAAAAATTCCAGCAAATTATTTTGTGGATATCAACAAACTGATTTTTAAAGCTTATGTAGAGAGGCAAAAGACTCAGAATAGTCACCTCAATAGTGAAGGAGAACAAAGTTGGAGGACTGACACTACCCAACTTTAAGACTTACTACATAGTGACAGTAATCAAGACAGCTTTGTATTGCAAAGGAATAGGCAAACAGATCAATGGAAGAAAATAGAGAGCCCAGAAACAGATTTACAAGAATATGGTTGCCTGATCTTTGATAAGGGAGCAAAAGCAATTCAATGGATAAAGGATAGTCTTTTCCAAATAGTGCTGGAATAATTGGATGTCCATATGAAAAAAAACAAATCTAGACAAAGACCTTCACAAAGGTAACTCAAAATGGATCATAAGACAAGATAGTAAAACACAAAATTATACAGCTTCTAAAAGATAGTAAGAAAAAATCTAGGTGACTTTGGTGTTGAGTTTTTAGATACAACACCAAAAATATGACCCATGAAATTAAAAATAAGTAATTTGGACCTTAGTAAAATTAAAAACTTCTGTGCTTCAAAAGGCACTGTAAAATAAGATTCTTTCAGTAAATTAATGCAACTGGTAGATAACAAGCTCTTAGATATGATGTAGAAGAAATCTCTGCATAGTGTTAAAGGCTGGATTAAATTACCTCTAAATGATATCTCAATGTGGAGGGCTAGTTAAATATAAGATACTATAATTTTTCATCCTAATTCTACTTAGATGGGAGTACTCTATCTAAGAAAAGTCACAAAGGAAGAGTGTCATCTGCAGAAGGGTCAGTTCTAGACAAAAGGATTTTTGAGGAGCTTAGCATACACTTTCACTAACCAGTTTCTTAGCAAATGGCTGAGCTGTTTGCTCAACTATTAGAAATTATGCCCTATATCATCAGCATAAATAATTATACTAAAAATGTAGTAACAGCAAATAATCAACTGTTCTTATACAGGTTCAACATTTTTCAATTTTGTTAATAATTCCAACTAACTCCCTTAGGAAAAGTAATTCAAGTTCTATTAAATATATAGTTTTATTTTACATTATATGCAGCTTAAGGATAAGCACTGACCATGATCTCAGATATGAGGTCTAAACAAATTTATTTTATATGACCATTATAAATGTACAGTGCCTGACACACAGCTGTTTCTCAATAGCTATTGGGTTAATTGAACTGCTGAATATAGGGTTCAGTCAGTACATGCATATTGTAAGCATATGCTTTGCTTTACTTGGAATTGGGTCACTGCACTGAGACACCATAGGCCCTCATTCTCTTCCTCCTATAAGTGAATGACTACTGTGTGCTGGGCACTTTGCTAGGGCTAGAGATAAGAGTATTGACTGAATACACATTTCAAATTATTATAAATGCTATAAAGAAAGGGAGGTGACGTTTGAATTGAGATTTAAAGATAAAAGTAGGTATTAATTAGAGGGAGGGTAAAGGAAGGATTTCAGGCATAGGGAAGAGCAGGTACAAAGGCCTTATGGTAAGAGAAAGGATGACTTAAGAGTTAAATGAAACCCAGGGTAGGCTAGTGTTCAGAGACCATCAAAAAAGTGGTTGGAACCAGATCATATAGGGTCTTTTTAGAATATAAGAAAGATTTTGGTCTTTATCCTAAGGCAAATAAGAAGCTCCTGAAGAATTTTAAAGATAGGGTAATAAGATCTGCCTTTTAAAAAACCTTCTCTGGCTAGGCAGTGTTTTGTATAGCTAAAAGTGTACCCATTACTGGATAGGACAACAGGCCTCTAACTGGTAAGTGTCACTTTGCTCCTTCTCTGAGTGCGATAGCTCTGGAATTTCAAGAGAACATGGAACTATACTGAGGCTGAAATCCAGGAAGTACTATAAAGTTCAGGAACTCACCTTTTAGTTATTTGGATCAGATATACTACTTGTATTTTTATTGTTGTTTTCTACCAAGGATTCTGATTCATCAAATTCTGATAATATTCCAGTCTGGTCTAAAAGATGGGATTTCTTTTGGACCTAATTTGAGTCTTATGCTTGCTGTCTTTACCTTCTCAACTTCAATTCAAGGAACTACAATCTGCTCTGTCCTCAACTGAATCATGTTGCTAAATATAAAAGACACTTTTCAATCCTTGTTTTATTTGACCTATCTTAAGATAATTCTTTCTGGAAATGCCTTCTTTCCCCATTTTCCAAGACAATACACTTCTAATTCCTGCTTACTTTCCTTGTTGCTTCTCAATCTCCTTTGAGGACTTCATTTCCTCTATTCAACCCATATCTGGTATCTTTTCACTCCACCCACTCTCCCTTGATTTCAACTCACTTTCATGGCTTCTCGTAATCATCTATATGGCTAATGACCCTCAAACTCTAAAGTATTTCTCTTCAGCTCAGGTTTCTGTCTGGAGCACTAGATGATATACATAACCATCTTACAGACATCTCCACATGACCATTCTTCAAATATCTACAACTCTATGTCTAAATCTGAACTCATGATCTCATTTTATATCCCTTTCCAATTTGGCTCTTTCTCTTCCTCCCCCTTTCCCTGGGCATCACCATCTACTCAGTTGTTTAATATCTATCATCCTCTTACAATCTAATCAGTTCTGTTGTTTTAAACTTAAATCTCTCTTATATTTTTCAATTTCTTTCCAGCCTTGTCATAGTCTAGTTTCTCCTGCTATAACAGAATACTACAGACTAGGTAATTTATAAACAACAGGATTTTATTGGGTTTAGGGTTTCAGAGGCTGGGAAGTCCAAGAGCATGGCACTGGCAATTAAGTTTCCAACACATGAACTTTTGGGAGACACAATCATAGTAAGCCCCATTAACATTATCTTAATTTAGAGTGCCTATCATTATTTTCTTAAGTGGATTACAACAACAGTATTTTCACTTGTTCCTTGAGTGAGTTTTTTAAAACACAAATATGAATGTATCACTCCCTGGATTAAAACCCTTTAATGCCTCCTCACCATTCCTAGCATAAAGTCCAAATTCCTTAAATATCATTTACAAAGATTTTGTGCCTCTCTTTCCAGCTCATTTCTCATCATTCACCTACTTACCTCCTGACCTCCTGCCACACAGCAGGAGGTGAGTGGCCGGTGAGCTGAGCGAGAGAAACTTCATCTGTATTTATAGCTGCTCCCCATCCCTTGCATCACCACATAAGCTCCGTCTCCTCTTAGATCAGCAGAGGCATCAGATGCTCATAGGAGTACAAACCCTACTGTAAACTATGCATGGGAGTGATCTGGGTTGTGCACTCCTTATGAGAATTTAATGCCTGATGATCCAAGGTGGAGCTGAGGTGGTGATGCTAGTGCTGGAGAGCAGCTGCAAATACAGATTATCATTAGCAGAGAGGTTTGACTGAACAATAAATGTAATGTGCTTGAATCATCCTGAAACCAATCCTTTCTCACCCCTGCCCATGGAAAAATTATCTTCCATGAAACCAGTCCCTGATGCCAAAAAGGTTGGGGACCGCTACCATAGAACACTGATTCCATTCCCCCTTCACTTACCTAGCTCCTACTCAGCCTTTAGATCTCAACTTGGATAGAAGAGTCTCCAAGAAATTTGATCTGATGTCCAGACTAGCTTAACTTCTCATGGGTTTCCCAGAGTAAGCACAGACAGTAAGCACCATAAGAAACTATTCTTTCACCATTTGATCTCTACTACCTTAAAAAGGGTTTAATAAATATTTGTGGAATGAATGAAATAATTACTAATTCCTTAGGCCTATTTCATGTGGTTCTTAATTTTTTATGTTTTGATGGATGAAAAGAATTGTTGCAATTTGTATATGCCCTGCAGAATATAAACTATGAATATTTGGGACTAGTCTCTAAGTAAGCAATGTGGATTAAAGGTTAATTGCTTTGTGAAGACTAAGAGTAATAAAAAAATCTAAGATTTAAAAAGGAAATGAAAGAAAGAAAAGTAAGCAAAATTAACTTCATGAGTTATTCTATCCTGGAGGGGGACTTTAAATTGACTCTCACTACTATGGCAACATTGTGGATTTCAGCAGTTTTCCTGGAATACTGAAAAGAAATGCTACTGGAGGCCCCCCTGGTGGCTAAGTGAACATTTGCTTGTACTGAAATAATTCTTGAAAGAGGTTATTCATTCAATAAATATTTATTGTACAACTACGGACACACATAAAAATATATACACATACATATATACACATATATATACTGTGTGACAAGTACACAATAAGTGCTTGGAGATACAACAGTAATCAAAGCAGATAAAAATCTCTAATCTTATAGAGGTTTTACTCACCATTTTATCTTTAGCGCCTCAAAGAATGGTTAATAAATATTTGTGAACTAATTAATTACTGTTTCATAAGGCCTGCTTCCAATCTGGATCATTCTATATTTCCTTATGTCTTGATGGCCTTCCATTATAGATGTCGTATTGCATAGGAGGTCCCATAGATAAGGAAGAAGGGCTGTGATTAACTCCTACTTCTCTGTTTTCCTTTATTTCTCTAATTTTAAAATCATTTCATGACAATTCAGTATAATCGCCAAAATGTTAGCTTGTGAAATTTAAAGGTCTCTTTATAGTGAATAGGTAGGGAGTTATAAAAAATAATCTTTCACCACAATTTTGTTGATGACTTTACCTATGGTAAATCTTTGTAATGATAGAGAAATGTTACTCATTCATACTAGGATAATCACTAATTTTAGCAAATTATACATGTGCCTTATTTAAAAGGAAATCAATTTGTTATTTATTTTATGATATTTTTCAGTGGTTTCTCTGTGCCTTATGTGAAAATCGAAAACTTGAACAAAGTTAACTCAAGCTTCTACCAGATTACTTTATCTATATGTTTTAGGGATTAAAAAGATAAAAGTAAGGTTATTGTTTCTTTAAGAGCTACTAAGTAATGTATTCATTGAGGTTTCTTCAAAAGGGAATACTTGGTGTATCAGCAGTCTGACAATACTAAAACATGCCTTATATCACATTTATAAGCATCAGAATTCATTCAAAAATGTAGCTGATAATCAGAATGAATGTCATTTACTTTTGTTTTCATCTCCAGGGAGTATTGTTTACTTTACTTTAAAATTTATGTGAGTCATTTGGTTATATGCCTTTTTTAATTAGCTTGAAGGAAGCAATCACTGGGGAGAAAGCGGAAATCAATTTTGATCCGATATTGATAGCTACTGTGCTGTAAACTCTGTGTCCTTTCTAATTAAATGTAAACATGTTCAGTTCTAAAGTCCAGCAGCAATGACAACAGTCACTAGGAAAGATTGCCTAAGTACTGCTCAACTGATTTGCCTGGCCTTTATTTCTTTCAAAGTTGTGCTTGTGCAATCATTGGTGGGGTGAATGCTGGCTGTAACTGACTTTTTTAGGTCATCTTCAGAGAAAAGATTTGACAGGAATGTAGAGTGCTCTGTAATACCTAAAGTTACTTATTAACTATGTCCTTCTGATAGCTAATCAATGGTACTACATAGAGTCAAATTTGGTACACTAAACTGCCCCCCTTCCCAAAGCCAAGACTTGGTAAATATTTAATGGCTGTAAAGGTGTTTTGCTAGTTATCAAACTGATATGTTAAAGGACTCTTAAAAGCAACTTTATCTTGCCTTCCCTTCCATAAATAATTTGCTCAGCAATATAGTGTATAGGTGTAAAAGCATTTGGATTATTTCATTTTATTGAGCCTCTTGCTCAGAAAAAGAACAAATGAGAATAAAAAATAATGTTCATTTTAACCAAGTATTATGTCACATAAACATAAGAGGGAAAAACAACCACCATCAAACTTCTCTCCTGGTAAAATGCCAACCTAAAGTATAAAACAATCCAACCCCTTTCACTTTACTAAATACTACACCAGACTTGTTCAAAACCTGTTGTACCGCTGCTCTCATAAGGAAATGTTATAAAATTTCTGTTGCTATAGGATTGCAACATACTCTGTAAAAATCAGAAGACATTCAGATTTTTGTTTTCTATGCAACATAGTAAAGGCTGTGTTTTGCATATTTACTTTTTAAATTATTTATTGAGTTTTGAGCCTCTTTGTTTTACCTACTCTAATTCCTGGCCAGGCAGAAAAACTGGCAGTTTTATTTTTTAATAAAAAATAAATTCTCAAATTTTGACTAGACACCAAGGTCAGACCAGTGCTAGGGGCAGACCTGCAGGTACATGTCTGGGGCCTCAATCTAAAATGATCACAAAAACCTCACTGAAATGATTTGAAAATATGGAGCTAGTTAAATAAAATTGCACAGGTAACCAATTACTCTTGTAAATGGAAAAATGTAAATTGAGTGTACTCCTGCTGAAATAGGTAGGATCCCAACAGGAAATTAAAATTTTTTTTCTGGTTCTTATACATAATTACATATATGTGCAAAGACAAACTCTATCAATTACACTTTAATTTTAGCCAGCTAACTTCTGAAACCAAATAATATGTGGTATGATGCTACAGGTGATTTATTTCTAAACCATTTCATATGCCTCCTTAGAAACTGTCTGGTTTGGAAATTGCAAAAGACAAGCACAAGAAGATATGGGAGTACAGCCTAGGGGTACCCAGCTTAGATTGAGTAAGGGATCAGAGATAGCTTCTTGAAAGGCATGATGTCAAGCTCAGTTTTGAAAAAGGAGTCAAAGTTAATCAAACAAGGAAAAATCAAGGGTGTTTTAGATAGAGAAGGTTGTGTATATCATCATGGTGGTATGAGAGAAACTTTGCTGAAAATATTTGTAACTCATGGGCTTGCAAATACGGCTAGTCCTGAATAGAAACCTTCAGAGTAGAACACAGGCATTCACTTGCAGAGCAAATGAGTAAGGGAGAGAATATTACCTTAAGAGAGAAAGATAGTGTCCTCGTCTCAGTATTTCCAAGTATTTTCTGAAACCAAGAGAGAATAATCCATGCTCTGACTGTTAGAAGGCCAATGTGTGCAAACTCTTGGGTCTGATAGAGGATATGTTCATTCTCATTCATTCAACAAATATTTATGGAGCACTTACTTTCGGCTAGACACTGTTTTAGGCACTAGGGATAAAGCAATGAATGCAAACGATTAAGAACCTTACTTTCATGGAACTTTCAGAGTGAAGTTTATCTAGCTTTAGCGAAGACCCACTTGGCAGGTAAAGTTCCTTTCTGGAGAGCTCACCTCCAGCCTTAGTCAAAGAGGCTCTTATCTCTCACCAATTTTCTACTCTACACTCGAAATCAAGGCTCCCATATGATAATTCTTTTGAGTTTATAACTAATGCTTTATTTTAATTATATATTTTATGATGAGTCTTCTTCTTATATTATGTATATCTCTGGAATAAATTTTCTGTCAACTAAATATATATTGCTGTAATATGTCCTTTTTGGCAGTAAAGAGACATACAAATATTATGCAAATATAAAAAGAATATTAGTTACAATTTTAAAGAACTAGTCAATTGTAAAAACCATTCCTTAAAGGTTGTAAAGTGACATATGTCTATCGCTATGTTCCAAAAGATTCTATATTCTTATGAGAAAAACAATACTAGATGTCTCTGAAGCAAATAAATCATAAAAACGAACCAATCTAACAAGCAAATTTAAATTTAAATTTAGCAGGGAAATTTTTATTGCCCTTGTAGTCCCATATTTACCTAGTTGTGGATTGAAATAGTGTTTTACGGCAAAATGGCACTACTACTGAGCTTACAGTAACAACTGATATTAGGGCCCTTTGAATAAGCAAAACTGTATTTCCTTTATCTGAAAAATTCATAGCTCTAATATGCTTTTCATTTAATAAGTTTCTATTATGGTTCTATATAGAACTTATACACAAAACAAGTATGAATATGGTCTCAGACAATAATTTGTTCTTGATCTGGGGAATATACTACGGACAGATATCATTTAGCAACCATTATTTATGTTGAGAAACAGGTATCTGATCTTGTTCACTACTCAAAAAAATCTGTTAATTGAAAGGCTGATTCAATTTGGAAACAATATGAACGAAGACTAATTTGGATGAGCAAAAGACTGAATGGCGCAGCTGGCGTATTGCCAGGGGAGTGCGAGGGTCAGTATACATCGAAGACTGTCCAGTTTCACAAAGGGCTCCCAGGGCAGGGTTCCCCCTAAGGGAGTCCAGCAGCACTGACCACTTTTAACCTTCAGGAAGCATGTGCAAGAGCCCTGTGGGCTCCTCCACGGTAGCTGCTGATGTGTAGATTTCTGTTTCCACTCAGTGACATGGGCTTTTCTTGTCTTCCTTTTGGTTTTATTTTTAAGTGCTTTAGATATTACCGTGAGCTTTTCCTGCTTCTCTGATGTTCAGTTAATGCAGCCAACACCCAATGGGGACCTTTTAGAAAAAGAAACCCAAGTGTGATGTGGTTAGCAGTAAGATTCATCTCCATGTTGTCTGCTGCTGAACTTGACCATAAGAGTCAAGAAAAGTCCAGAAAAGGCCTTGTAACATAGAACAGTCAAGATTGTCCTCAGATGTTCTAACCCGAGTATTACTAACAGTGGTGTCTTTTGTCCTGTGGAGCCCATGGCAGTCTGTTCCAGGTAAGCCTTGTACTGGAGGGCATCTAGCCATGCAGCTGGTGGTCTAGGAGGTGCCCAACCTCCCCAGCACCTGACAGGGTGGGAGGTGCTGCAGGCAGAGTATGAGGTGGATCCTGTCCATTCTTTTCTGGCTCTCGGTGGACCCTGCCACCCTGCCATAGGGGTGGCTTTTGAAGGGTATAAAAGTGACTGATCTCATTCCTTTCCCAGTGTTCTGAGCCGTGTACCCATGTAGCACAGGACTGATCTGTTTGTTATTTTGGTTGTGAGTCATGCTCCTGTGGAATTGGCAAAAGCTACATTTTTACTGTCCTTACAAGTACAGTTCACGTTGTCACATGCTGTGAGTGTGGGCTGTGGTATGTGCCCATACATATATGTATATGTATTATATAGATCACACAGCAGGCATGTCATGCTGCTGTTCAGCAGTGAAGCAACAAGTACAATAAAAGTTGGTAAAAAAGAAAAGACTGCAAACTGGCCTTTATCTTATTTATTTGTTTGTTCTTGCAATGGGTATGACGAGTTCATAAATAAAAGCTAACAATATTAATATATAGAAGAAACCTGTATTTTCTTCTACATAATGAAACAGGGATTCTACAATAATGTTGTCAGCACATACTATTGTTTTGTAATTGATTGAAACTCATTGAACGATAGACTACAATAACAAATGATTATTTAATGAGAAAATGACATATAAATAGAATAAATCTAATTTGGTAAATGTTAATATACCAGATTTGATCTGCTAAGGAGATTATTGATATCATACTGAGTTTTAAAAATAAAAACCTTGTAATTTTAATGAAATAATACCAAATTTCTTAAAGTGCATGAATTTCAAAAAATCTGTGTCTATAATATAAACACATTAGTAGCTGAGTAGTTATAAACTGAATAAGACCATCCCTTGCCTTAAGAAATTCAGAATTGAGAAGTTGAGAAGACAGACAATTATAATACAATTTGGGAGCAGAGAATAAACACACCTAATCTGGCTGGTGAATGAGAAAGGAGAATAGCAGTAGGTTATTTAGAAGAGAATAATTCCTGAAAAGACACATGAGACAGCATGAACAGAAGCACATGGGTGAGCAAAAGAACAATTTATGGATAACCACAAGGAATTTGGCCTCAAGTACAAGACAGAAAAAGCAAATCATGAAAGTGAAAAGGCAGTCATAGATTACATCATGAAGAGGCTAAAATATAATAACATTGTCTTGTGGAAATGAAGGACTATTACTGAATGGTTTTCAGGGAAATGGCAGTGAGGAGAAGAGCGGGGAATGAATCCAGAGAAAGAGAAAATCAGCAGTAGAGAAATTATTTAGGAGGCTATTTCCGTAGCTAAAGTGAGATATCATGAAGGTCTAAATAGAGTATTGGCCATAATAATAAAAAAGAAAAAACAGATTCAAGAAATATTTAAGAAGCAAAATTGATGGAATTTGTTGACTCACAGGCATTCAGAAAAAAGAGCATTTTTATAAAGGAAGTTTTAGCCATTCTGAGTTGGGGCACCTGTGAAATATCAATTGGAAATGCCCAGCAGACAGTTTTGATACATAAACTCAAAGTAAAGAGAGAGAGATCTGGCCTGCTTATCTGCATTTGGGAGTAGTCAGCATATAGGTGGGAATTAAAACCAGAGGAGTAAGTGGAGGCAGTCCATGGAAAAGACATAGAATTATTATCATAAACAATGAAAAAAATTGCTAACAGATAATTTCAGTAAATCATAGTAAGACTTTAAAAAATAAGAGATATTGTCCTTTTCTGGTATTCTAAATGAAATAATCAATCAAAATATTTATCAGCCACCTCCCACATGCTCAGTACTGAGAGAATTAAGAAGTCAGACTTATTCCCTAGTTAACACTTTGACATAAATACTTTATTTCCCACATTACAAAGATGCTTCTTTATACACAGATGCTTCATATGATGATAGCTCTCAGAGTATAACACAGAATTTTATGTTTTCATTCCATTTTTATCATAGGATACTTCTGTTATCAACTGTCAGTAACAGGATCATGAGCTGTGATTGAGAGGTGAACACAGTATGAGGTTTTTAGTCAAAACATGGGCTCTTTCATTCAAATTACTTAACTAAATTTTAGATTCCTCAATTGCAAGACTAAAAATACTGCTCACTTCACACAGTTGTTATGAGGATCAACTTAGATTATAAATATGAAAGAACTGTGCCAAAGCCAATCTCTATATAAGTGTTAGCTAACACTATCACTATACCTTCTATGGTGGACTACCTAGGCAGTGTGGGAAGTGAGGGTTGAAAGATCCATACCAAGGCTGGCAATGACAGCCCCAGAGAAGGCCAAACTTGGGGAGCTCCCTGAAGCCTGTAATCCAGTTGGAATAAGGGATTTGGAGCCATGAGCATAGTTCTGGCCAGAGGGTACCTAAGTCATAAGTAGAGCCAGGAAACAGAACACAAGGATTATGGATCAAGAGATGTTAATACTGGGGCAACAGTATGACATATTGTGGAAATGCCTTATGTTATTTACTTTAGGTCACGGCTAACTAGACCCACTTTGCAGATTCAGATAAATGGCTATTGAAAAATGTTTCTTGTTTATAATAGAGCTTGATAGAATCTCTCTAAAAATGACCAAATTCTTTAAATCACACACAGGTGAAAAAAAGAAAATCTTAGATTCTGGTATAAATGACAGATATTCAAATCTTAAATCTGGGGGATAAAAAAAGAAAGTGATGATATTAGTGGCTAGTGTATAAGTTTTCCCTAATGAGTAACTGACTATCCTAGACATTTCAATAAATAAAAGATAACATTGCATCTGCAAAGAATACTGGTTTGGGTTAGGATACATTGGTAGTAATTCCATTCTTGCCACTAACAAACCATGTTACTTTGGCTAATCCTGTTTAACTTCTTTCTCTAGGTCTAATTCTAAACCTGTAGATAATAACAAAAATGATACCTATTGTTTTATTGAGTGCTTTCTTTGGGCACTTATATACATTATATCTAATCTGTACAATACTTTCAAAAAGTAGTTACCATTTCCATATAAAATGAGAAAATGGAGCTAAACAGGCTGAATAATTTACCCAGAGACAATCAAGTAAATGGTTGAGCCAGGATTCCAACCATGATAAGCTTTCTTCCAAAGATTGTGTCATTTTTGTTTTTCAAAACATGATTTTCTCAAGACTCAGCTTAAAAATTGTATAAGATCAATGTT
The DNA here is from genome assembly GCA_008086735.1 of Cheirogaleus medius. Taxonomy (NCBI): domain Eukaryota; kingdom Metazoa; phylum Chordata; class Mammalia; order Primates; family Cheirogaleidae; genus Cheirogaleus; species Cheirogaleus medius. The sequence continues at coordinate 25,456,024 of VBSM01002121.1, forward strand.
TAATCAAGGGCAAGTATAAATTCTAAATGCTATAATGTACTGTATCAAAAATTAGTTATGGGATCCTGAGAAAACCACTAAGCCTCTCCCTGTTTCACTTTTTAAATTATTTAAATAAAGGTAATTCAGGCTACTAATTATCTCACAAGAGGTAGGAAATAAAAAGTGCTCATGACCTTGATATAGAAGACACAAAGAATATGGATAACAGTATAATTGCCTATCACATGTCTATGTCTAAGAAAGCTTTTGAAACTTCTCATAATTTTAATGCTCTATGCATGAGTTAATAATAAAAACTATCAGATGGGGATTGAAGAAAGTTTCTTCCATTGGTAAATAAAATGCACATGCTAACACCATTCATTTTCCAATCCATTACTGCTGCTTCTTAATACCACTGCCTGGTTTCTGAAAGGCAATTCCTTAGAAGGCCATTTAACTAAAAATACCTAAGGACTAAAGCTTAAGGAAGAGAGAATGAACATCCTGCTACTTGACATTAATCACATTAACTCAAAGTACCTAACAGACGGCTCTGGCATTATTCCTAACTGGAAGACACTGAAATTAAAGCACAGGGCTTTACAGTTAATGGGAGTTGCACAAGTGAAAACACCGTATGTCAACTTGATAATATGCCCCTAAGTTATTGTTCATGGATAGTGCCATTCCTCTGTTTAATCAAGAGTTAAAGCATGTGCAGTAATTCCCTATTTTCACAATATTCTTTCTGACAATAAAGATAACAACTATGAGAACAGTTTTTAGCTAGCTAAACCTGATGTACTGGTTTTGTTAATAAAAAATTCATGACAATTAATGAAATGGATCCATTAAGACAGTTCCCCAAAGTAGTGCAGCTGCCCCACCTACAAATGAACTTCACATGACCTATATTATTCAGAAAGAACTGTAGTAACTTGCACTAAAAATTGTTACATACAAAAGGTTCAAACCAAATCAAAGCATTACTCAGAAGCTGGCAAGATACGTCAAGTGAAGAATGCTTGATATGGCCACTTTTAATCAAGTTTTCATTTGCTGTTCATACTCATAAGACTATTTCTGTAATTCATGCTTTTCTACCATATTAAATTTTAATAAATGCAAATCTACATTTAAAAATCATTTGAAGATATTAATAACTAACATTTGGCTGAGTTCCAGATTTCATACTTTCTTATTACAACTGCATTGAAAAGAGAGAATATTTAGTGGCCATATCTCTTTCTTTTCATTTCAAGTCCTTAATGGTCAAGTGCTAGGCAAAGAGTACAGACAAAAGAATCTTAAGGTTCATAATGATTTGTTTGATATGCTTTGACAAATACAACTCAGCAGAACATTTATTTTCTACAGTTTCCCTCTTAAAAATAATCATTTATCTAAGTCACACGGTGATTTTTAAAATCTAATGGATGTCAATTCTTTTTCTATCATAAATGTATTTTCTTTCATTAAATAATCTTATGACTATCATGAGAGATAATCAACTCCATTTCCATGTACAAGAATCAGAGTTTACACAGCAAAGCTCATTGTTTATGAATGACAGACCTATCCCAAAAGGCAGGTGAATGTGTAGTCTATCATCGGGATATGGAAATCTTTTGATATACAATCTTTTCTAAATCAAAGAAGCCCCAACATATTTGATACTATCTTGCATTTGGGAATAAAAAGTTATTTCTGAAAATTCCAAACACACACACATACAAGTAGAAGAAACACTGGCTTCTAAGACAGCTATAAGACCATCTCAATAGCTGCCTTCTTTCTCTTCCATAAATGTTAGTTGAACACCTACACCAATGTGCAAAACAGTGGAGATAAAGTACAGATTTAAAGTACAGATGTAAGAGGGGATGCACAGATGAGTAAGTAAGAAAATTAACTGTTTACAGATATTGTGAAAAGAGTACAGAGTACATAGCAATGTGTACATAATAGCTAATAATATCCTGGGGAAGAAGTGTCAAAAAGAACTCCGGAGAAAATATCAATCTTGATGAAAAATGTGATGTAGACTTTAAATTATTTTAGAGGAATTTGAGTAGAGAAAACGAATGGTATTCCTATTTAAGAACTATGATATTATGACTGAATTAACTTTATAAATACAGTAATAAAACAACTTTATTAAATATTTAAGTGAAAACAGATTTTTTTTTTTACACATCAGAGTACAAAGCAAGAAAGAAGATATAGAATCCTGGAAACAGCAAAACCAACACAGAAGAGAAGTGAAGGGAATCCTAAGATGACAATAAAGTAGCAGCCTAGAGAGCCACAAACAGGTCCATAGGGTAGCAGGAGGATGGAGGGCTCTGGCAAAAAAGGGAGACTATATAAAACAGAGAGTAGTAGTGACTAGGTGGAAAGAGCAGAAATAATAAAGCATGAGATTCAAGAAAAAATAGGGTAATTAGAAATTTCAGGCAGGATGAAAAAACTGTACAAGAAAGTCATGGCTCACGTAAGAAAGAAACAAAATATAGTATGATTTTAAGTACTTACTGGAGTATTTAAAAAATCCTTTTGTCTTGATCCAAAGAACATTGTCTTTGGCACAGCGTTGACAAATTTAATCAAAGGCAAAGAGCTGTAATTCTAGAATACCACATGGCTAGTATAGTAAGTAATGTTGTTTCTTATTTTTCTTCACATCAGCTTGTACATAAAGCAATATATAATTCCTTTACTAATTCTACTGAAGGACAGGTGAAGAAAAGAAAAAAAAAATCTAATTCTTCACCTCAATTTAACTTGTTAAAATACTTTTTAGGACTATTTGGGATAGTAAGAATTCTTTACAGAGTTGTATGATTACTATTTTAATGTTTTCTACAATCCTACATTTTGGCAATGTTTATACCGATAAACATAATTAAAATATAATCTGTGTGTACATAAGCTTTATTTAAGTATTTTGGCAATTTTTTTGAGATTATCTCTGCCAAGAATTTCTTCAGTTTTTTTATTGGTAAAATCAATTGCAGAACCTATTGACAGGGAGATTAAAAGAAAATGGAAAAAGCTATTGATTCTTAGAAATGACTTTGACGTGGCAAAAATTTCAGCAACCTGTCTGATCAAGTACAGATGTATGGAATGTAAAAATACTCCTCAAGTGACAGAAGGAAGAATGTGATCTTGCTGCCATTCTATTCTTTGTTGGCATAAACCAGAAATTATTTTAAGGTGGTTCTTGAGAATGTCTATGAAGTCAAAAAGGAGTTAGAAAAGTTTGAAGAGTTATGTAAAAATAAATACCTGAAGAACTTAAACTTGAAGACATGAAGTATCTGTCATAGAATTTAAACAGTATATATTCATTAACAAATATTGATTAATGAAAAAACTAAGTGATCTCCATACACATAAAAGAGTCAACCGAATATTGATTTTGAAATTTGAGATCCTCTTGTTCTTTTAGTACAATTAACAGTATAAAAGAAGACTTTTAGTTCTCTAAGATCCCTTTAAAAAGTTTTCCTCCCTTGTACCTTCTCGCTTAACTTCATCTCACTGATCTTATGAGACAATAGCACAGCCAACAATGACATTAACTTCCTTGTAATAATTTTAAGACTATTTAACATGTTAAGGAATAAAGTGAACTGTTGAGACTTTGAAAGCTATTTTTTTGCTAGCAGTTATTAACAATTATTTATTGGCAAATCAAATAATCCTTTAAGAATAAAAAAAGTCATAAATGTAGTTTAGCAAGTAAAAAGAATTTTGCTATATTAGAACCTATTTATAATACTATCAATTAAAACAAATATGATTTCCTGCCAGTGACATTGTGGGCACTTTGCAAATAAACTATTACAAAGATCAGTTTCAAACTAAGCAGTACATACAAGACACCGTGATTCACATTTCTTGTTTCAGAATACATCATGCCTTCTACAATGATACTTCTCCAGCCCTACATCAGCCTACACTAGCTATGGCTGCTACTGCTATAATGCAGAGACTATCCTCTTTAAAAGGAAGATTAGCCAGTAATGAAGGGCTGTAAAGGACTATCAGCACCTAGTTGGGGTTTTCTCTCTGGTGCAGTGATTGAGGTAATATTATTATACAAAACAGTTTTAGAAAGAAATATTTTGGGTTTTGTTTGTCAGACTTTTTTTTTTTTGGTCTTTAATTTAAAAGCATATCTGTTTGTAATCCTGCTATAAGGGAGATACTCAAAAGTATAAAATTTCTTTAGTGTTATTTCATAAAATCAGCCACCAAGAATCCTAAACTTTGGCTCCAATCTTGCTCTTCTGTGTCAATGTGTAAGTCAGGTTACTTCCTCAGTTTATCTACCAACATTAATCACTGCCTACCTATCCATACATTGAAAAGACAGGTACCAATATTCTTTAAGTTCGTGAAACAAAATAAAGTCACATTATATCTATATTATTAAAAAACAGAGAGCTCACTGGAATTAAAGTATTAGGATATGAATAATTTGTGTTGACTATAGCTGCTAGTGAGAGTAAAACAAATCAGCAGGAATTATCCAGTCACATATCATTGTTCTACTTCTTGGTACTCTAAGTTTAACGTGTTCTTACTCTTGTAGCTTCTAATACATACAAATGCAATGACACAAAGAAATGTCTGTGAAACTACTAAGCATTTCAGTGCCAGGTGAGTACATCTGCAAGCTGTGATTGGAAAGCTACCCAGACTGACATAATGAAATGAAGGAACTAGAAACTGTCTAACTTAGTTATATCTTTTTGAAGCTAAAACATAAAGTTAGTATATCCTCCCAAAAGTGTGATAGGCATCCATCACTGAGATTAGAGTCAGAAACTAGGAGAACTAGAGTGTAGTCATCTATTCATTATATAAATAATTACCTAGCACCTACTATCAGTCAGAAAGTTTATTAGGTGTAGGCATAAAAAGTCAAATAAGAAAAAGTCCCTGTCAAGGTAATTTTTGTGAACGATGTAATGGTTAATTTTTTATATATATAGTTGTTTACATGTCCAGTTGTTCTATCACAATTTCTTGAATAGTGGGTTTTTTCCTATGAATTGCCTTGTCTTCATTGTTGAAAATAAATTGACTATATATGTGTGGGATTCTTCTATTCCCATGATCCATATATATATTTACCCTTTAACTAATACCAGTGTCTTGATATCTGTGACTTTAACAGAATATATCTTGAAATCAGGTATTCTTCAAACAGTTTCTTTCATAAAATTTCTTTGTTAATTCCAAATCATTTGCATTTTCATATACATTTTAGAATTAGCTTCTCAGTAAGTACAAAAAACACTGATGTATTTTTATTAGGATAATGTGGAGTCTACTGATAAATTTGGAGAGAACTGATATCTTAGCAATATTGAATCTTCCCATTTATGAACACTGTGTATTTCTCCATTTACTTAGATCTTCCATAATTGCTTTTGGCAATCTTCTGTAGTTTTTAAGGTACAGTATTAAGTTCATTTCAAAATTTTTCATAATTTTGGAGGCAACTTAAAATAAATTTTAAATTTCATTTTCTAATTGTCCATTGCTAATAGATAGAAATTCAATTGACTTTTGTATATAGACCTGAATTCATTTATTCTAGTAGCTTTTTAAAAGATACTTTAGGATTATCTTTGTATATAATCATATCATCTACAAATAAAAGCAGCTTTATTTTTTTGAGTTTTCAATGATTATGACTTCCTGTAGAAAGTTGAAGTGGTGAGAAAATCCTTTTCTTGTTCTTGATCTTACATAGAAATCATTGAGCCTTTATCATTAAATATGATAGCTGTTTTTCCCTAGATGTTCTTTATCATTCAGACTGAGTATCTGAATGGCTTTTGAATTTTATCACATGCTTTTTCTGTATCCATTGAAATGATTGTTTTTTCTCTCTTAATCCATTAACATGGCAAATTACATTGATCTTCAAATGTTAAACCAATCTTGCATATCCAGTTGGTCATAATACATTAAACTTTTTATGTATTGTTGGACTTGATTTGCTAGTTTTTGATAAGAGTGTTTTCAGTCTATGTTTATGAGGTACATTGGCCTGTAGTTTTTGTTTCTTGTAATGCCCTCGCCTGGCTTTTATACAGAAGTCATCAACTGAGTTGGGAAGTATTCCCTTCTCCTCTATTTTCTGAAAATGTTTGTGTTAGAATTGTTATTATGTCTTACTTAAATGGTTGACAAAATTAACCATGAAGACACCTGGACCTGGAGTTCCTTTGTGGAATGTTTTAAATTATGAATTCAATTTCTTTAACAGATATATGGGTATTCAGAGTTTCTATTTCTTTCTATGGCAGCTATAGGTTTATTTCTAGATTTTCAATCCTATTTCATTGATCTAGATGTCTATCGTTATTCTACCATACTGTTTCAATTAATGCAGTTTTGAAATCAGGAAGTGTGAGTCTTCCTACTTTGTTCTTTTTTTCAAAATAGTTTTGGCTATTCTGGGTCATTTCCAATTTCATATAAATTGTAGGATTAACTTTCAATTTCTACAAAGAAGTCACCTGGGATTCTGACAAGGAGTATGTTGAATCTTTATATCAATTTAGACAGTCTTACCATCTTAACAATATAAAGTCTTTTGATCCATGAACACAGATGTTTTTCCATTTATTTAGATCTTCTTTAATTTCTTTTAATAATATTTTGTAGTTTTCAAAGTGTAAGTTTTGAAATTCCTTTCTTAAAATTATTCCAAAGTATTTTATTCTTTTTATGCTAATATGAATGGTATTATCTTGATTTCATTTTTGGATTACTCATTGTAGGTGTATAGAATACAACTGAATTTTGCATACTGATTTTTAAACCTGTAACCTTACTGAAGTTGTTTATTAGTTTTAATAGTTTTTTTTAGTGAATTCTTATGATATTCTATGTACGTGATTGTGTCCCCTGCGAATAGTGTGATAGTTATAATAATTTTTCTTTTCCGACTTGGAAGCCTTTTATTTCATTTTCTTGTCTAACTGCCCCAGCTACAACTTCCAGTACAATGTTAAATCCTAGTGCGAGAGTGGACATTCTTGTCTTGTTTGTCACCTTAAGAGGAAAACATCCAGCCTTTCATCATTAAGTGTGATGTTACCTATGGGTTTGTTATAGGTGCCCTTTTTCAAGTTGAGAAATTTTCCTTTTATTCCTCGTTTGTTGAGTATTTTTTATCATAAAAAGGTGTAGGATTTTGTCAAATGCATTTTCTAGATCCACGGAGATGATCATATGGGTTTCATTTTCAATTCTATTTATATGGTATATATAATGGTTAATTTTATGTGTGAACTTGGTGGGGCCTCGGTGCCCAGATATTTGGTCAAACTTTTTTTGGATGTTTCTGATAGGCTGTTCTTTGGATGAAATTAATATTTAAATCAGTGGACTGCGAGTAAAGCAGACTGCTCTCTATAATGTTGGGTGGGCCTCAGCCAATCAGTTGAATGCCTCAGTAGAATAAAGACTGATTTTCCCCGAGGAAGAAGGAATTCTGCCAGTAGATGGCCTTTGGACATGAACTATTAATATAATATCAGCTCTTACTTGGGTCTCCATGGTACCAGCCCACTCTGCAAATTTTGGACTTGCTAGCCTTCATAACCATATGATTTGATTCCTTAAATTAAATCCCTGTCTCTCTATATAGACACATCCCATTGCCATCACAGCAGAAGCCAGGAATAGATATGGATTATGCTAGCAAGAACAATGCTAGCTTAGACTAAAGAGGACAGAGATGGGACATAATGAAGGAAGGCTGTTGGACTTCTGGATTCTACAGGACAGGACAATAGAGATATCAGTTTGCAAACATGTTATCTTCAAGAAAAGGGAAGGATGACCCTAAAGGTGATTCAGAGATCAGCAGGGTGACCACTTCCACAATAGGCCCAGAGGTCAAGCTGTCTCCTCCTCAGTTTCAGGGGCAGGGCTACTACCCAGGGCTGCGAGGGCAACACTGCTGCCCAGGTCCAACGTGGCAACACTGACACTCCAGTGGGCCTGGAAGTTGGAGTGCCACCACAGTGAGCCTTGAGGACAGAGCATTGAGCCAAAGAGGGTTACCTTGAGCCCTAAAGTTGAATGGAAGCTGCTCTGCTAGGTTTTGGACATAATTAGGGCTCATGACTTATTTCTTCTTTCCAATTTCTTCCCTTTCAAATGGAAACATCTATTGTATACTTGTCTCACCATTGTATTATAGAAGATAACTTGTCTGCTTTCGGTTTCACAGCTGGAAGGCAATTTTGCCTCATGAAGAATCATACCTTGAGTCTCACCTACACTTGGTTTGGATCACATTAAGATGATATTTGAGACTCAGAGTTGATAGAATGGATTAAGACTTTTGGGCTGTTGGGATGGGAGATGCCTAGATTCTGCATGTGAGAAAGACATGAATTTTGGAGGTTCAGGGAGCAGAGTTAGTTATAGACTGAACTGTGCCCCCTCTCCAATTCATATGTTGAAGCCCTAACCCTATGAATCTGACTGTATTTGGAGACAGAGCCTTTAATGAGGTAATTAACACATTGACTGCCACACTAGAAAAAAATTTTTTTCCTTGGAGACCAGTGTCTTATTATAAAAACAGAATAAAAACTTTGAAAACAAAATGATCCTTTCTAATTTAATGAAATATTTGTTATTTATATTGTTTTCTGTGCGAGAGTTATATGCAACTTAAAAAATAGTTCACATAGCTCAAAGTAGAGAGACGTGTGAGTTACATATGCTACATGAGGTCCCAGGCTAGAAACCACTGTGAGTTAAATACAACTCACATGGCAGTTAATGTCTTAAGTTAAAATAAGGACATCAGAGTGGGCCCAAATCCAATCTGACTGGTGTCCTTATAAGAAGAGGTGATTAGGACATACAGAGAGAGACATCAGGAATATGTGTGCACAGAGAGAAGGTCATGTGAAGATGCAGTGAAAGAGTAGCTTTCTGTAAGCCAAGAAGAGAGGCCTCAGGAGAAACCAGACCTAGTAATATCTTGATTTTGGACTTCCTATCTCCAGAACTGTGAGAAAATATATTTCTATTGTTTAACTGACCCATCTGTAGTATTTGTTATGGGAGCCCTAGCAAACTAATACAGTGCATAACATTTATTGAATGGCACATGTAAAGTCAATTTTGCATTCCTGGGATAAATCCTGTTCTTTGATCATGGTATATATAATTTCTTTCATATGTTGCTAGTTTTTTTTTTAACTGGGTAGAATGCACATAATATGAAATTTACCATTAGTGACATTTAGTACATTCACAATGCTGTGCCACCATCATTATTTAGTTCCAGAACATTTTCATCATCCCACAAGGAAACCCTGTACCCATTAAGCAATCACTCTCCATTCCTTACAATCCTTATCCCCTGGCAACCACTAATCTTCTTTCTGTCTCTGTAGATTTGCTAATTCTGGATATTTCATATTAAAAATAAGTCATGGAATATGTGCCTTTGTATCTTATTTCTTGGATTTAGCATGCTCATTCATGCAGTAGCAAGTATCAGCATGTCATTCCCTTTTATGGTTGAAGAATATTCCATTGTATGAATATATCACATTCTGTTTATTCAGTATCTGATGGACATTTCATTGTTTCTACCTTTTAGCTATTATGGACAGTGCTGTTATAAACAATAAAGTTTTTGTTTGAACACATGTTTTCAATTTTTTGGGTATATACTCAGGAATGGAATTGCTGGGTCATATGCTAATTCTATCTTTAACTTAGTAAGCAACTACCAAACTGTTTTCCACAGTGGCTGTACCATTTTACATTTCCACCAGCAATGTAGCAGTGTTCCAATTTTTCTACATTCTCATCAATGCTTGTTATTTTCCTTTTTAAAAAATAGCTATCCTTCTTGTTCTTTCCTTTGGTTCTTAAAAACAAAAAAAAAGAAGAAAAAATAACCATTCTACTGGCTATAAATGTTAACTTTAATGATAACTGGAGCTCTGCTCTATTTTAAGTTAATTAAATAGGAGACATAGCTTTGTGACTCAGTAAACTTGAGGGATATTCTTTCCATCAGTATACTTCAGTTTGAGTGAATTCCCATATTTCTCTTCAAGGTTGACCTCAGGGACTATGTTATGTAGCAGTGCCGTAAGATCATATTACAACAAAATTTGTATTATACTCTTGTGAATGGAGTTCAAGATACTACTTTTAAGGAATTCTAAACTTTAGTATCAGTTTATGGTGAATCAAATTTTAGATAGGCATAGTCTATTTCAATTTTTTAACCTATTACCAGCTGTGACATAGATGAAAGAAGCTAAGAATTAGTGTTAATACACAGATCAAGAACTATGAGGGAAGTAAGATAATTCACAAATCATAGTACAATATATAGTTTAAGACATGATAATATTTTAAAAATGCTTTTGAAAATAAAAAGTACAATATAGCTAGACACAGAAAAAAATTAGAATTACTTATTCCAAAATGTCATGAAAATAATGAAGGAACTAAAACTCAATTTCATTTTTTTTTCATTTTTTCATTTTGTATTTTCTATTAAAAATAAGTATTGCTTGGATGACCAAAATGTTATAAAATACCTCCTTTACACAAAATAGACATTTGTCATATTTAGTGCTTTTATTGTATTTATATTGTGTTATTCTATATTGTAATGTTATATTTTACATATTATTTATACTACGTATACATTTATATTTATATTGATTTTTTCCTTCATGTGTTGGCTCCTATTTCTAAATTCAGAATATTAATGATAAACATATGAATATTAACATAAAAAGGAGCATGTGAAGACTAAAATGAATGACACGTGTTTTAAAAATAGAGATTCTATACATGTAAGTCGATGTTCCTCAACTTACAATGGGTTTATGACCCAACAAACCCATTTATTGTATGTTGAAAATATCACACACATGCGCACACACGCATACACACACACATATGTAAGCAGAACCCAGATCAAGATATAGAACATTTCTAGTACACTATAAGGCTCCTTTGTGTCTCTTCCCAGACAGCAATCCTCATCGAAGATAATCACTATTCTTACTTTTGTCAACATAGATAATTTTGCATGTTATTTTTTTAATTTCAAAGTATTACGGGGATAGAAATATTTTTAGTTACAAGGATCGCTTTTGTAATGCCTTAATCGTGGTTGTAAGTGTACCCATCACCCAAATAGTGTTCAGTGTACCTGTTTGGTACGATTTTGCCCATCTGCTCCTTCCCCCTCCCTGCTGATTGATTTCCATTGAGTTATACTTCCCTCTCTGAACATGTGTACTCATCCGTTAGTTACAGTTTAATAGTGAATACACGTGGTATTTGTTTTTCATTCTTTAGGTACTTCACTTAGGATAATGGTCTCCAGTTCCATCCATATTGTTGCAAAAGACATTAAGTCAACCTTCTTTGTGGCTGAGCAGTACTCCATGGTGTACATATACCCCATTTTGTTAATTCACTCATGAATCGTTGGACATTTGGGTTGATTCCTCATCTTTGCAATTGTGAATTATGCTGCAATAAAAATTAGAGTGCATGTGTCCTTTTGAGAAACAATCTTCTTTTCCTTTGGTAGATACCCAATAGTGGGATTGCTGGATCAAATGGCAGGTCTACTTTTAGTTCTTTAAGGAATCTCCATACTGTTTTTCATAAGAGCTATACTAATTTGCAGTCCCACCATCAGGGTATAAATGTTCCTTTCTCTCCACATCCATGCCTGCATTTATTGTTTTTGGAATTTTTAATAAAAGCCATTCTAATTGGGGTAAGGTGATATCTCATTGTGGTTTTAATTTGCAGTTCCCTTATAATTAGTGACCTTGAGGGTTTTTTCATATGTTTATTGGCCATTTGTCTGTCTTCTTTTGAAAAGCTTCTGTTTCCCTCTTTTGCTCACTTTTTTTTTATTTCAGCATATTATGGGGGTACAAATGTTAAGGTTACGTAT
>VBSM01002121.1:25468112-25491849 GCA_008086735.1 Cheirogaleus medius
TGTTGCTGCTGTGATTGTCTTTGGGGTCTTCTTCATAAATTCTTTGCCTAGGCCTATATCTATAAGTTTTTCCAACATTTTCTTCTAGAATTCTAATGGTTTCATGTCTTAGGTTTAAGTCTGCTATCCATCTTCAATTAATTTTAGTGAGTGGTAAGAGGTATGGATCCTGTTTCAATCTTCTACATATGGCTATCAAGTTTTCCCAGCACCATTTATTGAATAGGGATTCTTTTCCCAGTGTATATTGTTGTCTGCTTTGTCAAAGATCAGATGGCAACATGTGGATGGTTTTATATACAGGTTCTCTGTTCTGTTCCATTCATCTATGTTTCTATTATTGTGCCATTGCCATGCTGTTTTGGTTACTATAGCCTTGTAGTATATGGCTTAAAATCTAATAAGCTTAAAATATAATGCCTCTAGATTTGTTCCTTTTGCTTAAGGTTGCTTTGACTACTTGGGCTCTATTCAAGTTCAAAATGAAGCATAGAATTATTTTTTCTAGGTTTGCAAACAATCATATTGGTATTTTGATGGGGATCACATTGAATTTGAATCTGTAAATCACTTTGGGTAGTATGGACATTTTAACAATGTTGATTCTGCTGATCATGAGCATGACATGTTTTTCCTTTTGTTTATATCATTTGCAATTTCCTTCCTCAGTAATTCATAGTTCTCTTTATAGAGATCTTTCACTTCCTTGGTTAAATATATTCCTATGTATTTTATATTCTTTGTAGCTATTACAAAAGGTATTGCATCTTTGATTTGATTTTCACCTTGACTGTTAGTATATAGGAATGCTACTGATTTGTATACATTAATTTTGTATTCTGAAACGATTTGAACTTATTTATCAATTCCAGGAAATTCTGATGGTGTCTTTAGGGTTTTCTAGGTATAAGATCATATCATTAGCAAAGAGCAATAGTTTGACCTCCTCTTTTATGATTTGGATACCTTTTATTTCTTTCTCTTGTCTGATTGCTCTGGCTATGACTTCCAGCACTATGTTGAATAGAAGTGGTGATATTCAACATCCTTGTTTTGTTCCAGTTCTCAATGGGAATGCTTTCAACTTTTTCCCATTCAGTAAGATGTTGGCTGTTGGTTTGTCATATATGGCTTTTATAATTTTGTGATAAGTTCCATCTATGCCTATTTTGTTAAGAGTTTTTACCATAAAAGGGTGTTCAATTTTGTCAAACATTTTTTCTGCATCTATTGAGAAGATCATATCACCTTTGTTTTTGCTTCACTATAAACTTTTAAAAAATGCATTTAGACTTCTAAAATGCTTAAATTTTATATAAATTATAGAATTATTTCTTTTGAGTATAAGTGTTACTGTTAATGTTTTCAAGAAGTTTCAAATGCACATTAGCATTAAAATTCCTGAAAATTTCTCTCAATTCCATGTTACACAATATGCTCATTACAACCCCCACTTTTGCTTATACTGTTCTTCCAGGCTAGTATGCCCTTGTTCCTCCTTCTCTCTATCAGAATCCTATTGGTTCATATCTCAATTCCTAAGCATTTCATAAAATCTTATCTATAAGCCTATAAGGATCTCTCCCTTCTGTGATTTTCCATGCAAATAACTAATTATTTCATTTATCAGTAGATAGTATTATAGGGTTATTTTGAATATATTTTTTTACTTCACTTAATTATAATTTATTTGACAGTAGCCATTGCATTTTATCCTCTGTTACTCTATTTTCCATAAAAGTCTGCACAGTCCTTGGTGTATAGTAGGTTCTTAACAAATTCAAACAGAACTGAAAATGGCTGTTTGGTTAATGATTACTGCTAAATATGACTATTATGTTAGTGATCATGCTAGAGCACTGATAAAACAAAAATATTAATACTACAACATAATAATAAAAATAAAGTATTATGATTGTATAGATAAAATTACTGTCCAGAACAGTATTTTCCTTTTGTAGCCTGACATATGATATAATGCTAGAGCTTAAAGGTTCTTAAATAAAAAAATTCAGAGGTAGTCTATTCATAAATCCAGACATGGACTGCAGTTGTAATTTGTATAGTTTGTTTGAACACAGACAAAGACTATTAGACTCCAAAGCAGGTCAGATTCCTTTACTGTTTTAACATGTCTTTAACATGGTCTCAGTGGTGTGCTTTGTGCAATAAACATATCAGGCATATCCAAATAAGGAAAATAATGCTGAAGTACCAGTTGTGCTTCAGCAGTATTTCTGAGGGAGCTGTCTAGTATATAGAGTAAAAGGCCCAGGTACCAAGTGGGTTGGGTAATATTTATGCTTCTGTCAATGGCCCTGGTGTGACCTAGGGCATGTTAATTCTTCTCTTTGTGCTTCAGTTTCCCTATTTGTAAAAAGGGATAATGCCTCACAAGGTGCTTGAAGAGATTAAAGAAGGTAACATATGTACCAAACTCTAAGCTAGAAGACAGAAAGAACTAGATACAGCTTTAAACTTATATCCATATTTTCTGAGGTAAAATATTTAACTAAAATCATTGGGAGAAAGGGTATATAGTGAATGTATACCCTATGGAAAACTATGTTCTTAATAAGTTAGAGGAAAAGTAATGAAGATTATTAAATTACTAACTCATTAGATTTCTCAACATTAAAATGTTCCTGTGTGAATAAACAACTTCTGAAAACAAACTGTTAATCAAAAAGGGCCATATCTTAAGTTCAAGTACATCATTTTCACAAAATATTATTTAAAATGCCTCACAACAACAAAAAAACTCCTCTTAACTCTAGTGAAAACTGTTCGCCAAAGAAAAATCAATCAATTCCATATTGCAGCCACAATATTGCATTTAGAGCCCAAAATGCTAAAAAAATTGAAATGTATTAATAAAATCTCAAAGAAAGCTAATGAGAATATAAACTCAACATGGGATTATAACAACAATGGCTCACCTTTATTAAATACTTAAGTCTCTACCCAGGCACCGCATAAAGCATTGTATATGCATTATTTAATGTGATTATTCTCAACAATGATATGAGGCAGGTATAATTACAATTCCTATTTTACAGGTCAGGAAATTGAGGCTTTGAGAGGTTAATTACCTGTTAAAGGTCACTCAGCTAGAAAGTCAGAATCTGCACCATCTGTCTACTGTAGTGTTAGCTCTGAATTAAAACATTTTATCATATGAAAAGGATGATTGTAAAACAAAAATTTTATAAATAAAAAGATGAACAAAGACCCAATTAAAGCAGCTTTAGAAATATATGAGGTTTTCTTCACTATGAATTATAATGTAAATTAAGTCAACAGTTTGTGCAACTTTTTGGGACAAAATATCAATTCTTCCCTTTTTTATATAATTGATGTTTTATAAAATTTTCATTTTTTATAGTTCAGGACAGCTAACCAAGCTTGACAGGACAACTACACGTCTTTATCAGATCAATAATGTCTAATAAAACAAAACTAAAAAAATATTCTATCCCTAGGCTTTTGAACTACCTGATTATTTCATGTAGTAAATGAATATTGTTTATTTCTGGTTCAATCAGGACTAGGAAGTTTTAGAAGAAATTTGGGGAAATATTTGGAACTATATTAACAGGATACTGAAAGCCATAAAACCCTTATAGCCCTACAGGGAACAAGATATACTATATAACAACATTGAAACTTAACAACTGAACAAAATAGTAAATTAAATTTTAACAAACTCAGAAGTTTCATAAATATCTTAGGTTTAGAATAGTCACTATAGCACAATAGTTTTATACTGATTCAAGTTTATCAAATAATCTTTTTGTCTGGAATTATGAGGAAACATTCAGTCAACTCTATTTTGACCTTTCCAAACTTTTATAACATCAATTTAAACTTTAGAGAACAACTAGTTCATGATTTAACGAATGAAAACTCTGGCTACTTCACATATAATTGAATCTGGAATATTTACACATTTAAATGCCTAACTGGAGGCAAACATTTACCCTTTGGGAGAGGGCCAGGTGGATGGGCCCCACGGCAAAATAACAATGTTAAGTCCCGGATATCTGACTGTACTGCCAGTGCCACCCAGTCTTAAAAATATTGCTGGATCATCATCATCATCCTCCGTCAATATTTACTAAGCTCTTTATGACAGCAGTGGCATTAGAAAGTTTATAGAAGTCAAGAGTAGCTTAAAGATCTCAGTTTATTATATCTTGTACTGTACGTTAATATTGCTATTTACTGTTTTTCCAATTAATGAATCAGAATGTTCCTGAACAAGGATCTTCAATTATTAGATATTATTTCCGTTTGCCAAATACATTTAACTAGTTTAGCTTCAATAAAAATTTTAATGCATTTAATAATATATGTTATGTAAAGAAAGAAAAAACATTTATAATTAAAATATGCTAAATAAATCTAATTGTACTGAATGAAGTTTCTTGAACTATGAAGGATTTCTCTCCTTTCATTGTCATTTCTCATTATAGCTAATGTCCACAGAATTGAATTTTTTTAAAAAGGTGCCTTCTTCCTCACTAACCTATCCTGGGCTCCTGCTTCTATCAAGTAAAAGAAGAATATTAAAACTAATATTTCTTTTAAAGTTGGTGATATTTTTCTTAACGTTTCATTTTTAAAAAGTGCTCCATTTCCTGCAATGTAATGGGCTTTCAAAAACAGTTAAAAGTATTTGGCAAATCTAAAATGTAAGTGGAGTTATCATTTATATCTATACTGAGGTCTGTCCGGAAAGTAGCCAGCCATGTAATATGAAAAATTGAGACATTTATTGAAGAAGATACAAGATACAAGAAACATTGTACATAGGACAATGACCGCCTCAGTCCCATTTCAAAGTAGGCTCCTTGGGACCTCACACAGTTCTCCCAGTGTCTCTTAACCTAACCCATACATACATGTTCAACATTCTCAAGCGTTCTGCTTGTTGCAGGCCTTCCAGAACGTGGATCACTTTCAACATATTCTTAATCATCTTTAAAGCATTTGTACCACACTTTTATTTACGCTGCACTTGTTACATTGTCCCCTAAAGTCTTCTGAATCATCCGAATAGTTTCCGTGGAGGAATGTTCAAACTTGACACAAAATTTGATGCAGATTCGTTGCTCTACTGGCTGTCATTTTGAATGTGACAGCCACACAGTACACATGCTCACTCAATGGCATCCAGCACCTCACTGACAAGTACAGTGAAGTTGTCATTGTTCACATATGAGCATTACAGTTCACTCTTCTTGGCTGCAGGTTACTCCATTCTCATTATATTAACAATGGCTGGATACTTTCCGGATAGACCTTGTATTTTTCATAAAGTAGGTGAATAAATCTTTGGATTTTAAATCCCTTATATATTTTTCCATTTGTAAAGCACAACACTAATATGTATGTATGTATGTATGTATCTATGTATCTATCTATCTATTGAGATAGGATTTCACTCTGTTGCTCAGGCTGGAGTGTAGTGGTGTGATCATAGCTCACTGAAGCCTTGAACTCTTGGGCTCAAGTAATCTTCCTGCCTTAGCATCCCAAAGCACGAGGATTACAGGTATGAGACATCATGCCCAGCCTTAAATCTATTTTAAAAAATGAACTTCATTGTCATACACACATACACAGACCCAAAACACAGATCTATTTTTCATGGATTCCTATTTCTAAGCATCAAATTTAATAATTTGTGCAGGTTACTATGAATAAAGAGCTTTTCAAAACTTATAAACTTATTTATATAATTTTTATATAAAAGTAATACACACATAAAAAATTTTACAATTCACTTTATTAGGATAGACTATAACAGTTAAAATTTCCCCTCCTCTCACTCACCACATATAAAAAATCTGACTGCTAGACTAAGTCTCACTTCCCAGATAACCTATTAAGTTTCTGAAGTATCACAGTGTTTAAGCATATACATCTATATATTCATTTACTCAAGAAACTTTTACTGAGCATCAAAGATGTGCCAAGTACTGATTCAGGTATAAGATGCAGTGGAAAACAAAACAAAATTCTTGTTTGAAGAATCTATACTCTAGGACAATGCACAAATATAGTATAGTGTGATGCAGGCATGTCTATTATGGAAAAAAAAATAGAGGATAGGCTATTTTAGATAGTGTGGTCAGCAACATTTAAGCAGAAAGTTGAACAAAGCAAAGAAGCAGACTCAGGTGACATTCTGGGGGTAAAAAACTCCAGGCAAAGAAAACATATGTCAAGGCTCTGAGATGGGAGTATGCTTAGAATGTCTGAGATAATAAGGGAGCTAGTGTGGCTGGAGTGAACCAAGAATAGAAACATATTAAGAAATGAGGTTACAGAGGTAGTCAGGGGCGAGAGTTTATGTATATATGTACAAATATCCCTTTTATAAATAGGATCACAACATACATCTGGGGTCACAAACTTAAATGCCTATAGGTTTAAGGAAGATGGTTTTAAATGCAAGAAGTAGGTAGAATAAGAAATGTGGTGAAATGGAGTGTACTCCTTTTACAGAAGGTAACTTTTACTTAGCCCCACTCAATTGCTGAAATGCACATGTGTGATGGTTACTTTTATGTGTCAACTTCACCAGGCTATGGTATCCAGATATTTGGTCAAACACCAATCTAGACGTTGCTGTGAAGGTATTTTTTTATTAATAGATGTGATTAGCATTTAACTCAGTAGATTTTGAGTAAAGTAAATTACCCTCCATAACATGGATAGGTCTTGTCCAATCAGTTCAAGGCCTTACAAGAAAAAGACTGGGGTCCCCTGAGGAAGAAGGAATTCTGCATTCTGGGACTCAAGACTGCAACATAAACTCTTTACTGGTTTTTCAGCAGGCTGGCTTGCCCTGAAGATTTCAGACTTGCCAGCCCCTAAAATTGCCAGAGCCAATTCTTTGAAATAAATTTCTTTCCCTGCATATATGCAGTCGATTGGTTCTGTTTCTTTGGAGAACTGTAACTAATAAACAGGCCATATCATAATCCTAAAGGTCAGATACTGTCAGATCTCCTTCTTTTTATTTTGGCAACTAATTCATTTTTTAACATTGTGTAGAAAAACTAAGACATCCATGAGAAAGATTCTGATTTATTTTTTCACTATAAGAAATAATGCTGCAATGAGTATACTAGCCAATGATTTTGTTTGTAATTTTTTTTTTTAATTCTAAATTTCAAGAAAGGTAAAATTCAAACAAATGATTCTGAAGATGCTTTTCAAATTGTAGGCCTAGAAAAAAAAGAAACTGTGTTGGTAGGTAATACACTTGCTTTACTATATGGAGACCTCATTTGGCCTCAAATCCTTGCAAATGTGTAGATACTGGACTAGGTTCATGTTATCTCCATCATTTCATTCATTCACACATTTATCACTGAGTTCTTATATCTACTGCACAGAAGAAACTTTGCATCTGAAGAAACTTTCAATCTAGTGTTAAATTTGATTGTTTATTCATTTGTTTGTCATGTACTTACTGAAGGCCTGCTATATATCAAGAATGGAAGCATTAGTAAGAGAATTAAGACACATATTCATACAACTATTGCACGGGAAGCATGAGGTATGTATTGTGAGAGAGCCACTGTGAATAACTATAGTAGAAATTTTAGGTAGAATAAGATCACTTCTGATGGAGAAGATCAGAAAACAATTGATGTAATAGTTGGTATTTAAACTATGCCATGAAGCCTCAATAAACATCGGACAGAATGAGATGGAGTATTCCAGGAGGAATAGGTAACATAAGAGAATGCACTGAAGGGATAAGTTGTGGGTTGTATCCATGAAATAGTGAATGCTATTTTGTGAGTGAACATAATAGTCAATTCAGTGCAACGAATATTTGTTGAGTGCCTGTTATGCATGAGGCAGTATACCAGTGACACAAAGAAGAATGAAACTGGAAGGCAAAAAGATTATTGGTGAAATATTAAATAGAGGTGGCAGCAATATCAAGAAAGGTCATGAATGTTAGGTTAAAGAGTTTGGAATTTATTATATAGGTAATGTAGTATTGTCAAATACTGTTGACAGCTGAATGAGAGGGTGAAAATATGTTTCCGGAATCTTAAGAGGAGTAAGGATGGGAGATAAGTTGATGAAGAAGAAAAGCTTGGGCATGAAATAATTCAGGTGTGGTCTAAGGCAGGAAAAGGCAAAAGTGACAGTAATTGCAAGGAAAAATCTAGCAAAGTTTGGTTATAAATTAAATTTAAGAAAGGAACAAATCAAAGATTACCTATGTAGGAGGCAACCGGCATGTGTGGAACTGTAAGAATGGCGATTACTATGTGCCAAGACCAGGGGAAATGCTACACATTTTATCTAACAAAATATAAAATTATATTTATCTCAAGCTAATAGAAATAATGTTTATAAATGCCAAATCCCAGGATCTATAATTGGTAAACCCATTCTAATACTAACTTGGGGTCCTTCACTAGCCACAACTATCAAATTACAAAATATTTTGTAAATGATCTTAAAAGAAAACCTTCAAGTCATTTTATAAAATAAACAGCAGTTGAGAGCTATAAATGTTGAAATTTAGTCTTATTCAGATAAGTTACTGTGCAGAGTAAGGCACAGAAAATAGTGAAAACTGATAATGCAAAAAATGCCCTTCTGGATAAAAAGTCATAGAAGATTTAAATTATTTCTGTAGCAACATACTACACTAATTTAATTGTCTTATGTTTCAATAAAGCAAAATAGTTTAAGTAATTTTATAAATAACCCTATTAATATGTTTCCTCTGCATAGCGCTTTACAGTTTTCAGAAAACATTCAAATATATTATCCCATTGATTTTCATAATAAGCAGGTCAGATATTATCTGTTTACAGGTGAAATAACCAACAGTCAGATGCGAAATAAGTTATTAAGTGCCAGGTTCTATAAGTTGAGAGAAGAAAGGGAAGAAAGATTAATAAATATATTCCAAATCACTGGACATATGGAAAAGGTACACCTTTAAATTTTTTGTTTTGTTTTTAAAATTCGTTTTAATTTTGTTTTTCTTTTGCATTCCAGAGCCAGCAAAAAAATATATATAGACTTGAACAATACAGGTGAAGCCTTTATTACTGTAAATTAATTAAAAAGGCCTTGAAAATAGGTACAACTTAATGGCATAAGAATACTTTTTACTAAACATTACTAAATAAAAACTAAACACTACTAAATAAAAGCTTCATTTACCCCATATGAAGGGGTAACAAATTTTATTAAATGTTAGAAGTAATAAAAGCTTCTTGTGTCAAAATTAAAGAAACTGAAACCTAAAAAGGCTGGAACTTGTCTATTAGAATAATAATAATAGAAAAAAAAAAGCCTGATTCATGCCAAACATTGGAAGTATAATTCAGGTCTTCTTATGTTCTTTTTATCACTGCTTGTGCAGTATGGTACCATAATGTAGCTCCATAGATAATTACTTTAGAAAATAAAATTTTTATGTCCCTGGATAGGCCAACTGGCACATTAGAATATAGAACTAATGAGGTCAGGATCAAGTGTTCAACCGCACTGTCCATGAGGGATTTCCATTCACAAAAATACTGCTGCATGGCTGGAGTTTGCATGCTGTAATTGCTGTTTACTGTCTAATTAATATCAATCCATAGTTCTGATTGAGTGAGCATATGGTTCAATGAAAAACTATCACTACTGTAAAAAAAACACAAAACAGATCTTAGTGACAGTAATATTTCTGATTGTTAAGGATGGCATATATACAGACAAAAAAAGTATATACAATGAAAAAGACCCATTCTGAATACAACTTATAAAGACATTGTAGAAAAAATAAAAAATTTCACTCTCCTTTTGAGTATATTTCATATGGCCTCTATCTTTATGGTTTCTACGCCTGTGAAATGTTTATTACAAACCCAATTAAGTAAGGTTCATATTTAGCTTATTTTTTACTATGTCAAACCTGTAAATATTCTATTTAGTTATTTAAAAAAATACTAGTACAATAATAGGAAACATACTACCTTAACATGTGGATATCCTATTCAATATTTTTGTTCTAAAATGTGAAATTTACCATGTTCTGAATGGCATTACAAAGTCACACATGGAATGACACAAAATATAATAAAAATTTAAAACATATTAACTGCTGTTGGTTATAAGTATAATAAATCCTATTCTACTGGCACCAAACAATAGGATCTAATTCTTGTCTAAACACTTTAATTTACAATTTATTTAAGCAAAAGGAAATATAAGGAAGCACTATAAAATTAGCAAATGTTGAAACTTAGGCATTCCCTCCATTAGTAAAGAGTTTGTTATTATTATGCCTCCTGAACTTAGGAATGCAGCACTACAGGTTTACAACAACAGGAAAAAATCATTATTAAATACAATCTAATCCCTACAAGTTTAAGATTCTTTCTTGATGAAACTGTTAAATTTAGACTAACGAAGCTGTTGCAAATGGATTTAGCATTTGGCACAGCAATAAGGGGGTACTAAATAGTTTACTAACAGTACGTTTGTAACAAATGAAATTTATTTTAAATCCTCATATTGCTATTTCTCTTCTGCTATCTCTTCTGCTTTAATGTGAAAGAGCTATCTGTTATAGTGGTAAACTTAGTATCCCTACCCACCCACCTCATGGGCCCTGCTTCTAACTCTGTCAAAAGATACAAAGAACAACATTTCCTTTTCTTAGCATTCAAAGTCTTCTAAATCTCAATGTAAAAAAACAAAGAACTTAGAAAAATATATATCCATATTTCCATATTCCTTAACTCCATACAAGGAAAAGGAATGTTTATAGCAACAGTAGCTCTTACACTAAACCAGCAAAAGAAAATGATTATTGGAAAATAATAAAAAAAAATAAAATGAATATCACTAACTGGTAAAATTAAAGGCAAGGTGGAATAAAAGTCATCAGCATATTTCAATCTGCCACTACAACTAATAGCTGATCATTCTCCTCTGCTTTGGCTTTTGGAAAGCTGAGAGTCAGACTTGAGGTTTTCTCTTTTGCTGCTTCATAGAATACATGCAAGCTGTATATTGACTCGCTCCTGGCTCCAGCTAACTGTTCTAGTTCTATATTTTTATTGTCTTAATTATTGGTAAATATGTTTCTTTACTATGACAATAGACATGTATGTATATATGTATGAGTAAATGTAAAACTGACTTGAATAGCTGAAAGTATATTTTTTTCTTAAGCTTGCTAAACATAATCTATTATCTATGAATTCTATCTATCTATCTAATCTATCTGAAAATGAAATAATTAGTTTCTTTCACATAAAAATGGAACTTTTTTATTTCTTCTGTACACAGGAAACAGAGGAAAAACCAATTATCTGTATAAATTAGTTGTGTTTCACACATGGGTTTGTAAGCACCATCTATTCAGGTGTGTAAGAAATATTGTTTACTTTCATTTAAATCAAATTAAATCAGAATCTGAGCCTCCAGAAAATTTAAGCTTGGTTATTTTCAGTAATTTTCTCTCCTTTCCTAGAATTGTGCATCCCAGGGATCTTAACTCTATTCGATTTAAAATAAATTTCTGTATATCCTCACAAAATGTTCTCAACACCTTAAAAAAAAACTTATGGTAAAATAACAAAATAAAATTTACCATTTTAATCATTTTTAACTGTACAATTCAGAGCCAGTAACTACATTCATAATATTGTGCAACTGTCACCAATATTCATTTCCAGAACTTTATCATCATCTCAAACAGAAACTCTGTATCCATTATACAATTCCCCATTCTTCCCTTCCCCTCGCCCTTGCTAACTTGGGGGAAGGGAAGAGCGCTGGTAAACTCTATTCTACTTTCTGTCTCTACAGATTTGCCTATTCTAGGTACCGCATATAAAGGGAATCATACGATATTTTTCTTTTTTGGTTTGGCTTATTTCACTTAGCATAATGTTTTTATGGTTCATCCATGTTGTAGCATGTATCAGAATTTCATTCCTTGTGAAGGCTGAATAATATTCCATTATATATATATGTATATATGTGTGTGTGTGTATGTGTATATATATATATGTGTGTGTGTGTGTGTGTGTGTGTGTATATATATATAGTCTATTCATTCCCCTGTTGACAGACACTTGGGTTGTTTCCACCTTTGGCTAATGTGAACAATGCTGTTATGAACATTGCTGTACAAGTATCTGTTTTGTTTGAGTCCTTGCTTTCAATTCTTTTGGGTATATACCAAGCAGTGGAATTGCTGGATCATATGGTAATTCCATGTTTGACTTTTGAGGAAGTACCAAATTGTCTTCCATAGTGGCTGCATCATTTTACATTCCCACGAGCAATGCAGGGAAGTTCTCTCTACCTTTTTGTTTTAACAGAAATGTGGATCTCCCTGGACGATGCAACTTCCCTTAGATTTTTCTTGAATGGATACCGCACATTCTTCCATGCACCACACACGTACAGATTTCGTCTTTTGATACATCTAGCCATATGGTACTATTTATTTCAATATGTAGGTTTTATCTTCTTTTAGGTCATTTTCTATTATGGCACTTACAGTGAGCATCAACATGTCAATAGTTTTAGGAACGATATCTAAATGGATATGCAATAATTTAGTTTTGTAAGACTTTGATTCCTTCATATCTGGTAACCCTCACCTCCTCTAATTTCAACCATCCTTTTCTAAGGCAACGTCAAATATTGTCACTGCTCAGAACTGAGTGCTTTACTTCTGAATATTAAATAGCAACATTCCACTTTCTGACTATAACCTCCTATGCTTTCAGCTCTTGAATTTGCTTATTTCTACTACATTTACTCTATGTTCTCAAGACCTATGGTTTCTTGATTTGTCCTTTTTCAGTTTACATGTTCCTTCAATTTTATTTCCCGATCTATTTAGCTTAGACTATCATTCATCATTTCAACGACTCTTTTACTAGTACCCTCCATCTCTTTGGCCTCCATCATTTTTGTTTTGCAAATTTGTAATCCTGAGTCACTGCAATCCTTTGTCTTCTGTACTGCTATGCTAGGACAGTTGAATGTGTTAAATTCTACAACTGTGCAAACAAGAACTCACCCAAATTTATAGCACCTATGTCCTGCTAAGTTCTTAAGATTGCTTGACTTTCTTCTTTTTCTTGCCCTTCCTTTCTCTTTCCCATTTTCTTCAGTAGCTACTCTGTAATTCCTTTCAAAGCCTCCTGCCCTCTCACATTCATAAATCCACATTGATCCCTACTTCACAGAAAAAAAATAAAAGAAACGAATTGTGGCCTCAAATTTATTTACACTTACAGCTATTCTTAACTCCTTCACTCCTGTCTGGGATCACAATTTGGACATCTTCATTTTTAAGGCGGACTCTTTAGCAGGCACTCTAAATTACATCCCTTCTTCCCTCCTCCGGAATCCTGTTCCATAACAATCCTTTCTATTGGCTCCTTCCAATTAGCCATAAACATGCTCAAGTATTTAATATTTTCCAAAAAGAAAATATAAAAATCCTTAATCTACCTTCTTTCTTTTGAACTATCATTGCCATTTTTCTTACTCAAGTGTCTTCAAGGACTACTCTACTGTCCAAATTGCTATGCTTCTTTACTTTTTAATTACTCTTCAATTTACAGAAAACTGGATTCTACATCTAATACTCTATTGACACTACTCTTGTGGAAGTCACTAGTGACCACCAAATTTCAAACACGAAGGACACCTTCAGTCCTTATCTTACTTACCCACTTAGCAACATTTGACTTTTTTTGTCTTTTTGGAAATCTTTCTTGGCTTCAGTGATATCATACTTTTTGATGCTACTCCTAAGTTACTTTCTTTTTTTAAGAAGGTCTTGCTCTGTGATCCAGGCTGCAGCACAGTGGCGTAATCAATAGCTTACTGTAACCTCAAACTCCTGGCCTCAAGGGATCCTCCCAGTTTGGCTGCCTAAGGAGCTAGGACTACAGGTATGTGGCACCATGCTCAGCTAATTTTTAAATTTTTTTTATACAGACAGGGTCTTACTATGTTGCCCAGGCCCCAAACTCCTGGACTCAAGTGATCCTCCTGCCTTGGCCTCCTAAAGTGCTGGGATTACAGGTATGAACCACTATGGCTGGTCTGACATTTTGTTTTAAACAGAAATTTATCTCCACATTGAACATTAACAATAAACAAAATACTATGCTTAGAACTGAATATAATGAAAAACAACCCTATAAAGTAGGTACTATTATTCTTGTTTTTTAAAAAGGAAATGGGCTTGATGAGCTTCATTTATATAGGGCCACACAGGGCATGGCTATTTAACTGCAAATCCCTGTAGCTTTTTAATACCACCAGCAATTTTTTTTTAAAAGTAGCAGTGAGAAGAGGACTTGGGAAGCATATCTTTGAGTCAATAATTGCTAACTCTCTATTTAGAAGAGATCATATAAATCTATTAGATCCATATAGATTTAAAAAAGTAGCTTTATAATTTTCAAAAATAATTCAATAGTCTTCTGCAATTCTGCAAAAAGACAGAGCTTCAAGAACTGGCATCTAATAGATCCCATTCACAACAAAGTTATTTCTTTCAAACAAGTTTGCCTGACATTTCTAACATTCAATTCTGTAATAGCTGATTTTTTTAATACCAAGAAGAAATAAAAAATATCAACACAATTAATAAGAAAGAACTGGCATTAAGGTTTGTTTTTTAGGTAGTTTATATACAATCATCATATACTTCCTGGAATTCTTGGACACTGTCACTTCATCAGCAGAGTACTTACAGTCCTATCTCACAAAGGTAACAGGAGAAGGTTCTGCAAAAACAGTCTCTATTAATAGAGACTGTTTATGGTACTACCTACCACACTGCAGCATCCATGGTCAGGGCACAAATAAATAATATGGTATTCATAAGTCTTAATAAAGGATTTAATATATGCCACTTTATATTTTTTTTTACCAAGAATATGCACTAATTTAATGCAGCTAACTGAAACATGCATGTAAAATATCAGCTATCAAACTTGGCTGCACACAGGAACTTCTAGGGAATTTTAAAACACATTGAGTCCCATCCTTAGAGATTCTTACATAATCAGCCTGGGATGAGTTGGGCATCAGGATATTTTAGAAGCTCATCAGGTGATTCTATAATAATGGTAGCTATACTTGAGAATCACTGATATAAAAGACAGAGAAAAGACTGTAACATTCACTTTACACTAAAAAAAAAAGTGGGTCGATATGATGTATTCATTTACTATAAGGGTTCTGTGTACCTGCATACCCACCTATGGACACTGCTTCTAATTGAAAATTAAATGATTCCCCACAGTAAGGGAACAATCAAACATACTTGGTGTTTGACAACTGTTAGTTTCCTAGGGCTGCTGTAACAAAGTACCATAAACTGGGTGGCTTAAAACAATAGATATTTAATGCTGCACAATTCTGGAGGCTAGAAGTCCGAAATCAGGTGTCAGCTGGGCTATACTCTTTCCAACAGCTATAAAGGAAAGTTCTTCCTTGCCTATTCTAACATTTGGTGTTTGCTGACAACCCTTGATGTCCCTTGGCTTATAAATGCATCACTCCAGTCACATGGGCATGGTGACTGTGTGTCTTCACACCATCTTTCCTCTGTGCATATCAGTCTCTGTGTCCAGATTTCCCATTTATAAGAACACCAGTCAAATGGGATTAGAACTCACCCTAATGACCTCATTTTTAACTTGATTACTTCTGTAAAAACCCTAATAAATAAGGTCACCTTCTGAGATACTGGGAGTTATGACTTCAGCATAACTTTTTTGGGGGACACAATTCAACCCATAATAACCAATTATTGCAGATGTCAGTGACACTGCTCCAAAGCAGGGGTTCTTAACCTGGGGATGGGAAAAATTATATAATATCTTTATTTTTACTAATTTTCATGGAAGTAAAGTGTTTCCAACAATTATGACCATAGGCAACAAATCACAGTCATATTAGTGGTTCCTGAGAGTTTTCACCTATAGAAACCACTGCTATTTTCATCTCATATTTCACCATTTGCAGATATCACAAAAATGCCATTTACAGTCATCATTAGTTTAAAATTATAGTTGTTAATAGATCTATTGCTAGATCTAGTTATTTAATGAATTAATAATGATACACGTATATAGTAATATATCATATTATATTTTCATAATTGTATTTCATTACAACTGATTTTGATTTAATTGCATTTTATGCATTTTAACATTATTCCGTGAAGTCCAAATTAAAAAAAAAAATCTTTCAATAAACTATAGCCCCAGTTAGTGAATTCTTGTATTTCAGATACTTGAGATTTTTATAAACTTAGTAATCAAAGAATATACATGGCATTGTGCAGCAGTGAATGTTTTTTAAACTTTTTTGTACCAGGATCCATTGTGTAAATGTTTTATATATAACTCAATAAATAATCTTCTCTCTCTCACACATAAACAAGACAAAACTAAAATAAAAGTGTGACGAAAAAATATTTACCCTTACCACAGGAGATGTACTCTGACATTTCCTATTCTAATGCTTTTCATTGAAAAAGAGATAGAACTATTGAGTTCATTTCAAAACTACTCCTGGGACATAAATTAGTCTTTAGTGACATTCCTTTAGAAACTACTCATATCATATTATAACAGGTGAAAGGTTGTTATTACTGTTAGTCATGCACTATTTTAAAAATACATATCATCATTTTAGAGGTGGCATTTAGATGGGCAAATAGTTCAACAGCTAACCAGGCTCCATTTAGACAACTGGTAATGAGTTCGGTAAATTTCATGATTATGATGGGATTGTAAATTTCAGCTTTACCAAATGTAGAAAGGAAAACAGGTAGAATAAGAAATATTTTATGCCCGATTCATTTTAAAACTACAAAAATGCTTCAAATGCATAAAGTTTAATTTCATTAGGTATTTCCTCATTCACTATTGTAAAATCACATAGAAATTTTTCCTAAACTAACAATATTTACTTAACCCCAGGCTAAAAAGAATTTTACCTGTAATAAACTCGAAGTGTCTGTATTTCTTCTTCCAGTTTTTTGTACTGTTGAACTGCAGTTTCTCTGGCTTGTTGCATAGACAACAATTTTGCCTACAAGTAAATAATATTTTAAGAAATTTAATATTAGTTTTCATATGTTAAAATACAGTACTACAGTATGAATAGGAGTTTTAAATTTTGGGTAATTAAAAAAACCTATGAATATTTTTAGTAGTGTCTCATAATTTCTCACAAATGGACCAAATATATTAAAAATCAATATTCAAGACATGAACATATTAAATTTAGAAACTTTTTTCTATACTAAACTTCATCCTTATTTATCTGTATCATCAGATATATGCCCTTTTGCAATGTTTAACTTTAGACACAGAATTCAGAATGTGGAACACGGGTTCAGTGCAATATCTAGAGTAGAGATAAGCACAATGGGTGTTTCACATACAAATTTAATGTGGCTCCACTACCTGATCACACTAGATTTTCTTTTAACTTTATTAATAGTAAAACTCAGAAAATTCTAAATATGTTGTCAAGCCATCTTTGATATTTAATGTGAAAAAAAAGTACACTGGACTATAACCTGATTCTTACAGATATGATTTAACCTTTTCAGTTCCTTTTCTGCAAGGAAGAAAAAAAATCCCCAAAGGGAGAATGGCAGCAACTCTGAATCCTACAGATATTTTATTACAGGAATGTTGTTCCTCCTAGGCTATGATATATGAATTTTAAGGCATGGGCAATTAATTTTTTCAATAGGGTTCAAAGCAGTAATTTAAAAAGAATTTGCCACCCTCTCGCCATTATTCCCATTGGATTTTAAGCATCACCAAAAAGAGTTTTCAACATAACTTTTCAACATATGGTATTGGTAAATCAGGTTTTAGTATTGTTTATTCAAAGTTTAATTTGTATGAAAAGGTTCTTTCACTTTAAATGGTGTTTGATAGATAATGCAGAGCAAACTGTTGTCATAAACCTCACAAACTAAACCAATGCCGATAATTAAAAATTGAAATTTTGGAGGCAGAGGTTCAGAATTTTGCTGAACTCATGATTTCACTGGAATTATTTTCTTGCATAAGAATGCAGTCATAAGAAAAATCATGAAATCCTGATTACAGGAAAATTAATTACTGTAATAAAAGTGAACATTATACAATGCTACTTTTCTATTTTAATAACAGAGAATTATAAAAACATGCAGTGGTTTGGATCTTTGCATACAAGTTTGTACTAAGATATTAATTTGTTCTGTCTGGGGCTAGGAAATTTTAAAGAGTTAATGTGTAATTAAATTTAAGATGTTTGAATGCTTGCTTTAACATGCCATATTCTATAATTACAGTTGAAACATTCCCAAAAATTAGGGAAAAGAATTTAAAATAAAAATAGATGGTTAACTCTTAATGTCAATAATTATTAATAACAGCTTTTCCAATTTCCAATATACAATAAAATATGATTGAAATGGTAACTTTGAAGAAACAGATATCCACTGTGACTAATAGCAAGTCAAAACGAATCACATAAAAAGGATATACCACATTCAACTTACAAAACTTCAGAAATCCTGTTGCATTATTTAAGGAATATCAAATGTTAGACAAGTAAGAGAGAATTTGCTAAATAAATATATGCCAATGCTAAATACATGCAAATGCTAAAATAAGATGATAATTTTGAAGGTTTTTACCTGGTACCTCTGAAGAAAACCAAAACCAAAACCAACCAAACAAAAAAATAATATTCTTGTAGGAAAATACCAAAATGAAGTTTTTGCCTAGAAACTTTTGTAATGAAAATGGAATTGTAAGAACTTTATTTAAATTCCCATGCTCCAGGTAATATTGAACATTTCACTTTCTCCTTCTACAATTAGTTGACTATAAATTTTGGTGTTACCTCCTAACAATTCATTCAATTTCTCAATCCCCAATTTTCTGTACAGGCCCTGGTGACAATGTTTAAAGCTATTATAAACTTTCCAGTTTTACAACCTCCTTACTTTATCAGATATATGCTTATCTAGACAGCTTTTAGTTTTTTGGGGGGAAAAACCTTTACCCTATGCCACAGTAATACTGTTAGTCCTTGTGGCTAGGGTAAACTTTATCCCCCATCACCTCAGGTATAAGATCCAGGTTGTCCAATTAGAGTACTCTATCCCACCAGCCCCAGAAGAAAACTAAAGCTTGGTAACATCATTTGTACTACTGGATCCACATATGCCAGAAGACAGATCCATATCCATTTCTTGGACATCCGGGGTACATACATCCTTTTTGGAGGATGAGTGGGACTTAAGCTAGTTTGAGTTGGCTATCTGTTACATGCAGTATCAAAACACTTAACTAATTTAAATGTGCTGTTTACTTCTACTGTATTTCCTAGATTCATGATTAATATCATACAATACTATCATATTACTGAACAAAAATAAATTTCATATCAAAAACATTATGGAAATTAGCAAACAAGATATTTTTTCCTGTTTTTCTGGCATCACGTATTCTCATATTTCTGGCAATTACTTTAGTAAAAACTATATACATTCATTTATGCGTATACACACATAAATAAATGCGTGCATTAAAACAAACTAACAATTCCTGACCAGCGTAGGCCCGTTCCTGTGAGACTGTCTCTAAATTTTTTTAAATAAAATAAAATAAAACAACAAACTCAGTATAAGAGAATATACAACATAAAGTAAATCTCCCACCTCTAACCCTCAGTACTACAAATCCCTTCTCCTGAGATTACCAGTTAACTGCTGGTTACATATCCTTCCAGAGATATTCCGCACAGATACAAGCATATATATATTTGCAAGTAAATACACTTATCTACAAAATTGATAGCATTTTATACACACTTATAAACCTCGTTTTAATTTTTTTAAAAATTGCTATTTTGCTTCGGATTAAAAAAACTCCCATCCCATCCCACATATCACACTCACCAGTCACATTCCCTTTCTTCCCAGCCCCAAAGCAAAACAATTCCATGAATTTAGGTTCACTATTTTCAATAGTATTTTATACTTTTACTATATAGTTATGTATTCATAGACAATATATGTTATTGTTTACAGATTTTGAACTTTATATTAGTGATACTCTACATATTTCACAGGTAATTGCCTTTTTGGTCAGTATTATACTTTTCATATTTATTCATATTGACAGATGTATCAACTCACAATATTTATCTTCTTACATATATGCTATGATTATAGATATATATGGACTTATTTTTACATATTACTTCATGTTTTATGTTAAGCATCCTTTCCTTTGCTTCTCTTTTTTTCTCTGTCTTATGTTGGATTAAGTTTTTTTGACCAAAGCCTACAATGAATGAGGATTTCTATATATAATCATAGTTTTAGGTAAATTTTTATACAAATATGATACTTTTTCTGCTTATAGTCATATTTTTAGTAAGTTTTATCAAAATAAAACATACATGCAATATCATATAAGTATACACATGGCTTTTTTTTTTATAGACAAGGTCTTACTCTATAGACAAGGTCCCTCAGACCGAGTGCAGTGGCATGATCCAAGCTCACTGTAGCCTCAAACTCCCTCCTAGGCTCCAGTGATCCTGCCACCTCGGCCTCTCCAATAGCTAGGACTACAAGTGTATGCCACTATACCTTGCTATTAATAATTTTTTACTCTTTTGTAGAAAGGGGATCTTGCTATGTCGCCCAGGCTAGTCTCAAACTCCAGGTCTCAAGCAATCCTCCCACCTTGGCCTCCCAAAGTACTGGGATTATAGGTATGAGCCAATGTGCCCAGCCTATGTATGGATTTTTAAAGTCAGACTTAGTGAGTTATAATATACACAAAGTAAAAATTCACCCATTTTCAGTACACAGTCTTGTAAATTGTGACAAATTTATACAGTCATGTAACAACCATCACAATTAAGATATAGAATATTCCCATTAACCCAAAAAATTCCCTTGTGCAACACTACATTCAATGCCTTCCTTTTACACCCATCCCCTTACAATCACTAATGTGATCTTGTCCCTATAGTTGTGCCTTTTCTACAATGTCGTATAAATGAAATGGAATCAAACAGTATGCAGTCTTTTGAGTCTGGCTTCTTTCATTTAAACATATACTTTTGAGATTCATCCATATTACTCCAAGTATCAGTACTTCATTTTTTTGTATCACTAAGTAGTATTCTATTGTATAGGTACATCTAGTACCACAATCTGTATGTTCACTCACTAGTTGATGGACACTTGGCTTATTTCCAGTTTTTGCCATTTATTATCATAATAAAGCTGTTATAAATATCTACATATAGATCATTTTGCAGAACTATACTTTCATTTCTCTTAGATAAATACCTAGGAGTGAAATTTCTGGGTCCTCTAGTAAGTGTATATTTATATACTTTATATCAGTGGTCCCCAATCTTTTTGGTATCAGGGACTGGTTTCATGGAAGACAATTTTTGCATGGATAGGGGGTGGGAGGGGATGGTTTCAGGATGATTCAAGCGTATTACATTTACTGTGCAATCAAACCTCTCAGCTAATGATTATCTGTACTTGCAGCTGCTCCCCAGCACTAGCATCACTGCCTCAGCTCCACCTCAGATCATCAGGCATTAGATTCTCATAAGGAACATGCAACCCAGATCCCTTGCATGTGCAGTTTACAGTAGGGTTCGCAGCTCCTATGAGAATCTAATGCCACTGCTGATCTGACAGGAGGTGGAGCTTATGCGGTGATGCGAGTGATGGGGAGTGGCTGTAAATAAAGATGAAACTTAGCTCACTTGCCCACAGCTCACCTCCTGCTGTGCAGTCTAGTTCCTAACAGGCCACAGACTGGTACTGGTCTGCAGCCCAGGGGTTGGGGACTGCAGCTTTATATATATAAAGTCATATACTTCATTTAAAAAACCTCCTAGACTTGCTGCCTACATTGATATAACTTTAAAGCATCTATGCTTTACTACAATACCAATGCTAGTTGTTGAATGTCTACCATGTACCATGCATTGTACCATGTGCTTGAAATATACTATTGTAGTCTCACACCCAAACCATGAGGTAGTTCCTTTCATCCCTATTTTACAGATGATAAAACAGAGGTTCATGGAGCTTAAGTAACTTATAAATATAACAGAGATAGTGACTGATAGAGCTTAAATACAAACTTAGGCCTGCCTGATCCAAAATACATAATTTCCCTTTATGCCACTGTATAACATTCTGGAGGATATATATTTCTAAAATATCATCATATAAATAAAATGATATATATTAATACATATAAACACAGGACAAACAATGGAATCAAATCATCATTGGATAACAAAGTTACTGACAATAACGGAGGTCACATGATAATCAGTGTGTTTTACATCTTTAGTATCTTCCTACTATACCTTAAGTGACTGAAAAAAAGGTTGGTTAACTAAGGTTAGTCTTATAGTTAAATATCCCACTATACACCTATCTTAATATCAATATTGAGTAATATCATCTAAATAGGACAATCATTTGTACTGGTACTGTATTAGAAATGAACTATATTGTTTCCTTACAATTTTATCTAGTAACTTAGAATAACAAAGAAAAGACTACACTATTCATATCACTGAACACTAACTGTTATGGGTATTGTGGAGAAACCACTATTATCTCTCTTTAAAGTCTTGTTATGTTCGGTTTAAATGTGTTTTTAATAGTTACAGTTTGATATAGTTAAGCTTTCCTTTGGTAACTCCAAGATCATTAACGGAAATTGGTTTTTATCATAGAACAGAGGCATTTGATCTTATGTGTGATATCTACTAAATCAAGAAGCATACTGTACACATTAAATCACACAACCAAATAATTTTAGACTTGGAAAGGATCTTAGAGGTAATATAGTCTCCTATTGTTATAGATGAGGAAATTGTTGCTAATACAGCATGGTCAGGACAACAGCTGGAAATTTTCTAAGGTTTCATAGCTTTTAGAAGGGAAGTTGGAATTATTATAGAATACAAGTGTCCAGAAAATATTGCATATTTTACCATAAGACCATATTTCAATATGATATAATTTAATATATATTTTAATAATTTAATAGTTAATAGGTCTATTTTAATAGAATTATTTTACAGAGTAACCATAAATACATAAGACTGTGCCACACTATTAAAAACATCTATAAAACCATCCTTATACAGCCAACTGATCTTTGACAAAGCAGACAACAATACACACTGGAGAAAAGAAGCCCTATTCAATAAATAGTGCTGGGAAAGTAGGATAGCCTCATGTAGAAAAATTAAACTAGTACCACATCTCTCACTACTCACAAAAATTAATTTAAGATGGATAAAAGACTTAAATGTAAGGCATGAAACCATAAGAATTTTAGAAGGAAATGTAGGTAAAACTCTTCTAGACATTGGCCAATGCAAAGAATTTATGACTAAGACCCCAAAGGCAATTACAGCAACAACAAAAATAAATAAATGGGACTTGATTGAATTAAAAAGCTTCTGCTCAGCTAAGGAAATAATCAACAGAACAAATAGACAACCTACAGAATGGGAGAAAATATCTGCAAACTATATATCCAATAAAGGGCTGATATCCAGAATCTACAAAGAACTCAAACAAATAAGCAAGGAAAAAAAAAAGCATTAAAAAGTGGGCAAA